>MSJH02000808.1:0-328996 GCA_001931875.2 Byssochlamys sp. IMV 00236
GGGAGTAAAAATAATATGTATTCCCGGACACGTTCGTGGTGGACATAGCCTGTCACAAGGATTTTTGTGAACAAAGTTATCGGATCGCCTTCTGTACCTAGCTAACTAACCTAGATAGACAATCTCTGCCTGTCGATCTGCAGATTGACACGGAGGCTTCCAATTGTAGTTATCGTCTTGGCAGATGCACCGTGGGGTGTTCGTCTTCCAGCAAGGAGCTCCAACCGGCCCACATTTACGACTCTTCGAAGTTCGAAGTCGGCCCCTGAAGGATCATCAAGAGGGTTCTCGGACGCTAAAAGAATTAAATGATCATTCACGCTTCGAAACTGATGGCAGTCTCATTATTGGGATATCAAGAAATCCACTCTGTTGCAGGGTCCCTCGGCCTCTTTAACGCTCTCCTGGTATTGCAGATAAACCAAGTCGTTAGGTGCTGCAAGTCCTCTCAAGTTGTGCTCTTTTTAATACCCTTGATAATTTTCATTGCGTATTTTCCGTTCCAGTTTCATTAGTATATGATACAAACGTCCAAGAGTTTATGGAACGCAAATCTTGTACGTAACGCCATAAATATCGTAACCGCTGTACATATTTGTCGTATTCAACCCATGTTAGGAAGGCCTCTACAAGGGACCTCTATCCTCAAAAGGTGAATCATGAGTAAAGAATTCAAGTGGACTTGAAGACCCAGACGACCGGACTTCATCCTCTCCGACCCGTACATCGCAGCGTGACTCCATATGCTTCTGGTCATGATCCGGAAGGCCAAGGGCCTTTGAAGATGCCGGTAGCATTTCATGTTGGGAGTTCCTCGACTGGGTCCATGTTTCCATCTCAATCGTACGCAATATCTCAACTCGTTCGGGCCCGTCGCTACTCGCGTGTTGCTGTGCAGATGATAACCTGGATCGGGAGTCTTTCGAGAGCCCAGTAGACCTCCAGAGTTTTTGCGTACGACCGCTTTGGCCCAAACTTGACGAGGCGAGGTTGCGCGTCGACTGAAACAACCGCGGAACAAAGTGTGCCACCAGTGGACGGAGAGCAGGTGCGGAAGCGCAAATCTTGACGACAGTTAGCAGACACACAATGTGGTAATGGTGTCTCAAAATAACGTACCAGGCCCAGGTTGATTTCAATAGCGGCCGCAAGGAAAATTGGCCAGCCTACCCATGTTGAATCATACGAGGCGATCAGACTCTTATAAACAAAGGCTGTCCGGATGGCACCGGCCACATTAACGACGATTCCCACGCCGAAAATGGAAATTACTGCCATGCGTTGTCGGACTGGCAGTTTCAATCTCCAGATCAGAGGCATTGGCAGAACGGTGCACAACAGATCGGTGAAGATATTGACGACACTGGCCGCAAAGACATCGTTATTCCCATTGAGACAGTGGTACGGGTAACTTGGCTCCAGATCCCAAAACGCACGAACGGGGCTATAGGCTCGAGGTCAGCGTTCGACAAGTCATGTCGACAGAAGTAAGTAGGGCACGTACTTGCACTGAAAAATCGTCATACAGACGAACGTGATGCACATCGCTGCGACAACAAACATTGCCGCGATGAGACAGAGATTGAATGACCGAAAAGCGCCCTTAATCCCGGCTCCCAGTAGTCGCCTGCAGAACCACAGCAATGAGAGCTTGGTCAGTGTCGAGGCGAAAGAGAAGAAGACCTGAAACATCATGTTGAGTTTCTCTGAAGTGGGGATCCATTCCAATGGTACATCCCAGATATGTCGGTTCCAGCCATACCGAGCGGACGCAAGAGAGGTGACAACGGCCATAGCAATCGCAAAGAGCTGCCCCGGCAGTTGTTAGCTTTATAGTTTATGGGCAATGTTTCTCGCGGCCTTACCATGCTGACAATGATAGTCGCATCGTCGAGACCAACGCTGCCAGTGATCCTCAGCCTGGTGTAGATGCGCATGCAAACGACTAAGAATGATAGAGAGGTGAAGACGATATTGACAACTAGCAGTGCACCTCCACGACTCGGAGGATCGATGTAATTCGGCGTTGGCCAGTGGGCCATCACGCTTGCAGGAGGTAACTGCATGGTGACAGAAAGACCGTTTGAACGAAAACCGAAACCCAACGAGTGAAGATGACCGCAGAGCGGTCACTTGGGAAGGATGGACTCCGATCTGTTATTGCAGCGCAACAATTCAACATTTATGTCAAAGGGATGACGGTCTCCATATACCCATGCCGGCCGAATTGCCTTTAGCCAAAGTTTCAGTCAGAAGGGGACTACCCCAGGGACCAAGATTTAGTCGATACCAGCTCCATCGACAGAGACTTTGCTAAAACTGCTCGCAGAGCCGTTCTAACGAGAGTATAAGCCGCAGTGATGCATCCACATCTTCCATCATCGCGTGGTACTGTGCAGTGAGGGGGCATCATTGGCGCCCTTAGTGTGCATCGCCGGATAGTCATCGTTGCCTTGTGGGCCAGTTGGCTTGGAAGTCCGAAGAGCTCATCGCAAGGCCGAATAGTCTGAAGAACTACATGCAGGTCAAACTTCTCTTGACCATACGCTAGGGTTCCATCCGTGGTTGGTGCACGCACGACTTCCAAAATGGCAGTCTCTCCGATGAGCCCTGGGAGCCGCGATCTCCAGGGTATTGAAGGCCCTATGGTGATAGGTAGATCATAGGGCCCATCGGTTCGCAACCGGCTCCACGGAGGGGCGGAAAGGACTTTGATCGCACCCTGGGAGTAGATTATCGACCGAAGAGCCCTACAACAGTGTGATGGCCCAGGAACCAGGGACATGTTGGACAGCTCATGCATCTCTCGCCCTTGGTAGTTGTCGAGGACATTAGCCGCGGTATAATTCGGTTATTAGCTCTCATTATCGCTATGGGTGGCCGCATCGGTGCCGTATTGCATCTTTGCATCGGCAAAGAAGAGCATCGTAATCGAAGTTGTTCCTCCACCCAGCCACCACTCATCACCGGCCAAACATCCCACATTATTATTGAAAGCCATGTTCCGCTGTTACCAGGGCGTTCGGCAATCAATGCCATGAGATCCGTGGGATGAGCACGAAAGGTTCCACCGCTAGACTCCGACCACGTGCAGCCGAGTCGGCCTGCGCGGCCTGTGCCGCCCTGTGGCGCGTTGTGAAAACAAATAAAGGCGGGGGACCAGACCAGCCCAGAATATCGGCAAGAACAGCGATAGATTCCAGAGGAAAGTGTTCTAGAATAAGTAGAAGCTCAGGCAATCATTCCGTCACTAGAAATTCGCAAGATATACCAGCATTCCCGACATTCGAACCGTCTTAGGTATTATTGCACACTATCTCAGATGTAAAATGCGACGGCCGGGTTGGAGGAACGAGGTTCATCTGCTATTAGGCTTGAGCGTGGCCACCATCAATCAGGTTGCACAATAGAACTGGCCTAGAAAATCAATTGACTCGATTGATATGGTGGCAAGTGACTGTTGCAATTGGGACAGCGCTATATTGGCAGACTTTCCAGGATAGCTGGGAGTCCTTTTCCTCTTGCCGCAGCACATCCACTGAGCAGGCGTAGCTGTCCGGGGAGTCACCGCGCTGCTCCCTAGTAAGGTTGCATTGATTGACTCCAACCGCACCAGCGTTGTGCAATAGTTGATTAGTGGCAAGCTGTTTGAGCACAGAGAGTTGAGCACAGAGGCGTATTACCTCTTAACTGCATGATCTCGGCCTGCTCTCAGTAAGCCATTCATCGAGGGTTTTCAGTCTCAGTCGTCTGAAAGTAGTACGGTCTCCTTTCCAATAATACGACAAAAAGAGCAACAGGGGCCACGCGAGGATGATGACCAGACATTCATTGATTTCAGCAAACACATGTTTTCTTATTCGCGCAGACCGAACTCCCTGCAGAGCAAATGCAGTCAAGTGCACATTCATAAATCTGGGGACGGCCACTCGACGACGCGGCACAGAAGGACCTTGATATTATTATTACCGTCCGTGCAATCAGGATCATAAGGATGGTGACGGATGACTGACAGAGGACGATCCTATGCAGCTCTCAGGGGTGCCCATACTTTAACTGGATGAGAATTTTCCGCGGCCTTCTAGACTCGCCCGTGCGAGTTTCAGCGCCATCGATTTCGTTTCAGATGGCTAAACGGTCGATCTCAGCCACTGAACGGTCTCCGTGGGCGCTGTACGGAGTGGAAGCGAAAATAGAATGAGGCAACAGTAGCAGCATGAGTCAATGGGCCGCTTGGATAGATGGGATGATAATAATAGACCCAGTTGTATTCTTCCCTCTGTCTGTTGACCGTTGGGATGACCGTTTGGCTGCGGATGAGTGGGCTGCGGGTGGCGGCTGTTCCCGTGTTTTGACATTACAATAGATGTGCAGTTTAGTGCCGCCCCCGGGTTTCTCAACAGAACAGCAGCTTTGAGCAATTCAGAATGATGCTAAACCAATGGCTAGTCTAATCTTGCCTTTTCTGGGGTTTGGCAGGGCTGGATCTTGACGCAGAATGTGGAGTAGTGCTCAGACAGGCGCTGGTTCTTGCTCTGAGACAATGGCCTCTATCTACTAGCATCTAGCCTCTTAACTCTTATCCGGTCTTTTTTTCTTCTTCTCCATCTCATCCCACCTCTTTTCTTTTTGTTTTCACCCAATCCATTCGTTTTCCTTGGGTGTTTTCTTCTTTACGTTTCTTAGAGACGACCTTTTTGTATTTCTTTTCCTCAATGCAGTTGCTAACGTCTTTCTCTGCTTGATTTCAATTTCTCACCGCTCGTACGGCTAGACGGATCGCCATTGCAACAAGATACGTACGCTTACAGTCCATTCTCCAGCCAGCAACGGAGTAACTGCTCATAGCAGGTCTCCAGTGCCTACACAGTACACCATAGGACCCAAACTGGAAAAATGGATCATCAGACGGACCATGACACAGAGCGAGATGTCCACATCGCAGCACTGCCCGCCTTTCTGGAGAATCTCGTGCGCGAGGGACATTTTACGCACCAGCAGCACCACCGGAGCAGTGTTGCTGACCTAGACCGCTATTTCGTAAGTCTAGAACTATAATCTGCCTTGGCATAATCTAACTGTGGCACAGGTTGGTCCACGAGATCTGGATAAGCATACGAAATGGCCCGCGTTTCTGCGGTTGCATGGGAGCGTTTTCCCCAAGCTGATCCTACCCATGATATTCATGGCATGCTGGTCGACGTTGATTACTTGTATATCTGCTTTCGTATATAACCGTAAGAGAATCCACTTCCTGCCTTAGCACGAAAACCCTTGACTAATGCATCCGCTGGCATCTAGTCGGAATCGATAATATCCTCCTGACAGTTCTCGGTTTCGTCGTCGGTCTTTCCTTGTCTCTCCGAAGTTCTACGGCATATGAGAGGTAAAGCGAGAGACAAGCCTTTAGCCTGTCGAATACTCTACTGACATAGTCAAGATATACTGAAGGACGAAAATACTGGGCATTGCTACTGCAAACCTCTCGTACACTTGCTCGTCTGATATGGGTCTCCATAGCTGAACGGGAGGGAGAGCATGGAAAAGACGATTTGCTGGCAAAAGTGTATGGTCTCTCTAAGCTTTCTATTCGATATGGAAGAACTTGAGTCTGATTGTGTCCTAGGAGCTCGTTCAACCTGATACTCGCGTTCGCCATCGCCTTGAAACATAAGTTAAGATTTGAGCCTCATGTGGCTTATGAAGACCTCGTCCCTATCGCAGGACATTTGGACACATTCGCCAAAAGCGCCCACGACTCAGAGTTACTCAAACATCCCAAAAAGTCGACCTGGAAAGCTGCAGGGGAATACCTTGGAGTGTCCTTTGCTGAGTCGAACCCGAGGAAATTGATCAAGCGTTCCAAAAAGCCGCTTGGTAACTTGCCACTGGAAATCCTCAACCACCTTGCCGCATATATCCAGATGAGCGTAGAGAACGGTACATTGACTAGTCCTACTGTCCAGACGCAAGTCTGTAAGTATTCAAGACGGCTGTTGACAATTAGAACTATGTTAACGTGACCAGACACTGCCCTTTCCCAGTTCACCGAAGTCTTGACGGGTACAGAGAGAGTTTTGAGCACCCCCCTTCCAGCTGCTTACACCATTGCGATCTCTCAGATCTCCTGGATCTATGTCATGGTCCTTCCATTTCAGCTATATAACTCACTAAAATGGATTACCATCCCGGGAACTATCGGTAAGATTTCTCTGTTGCGCCTCTCATGCAGGCAACCAAGACTTAACGTCTCTGTAGTTGCCGCATACATCATCCTTGGTCTTGCTGCTATCGGCAAAGAAATCGAAAATCCGTTCGGTCACGATGTCAATGATCTGCCTCTCGACAATTACTGTACGCAGCTCAGTTCAGAATTAGATGTCATTGCCGCCTCGCCCCCACCTAAAGGAGAGGAATTCCTCTCCAGAAGCGAGAATCTTGTCCTCTATCCTCTGAGTTTCAGCGGGTACGCTGACTGGAGGGAGCGCAGCGTCGAGGATATCCGAGCTGCGTTGAGAAGCAAAGTGATCGCCAACTCAGCCCGTACGCCCGGTCTATCCAAAGCGTCATCGATGGTGGATTTATCATTCCATCACAGGGCCTCAAAGCAGGGCGCCTAAATTTGATATTTCTTTTTGCTAGCGATGCGGCCAGTCTGTCACAAGATATCTTGCTCTTCTTGCTTGCTTTCAAACGGATCAAAATTGCATTAACGGAGTGGATGTGTCTGATTTCCGAGGTTATTTGTTCATTTCAAGTACATGTACTTCTTTTCTTCGCGTTCCTCTTTAACTTCTCTCACACCTGTTTGATGCAGGTGATATGAGACGGCGAGCCCGTCATTCATTTTTGCAGTTCCTATTACTCTCCTTTATGACATCTTGACCTTTATCACGTATTTAACCCAGACCTGGGCAGAAATTGAACGAGATGCGCAAGTCTTTTCGGACTGCAGTTCTCTGAGACCGTCGCTATGTAGGTGGATCCAAAGTCCGGCAGTGATGACTTGGCTGCTCCTGGTTGAAATCGCGCGATAATTCATCTCTTTATCGCTGGATCTTGAGATCACCTGGCCGTCTCGGTCTTCGGGACGCAGAGGTCCCTGCTCCGTCATCCCAAGGAGAGATGGCACGTCTGCATCAGATGACCATTCTTGCAGGCATCTTGCAACTGCACGATCGCCTACCAGCGACTCTGCGTGCATATATCTTATCGAGGGGCGATATTCCCTCTGGCATGTAATCTGTATCGTAGCCCACCCTCACTTCTCATGGAGCAAACAGATCTGTTCCTGATCCATTCACGAGCGCACCGAGGAAATTCCCTTTTGCACAGACCCTCCATGCAACATTACCCGCATTTGCACCCGAGCTCCCACTCGATTTGCTCCCACCAATCCATGAAGACACCGCTGATACGACCGCCGACGCGTCGTCGCGCGGAACCCGGATCCACGCGTATTTATTCGCGCCGTCATTTTCGACCTTGAGGAGGTCGATGGAGATCGCTGTGCCTGTGACACCTAGGAACTGGGAAAGTGCGGAAGAGAGATATGTTCGCGTAGTGAGCTCATCGAGGAGCGTGTTCGCAGAGGAGTAACCAGGTTGTGGGATTCTGTGTAATAAGCAAGGCAAGTTAGTTGCTTATGTCACTCGTGAGTCTTCAAAGTGATAGTCCTAGAGACATGGTAGGGATAGACAGAGAGGAAAATGGAGGAGAAACCATACAACTGCAGTTTCAGATAACTCCATGGCGGATTCCGAGCCGTGAAATGGATCACTTTGCTATCTTTCTGCTGCGCAGATGATGCCGGCGGAGCTGGAGTGTCTGATGCTTTGCGCTTCGAAGCCATTGTCGCTTATTCCAAAATAAATCTGTCTGGTTCAAGATGGGGTTGTCCTCGTCTGGCGTAGAGATTGCTACCAATAAGGGTTGTTGTCTTTGGTTTTTTTTTTTTTTTTCTTGATCTGCAAAGGAATTCTAGCGTAAATCGGAAATGGCGCCTATCAATCGCGAGCTCTAGGCTTGGCAAGGCTTAACGTTTAGCGTTTGGCTCCCCCGCATTCCAGAGTGATGTCACACAGCACGCTATATACAACGATTGTTGTATTTTTATAGAAGTACTGTTTGTCGTAAAGACAAGACTAGAGTTTGTGCTAAGAGCATTTTGTCATCAGCTTCTGGTAGACATAGAATCAAAACCAAATGCCTCGTTTGCTGCGACTACATCGAACGGACTTTATATATTTTGAATTTAGAGTAGGTAGTATGAGACCGCTTATTATTGGCGAAGGTGAATAAAGATCATCGATCATACCAGCGCGGAGTATATATATTCTATAACAAAAAACATTCACGATCACGTTTCTTTTCCAATCATCAATCGATCGAACAACCAAATATCGAAGCGACCATATCCTTACCATAGAACATTCTACGGGTAGAAGACAAGGGTAGGTCTCGAGTTTATTTCCCATCAACAATAGCTTCACTTAGTCTCTGTTTGGCCTTCTCTAGGAAATCTGCTTCAGTCTCTCCACCAATATCCAATCCGCTTATGGAGAGTGTCTTCTCGCGCGACTTGTGACCGCGGATAATCGCGACATCGGATTTGGAGACATCGAAGACCTAAAGGGTACGTCAGAAGTGCATTTATCAGGGATTGGAATTGTACAATGATTTAATGCGATGAGGAAATGCATATACTCACATCTGCAAGGACCTTCGATACTGCCGCATTGGATTCTCCATCTCTTGGAACTGCTGCCACTGCAATGTCGACGGTTTCAGGCCCCACGGCCAATACACCCTGACGCCGCGCAGATGCGTTGGGCTTTACATGGCAGGATATCTGCAGAGTATATTTTGGCTGTGATTTGCCTTTCCTGTCGCGGATCTTCGTTGCGCTTTGTATCAAACGGAGCAGAGGTGGAGATTTGCTTGCCATGTTGAAAGATAGAGTCCGCACAGGTCAGGCACTGTTTGCTGGAAGACAGATCCTGATTGACCCATCCGGGGAACCTGTTAGCGGTGTCATGGACTATCTATCTACTGTACATGCTAATAAATACTGGGAACGAATGGTTATTGTCGGCGGTGCCTGACCTGACTCTTCACCCCGGACAGATCTCGGCCCAGCATTTCTCCGACCCTGGGCCAATATTAATTCTCCAACTCCGAATGACGGCCGCAGGCTAAACCCGCATGGGAAATTTACCCCTCCGTTTTCCTGACTCGAAGCGCACCCCCGCGATCGTTTTTCGATCTTGCTAATTGAACAGCATCCATTTGGATTAATAAATCTCGCTAGTTCACACAATGGCAGAAGACAGCGCTGCGCCTAGCCACGAGCAGGACATCAACCCCTGGTCCGTCGAGGGTGCCCGCACGGAGACCGGAGAGGTTGCCGCAATTGACTATGAGTCGCTCTCCAAGTATGTTCGCCTCTAATTTCCGGGAGATCGCGCACCTGGTGTCTGCAGCTGACTTACTGATGATAGGAAATGGAATACCTCGCTCATCGACAAGGAGCTTCTCGAGCGCTTTGAAAGAGTGACCGGCCACAAGCCGCATCGCTGGCTGCGGCGCGGCCTGTTCTTCAGCCACCGTGACTTCGACAAGATTCTGACCAAGTACGAACACGGCGAACCGTTCTTCCTATATACTGGACGAGGTCCGAGTACCGGTAGCCTGCACTTGGGACACACGATCCCGCTGCAGTTCACAAAGTGGTTGCAAGATGTGTTCGATGTCCCGTTGGTTTTCATGCTTACGGACGACGAGAAGGCGCTGTTCAATGATCAGGCGACCTTTGAAGATACCCTGCATTTCGCGATGGAAAACGCCCGGGATATTATTGCGCTTGGATTTGATGTCAAGAAGACCTTCCTTTACAGCGACTTGAAGTACCTGGGCAACCACTTCCTGATGAACGCCTGGGAGTTCTCCCGTCTCATCACCTTCAACCAGGTTCGCGGTGCATTTGGCTTTAACGAAAGGTAAGCTGCGCCACTATAGTGCCATTCAATATCTAGATCAGCGTACTAATAACATAACACAGCTCCAACATCGGAAAGATCTTCTTCCCGTCCGTCCAGTGTGTCGCCGCATTTGCAACTTCGTACCCCGAAATCTGGACAGATGAGCCGCTCCCTGTTCGCTCGCAGAAGATAGCAGATATTGCCTGTTTGATTCCCATGGGCATTGACCAGGACCCATACTTCCGTCTTCTCCGTGATAACGCCCACCGGATGCGTTACCCCTCCCCCAAACCCGCCCTGATCCACTCGAAGTTCCTCACTGCCCTGCAGGGAGCTGGTGGCAAGATGTCATCTTCCAATCCAAACTCGGCCATTTTCATGACTGATACGCCGAAGCAGATTAAGGTGAGCTCTCTATATTCTCTTCGCCCGTAAGGAATAGTCGCTGACCTGTCATGTAGACGAAAATCAACAAGTATGCGTTCAGCGGTGGCCAAGTTAGCATCGAAGACCACCGCCGTCTTGGAGGTAACCCGGATGTCGATGTTTCGTACATCTATCTGACATATTTCGAAGAAGATGATGAAAAACTAGAAAAGATCTACAATGATTACAAGAAGGGTGACCTTCTCACCGGAGAACTGAAGAAGCTGGCTATCGATGTTCTCACGGAGACTGTGCAGCAGTTCCAGGAAAGGAGAAAACAGGTCACGGACGAGGTTTTAGAACAATACATGAAGCCGCGAAAACTGGAGTGGCGAGGAAACCCCAACCCTGTCCCGAAGCCCCCTTCCGAGGAGAAACCTGAGGAAAAGGGGAAGGGCAAGGGAAAGGGCAAGGACAAGAAGTTGGTGGTTTTGTAGACATAAAAAGCATTTCCAGCGGCAGGTAACGAGAGTATGAGGAAATGAGGTCTTCATTTTGAAATGTATTGTCCTGGTTGGAGATATATACCCTACCACTGATTGCTAGACTTTAGCCGGTGGTATCACACCACGTGCTCTACTGTGCCCTTACCAGGATCTCCCGTTAGTGCAGCCATGTCTTATTGTAATAAAGGGCATTACACACAAAGCACAGAATGTGTCTTGAGTTTGAGACTTAGTTGCCAGTTCTACACCCCACTTTGATGGACTGTATGATGCCTCAAGGAAAATCGCGCATGACGTCGCTCGCCCAGCCTCCCTTATATCTATCCTTTCATCCTAGAAAATGTCTTTGTTCTATATACTCATTATGACATGTAGATTCATTAAAAGTTCTAGCAACAAGTTAAGATCCCCTATAACAGAAAATTTATAGTAGTTAATTCTAAGCTCAAAGATTCCTAAGCGCAGGCAGGTAATCACTACAGAGTTATCAGTTGTAAGCACAGAGCAGAGACTCCTGCGATATTTGCAAGATGTCTTATCTTTTGTTTTGTTAGATTTGTCTCTTATCACCTTTTGCAGATCAGTGTCCTATCTGGTTAATAGACATTCAATAATCTATGGCAGTGAGTATAAGACAAATAAAGCCACAATATATCTACAAAAAGGGGCAAGGAGATATACTCGGAGAAATCACGACATCAATCCTTGATTCTAGCCACAACTGCTGTCGGTTAGCCTTCCACGTTGAGGCAATAGAATTAGGAAATTCTCTAGTAGGCTATACCATGTCTGGGTGAGACTAGAATAGGAAAGATATTACGAGATAGGGAAAGATACCTATGGTAGTACATATGCAGAAGCATGGCGGCTAGATGGATACGTTTTGTAGCTATCTCCACATATCCCAGGTGTATTACTGAAGACCAGTTTCGTTTCTGGACTTTGCTTTCTATACGAGGGAGCCGATTCTACTATTTTCTCGTGGAGACCGGAGTATTCCACCGTTGCTGTCGTTGCTGTCTAAACACTGGAAACTCCGTGTTCCATGTTAGCCATCCCAACATACCATTTGCTCCTGACAAGAGATATACTCTAATAGTAGTAAATATAGTAAACCCCGAATCGAGAGATATGACAGGATTGTTTCCTGGATACTATTAGCAGCTCATAGGATACCAGGAGAAAGGAAATTGACACCTTCCCCTGAAGATTACAACATATAAGAAACATGAAGGACTTCACCGCCGCGACGGCGCCCGCCGGTACCTATTTGGGCAGTTGTATCAACATCGCTTCTCTTACCTAAAGGGGAACGCGTCGTCCTGGACCCTCCCTCACTTCTCACCTTTGTTTACCTTTTGTCCAATCCTTTCTCGCATGATGTCCTGAACCTATCTTGGAGAAGAGCAGACACTCCTGGAAATCTTGTTTTGTTTCGTCTGGGAAGATCCATACCATCTTTGAAGCCTTTGAATAGGAGCTCCTTAGGGAGGTCCTGGCCATCTTTCTGGCTTTCTGGAATTTCCAAAGACTGCTGCTGCAAGAACACTTTCGTGAGAGGTTGAGAAGGGCCAAAGAGTGTTTCCAAACTCTCCTTTTCCTTTGACTTTGTTAGCTGAATTCTTGGGACCCCCCTATCCCTACATCATTATTTGTCTTTGGAGGCTCCTTTTGTTTGTTGATCGTCAAATCGTGCTCAGGGGCAATCATTCAGGATGGTTCAGACACGCAGAAGCTCTAGAAAGGCCACAAAGGATAAGGGTGAACAAGAGAATACAACCCATGACAAAGAAGCTCATGAGCAGGATAGGAATGGGTCATCTGCAGCGTCTGCGCATCCCAGTGTTCCTGACGCTGGGGTTTCTGCCACTGCCAATGACTCTACCGCAGCTATGTCGAAGCAAGGAGCTCCTAAGAGCCCTCAGAAGAAGATCAAGTGGAGAGGTGCGCCGAACGATGATGACTTGACTGCATACCATCCGGAGCAAGTTGACTGGAGCATCGACAATCTGCCAGAGATCATTTATGTCTTGAGGCCCACGGCTAAGCACGCCAAGTCAAGGGCCGAAGTCCCCAAGACGACATATGAGATTTTCGGCCAGGTTGTGAATGACTTCCCAGTGCTGCCCCGTCAGATCTCTTCACGAGTGGAAGGATGGAGATGCGAGGCCTGGTCTCGCATGGATCGTCGCATCACGCCGGAGGATATCGTAGCGCGCGTCAATCCTAAATATCAAGTGACTGCCTCTGATATCGAGATGCGCCGATACCGTTTCAGACAGGGATTCAATCTGGGTGCTTGGGGTTCTGGATCATCCATCGCTGCCGCCGCACGTATTCTCCAGAAACACGGAATTGATCCTAAGCTGAATAGCACGAGGGGATCAACTCCCGGCCTCATCAGGCCTGAGCTCGGAGAAGCGGGTGGACGTATCCCGTTAACCAATCCTTGCCCCAACTATGATACAGTGAACCCTCGTCGTTCCAGACAGCGTTTCCCTCTGGGCTATCTTCCCACCCCTAGCCCGGCACCAAATGAACCAAGTGCACCGCCTAGCAAGCCGAAAGAAGAGGACGAAACTGCCCATAGTACGAAGGCAGAGGGCGAAAAGGATGTGGTCTTCGATTCGAAGAGGTAAATCTCTGAGATGATCGCCTGTTGTAATATTGAGACTAAACATCTTTCAGCAGCGAATCTACTCCGCCCTCCTTGACCAAGGAAAGCCTGGCCCCTGTCCAGGAGATCTATAACAACTTCCCATCGTATCCGGATCCTGAGGAGTACGAGCTTGCCCATCATCGTGGGCCTCCTGCACGTGCCTTCCAGAAAGAGACAGAGGAAAAGCACATGACCATGACCTTGGAGGAATACTTGCAGCACAACAATCTCACCTACGAACAATACCTGGAACGGGAGAATGAGCCTCGTGCTCGGAAGAGGCGTAGTCCGATGCTGTCAAATGGTGACGTTTGCATGTCCCTTAGTAAACGTCTCCGCCACTCTATTGAGGGGCCCCTGAAGAGCTCTGACTCCGAAATGGACGAGACTGCGAGTGAGATCCTTGGTAAATTCAAAGGCGATCCTTGAATAGGAAATGAATAATGGACGGTGGCTGGGTGAGCAAAGATGTTGAACAAAGAAACAGGGTGTGGGTCGAGATCTGAATGGAGAGTGGCAATGGCAGGTCAATAACAATAGGATTTTAATGTAGCATGTTGCGAGTTTCTAGGTAGTCAAAATTAACGCCGCTCACCACTTGAACGCAGGCCATCTTTTCATCCGTAGAGCAGGGTATATAGAAGATAAAGTCTGTATATGCTCCAGAATATCATCGAAAGTACTTCTAGATTGTTCTTCGTATAGTATATACCTATAACCAATTGTTATGTACTTACCTGAGTCGTCGAGTCGAGGTTTTTGTATCGTTTCTGTTCTAGCGCAGTGGCAGCCAGAGCAAAATAACAAGTCTAGGAGCGCACTCTCCGTTAATCTATGTTCAACGTTATCATAGCCAGCCTTCCTATAAAAAAGCCTCAAAGAGAAGTGAATAGACTGCCCTACCAGCCACAGGTTTTATAGATCTTTCCTTAGGAGAAGGTAAAATGGATCTTTCTCCTAGACTTCTTCTCCTAGACTTCTTCTCCTGCAATTGCAGAGCGTACCTTCTCCTGAACATCAAGATCACCATCCTACATCGTTTTGAAGAAGAAATAGCTGTTCACTGCGTTGTTGAGCTTCGACTTCAGATCCCGTTCCATATCCGAATCAAACTTGTACAATTCTCTTTGGAAAGCGTTCCTATCGACATCAGAAAGGAGTCAATATGCTTCTGAACGAACCCTTTGACTTCAACATGGAACTTGCCATGGGAAATGCCGGCAACGGAGCGATGTCTTCTATCTCTTCTCTCCGTAAGCTGATATATCCTGACGGTGCAGAGGTATAGGGCTAATTGTATGACAGAGTCTTTTGACGCTCATACTGGCATTGCTATGAACAATGGGGGCAGCGACCTTTTCTCTTCTGACCCTACTCTCCGTAAGTTGATATACCTCCAGTAACGCACGTATACAGGGCTAATAATATTGGCAGACCCTTTCAACACCAACTTTGACTTTGCGTTGAGCAATGTCGGCAACGGACCTTCTTCTGCTGGTCCTGTTATGCGTAAGTCGATATATCCCAACGATGTAGACACATCGAGCTAATTGAAGAACAGAATCCTTCAAAACCAACTTTGACATTGTCATGAGCGATGTTGGAAAAGGGCCTCTCTCCGCTCCTCCTGCTTTGCGTAAGTTAACGTATTCCGTTACACATCTCCAGATATTGGGCTAACTTACTGCCTTTGACAGAGTCCTTCCATTGCAACCTGAACATTGCTGCGAGAAATGTCGGCAACAGAATGCTTTCTCCTAACCCTGCTCTGCGTGAGTTAATACATCTCAACGATGCAGTTATCAGTTATATAGGGCTAACCGTACTTCTCCTGACAGAGTCTTCCATCAACACCAACACAGATATTGCTATTAGCAATGGCGGAAACGGAACAAGCTCATCTATTCCTCCTCGGCGTAAGTTTGCATATCTCAAGGATATATATACAGCGCTAACTGTACGGCAACAGAGGCGAAAGCCCCTCGACAGCACAGCGTCAGGGCAGTCCACGATCCTCGCAACGTCACTGAGTTCCGTCAGGACCAGGCAGATTGGTCTTGGGAGAATCTCCCAGACATTCTCTATACTTTCAAACCCCCAAGAGCTCCAAGACAGCCAGAACCGGCGACAATGTTATACCAGATCCATGGCCAGTTCCTTCGTCACCTCCCCATCCTTCCGGACTGTATCTCATCCGACGTCGAAGAATTCCGCGTTGAAGCCTGGATGCGTCTCGATAGGCGTGTCCGTCTCGTCGATATCACTCAGCGTATGCATCCCGAGTTTCGAATCAAACCAAACGCTCTTCAGCAGCGTGGTGTCCGGTTCCGAAAGGCATTCAACATGCTGGCATGGGGATCCGGAAATAAGAAGACGCTGGAAACCGAGGCCGAATTGGTCAATAAGATGCGCGGCTGTGGAATCGACCCCGGCGTCAATTCCACTCGTGGAATGACGCCGGGGTTGATCCGTCCTGAACTGGGCGAGGCCGGGGGTAGGATTGCTCTCCCCGAGCAGTACAGCAGACGGTCTTTGGCTCCGGCCAGACCTGTGCCCGTTGTTGGTACAGATGCCGGGGACGGTAATGGGGGGGTCGTTAGCCTCTTCGAAGAGGCCATCGCGGCCTGCCTTTGGAAGGCCGTCGATAGGGAGGCGGCGACCCCTCCAACCGCCTTCGACCTCGGCATCGAGGCATATCTTGCCCACGACAAGATAATGAGGGCGATGGGGGCGGGGATGGCAGATGAAGTTGTTTAATTTTTTTTTCTTTTTCTTTTGTCTTTTCTTTTCTTTTTTTTTTTTAATTTGGGAACTGGTTTCGGGGGCCCGGGGGGGCTGCCCATGTCACAGCAATAGTTTTTAGTTTGGGGACGGGAACGGGAACGGGAATGTCATTCTTATTCTTATTTTAACCACATCATTATTGAATTCACTACTGCGTAAGCAAAGCATCGATTCATCCATATTACAAGCTGGCGACATTCGATTTGGCCCAGAAAGAATTGGACCAGACCCCTCAATACGTGGTGAATCTAAGTACAAGGTCCGGGTAATAAACCCTATGCGAGTATCAGATACATCCTTTTCTTTTCTCTATCTCTACAGAAACAGTGAGTGCCAGATACTGATGTGAGCCCAGGTTCTGTCGTGTCCCTCGACGAATGCATTCGGAAAGCTTTTCTGCATTTTGACATCTTCTTGCAAGTAGAACGGCAAGCCGTGACGGCCGCATGCAGTTGCATAATAATGTCAACAAAGAGTCGGATACCTATCCAACATTTGTGATTGAAGTTGGTGTTCCTGTATCAATATAATGATGCTGTTAAGGAACTTAGGATCTAGGAAATCGTACAGAAAAGACCTTAGAACAGAAGCTGATATACTGGGAGCGATGTGGATGTATTGTTCAATTAGACGGAGCATGGTAAAGGAAGCCTGCCGATGACCGCTCACTGGTGGCCGTCAGAGTCAGGTGGTGATGTGAAGATAGTTTTCACAATTACTATTCACCAAAAGTAGAGGGTAATCTCCATTGAAAATTGGGAGTTACTTCCACGAGGGAGCATAATCGCCACCATTCGCTACGACTATAAGCATTGATAAGGGCACTAAGTATTGCAAGCAACGCAGCGGACAACGAGAACCACGCCATATCAGACACGGATAAACAACAAAAGACACCAGCACCACAAGGGCTAAATGAAAGCCACGAGCAGACGCCGATCAGGTACGCGAGGCGAAACGTCAATGTGGCTAAGGGCCATCGCGCCAGCAAGTCTATCTCACTTCACTTGTGGTAAGAAGCAGCTGAGGTCAAAGTCAGGGTGCTCCTATATCGGTCTCGTTACTTGATTCGTGAGTCTATTAAATGTTGCGCGCATGTTGATATCCACTAGACATTTCAGTATATAGTCGATGGTTACGTATGGTAGCTGTTAGGAAAGGTTCATAACTGATGTCACCGCATCTCATAAAGCTCCTGTGTAGCAATACTTACACTATGAAAGATTACGCATATGAGTAACAGCTCTTGGCAGTTTTAAGTGGCAAGCGGTCTATATTTATATACTTTCTACAAGAATACATTATCATAAGAACCGCACTTCAGGGAAGTAGAAGACCCTTGGCTGCGTACATCAACAAATATCTTTATGATCTCTTACTATCCAATAAGGGCGCTCAAAATACACAAGATACTGCATCGAGTGTGTCGAATCTGGCACTCGTTGACTGCTATGGACGGAGACTTCCAGCGCGGATTTAGCCGCTGGACTCGTGAATATAGATTGGTGTCTTTATTACACTGTATTCAGAGAGATCTATGAATAAGGGTTCAAGGATTCGGCTATTATTGTCTCTTTGATATTGACAATGGATTTCATGGCATATTGACAGCGCTAGGGGACATTACGCGGAATATCTATCGAGCGTAGGCGGCGTGCGTTCACTGAGTCGAGGGCCACAACCTCGAGAGCCCAACACTTCTGATTTTAACATGGTTCCTCTCCTGAGCGAAATGCAACCCCAGTCCCTCTGATAACCAGAGATTGAATTAAGCTACATTTCTCCTTACTCAACAGACCTGTGGAGCTCTTGCAAGAGCCATCCAGCCAGCCTCCCCAGATCAAAGGGCCAGCCTCCTGGAAGGCTGGATATCCTTGGGCAGTGAATGGACCCAGCCACTGATTTGCGCTCTAACACAATGGTATTGAGCGCAAAAGACACTCCCAACCTCCCGAAGATGGAGGCTGGTAAAGAAGAGTCTGGAGATAAGAGGTCCCACAACTCGAAGGTGGCTTCTGCCTCTCAGTCAGGTTCTGGTATGATGGACCGCACATGAAACTCGACGAAAGAAAGTGGCTGATGTGTTATAGCGAACCACGCGGACACCCCTGTCTTCTGTCCTCGTAAGTTGCTGCTTATATGTGTAGAATTATGACTGACATCTGTAGATACCAAGATCCCGGACTGTCTTCACACATGCACCCATCCCTACCATTCGTCCTATTCGGAAGGATTTCTACCTTCGTTGATTTTCAGGTTGGATACTTTGGTTACTGTGAAGCAGTCGTTCTTGGGTCTTCTGATTGAAAACGGAAAGACTGTGGAGGATGCAGATGGAGTCCCGATACGGGACTTCCCTTTCCTTCCGCGCTACATATCGGTCAAAGTATCAGGATGGCTGCTGGAATACTGGATGCGCACCGATACTCGATTGACGTATCGAGATATCAAAGCTCGCATGACTGCTCCAGCGAGCGAACTTCCCTTGGATAACACCCTCAATATGCGTCGAGAGCGCGAGGCTCGCACTCCATTGAAGCTTTCATGTCTCACCACTCGTCGTGGACAGATATCGAGGAAGGAGGTTGAACGTGTTGAATCTTGGACCCCTGACCAGGTATCCTATAATACCACAATGGACATCGAATACGAATTGGTCGGAGGAAAGAAGGTTCCGTCTCGTCTGCGCTCGAAAACTTTGACCTCTTCAGAGCCCCGCTGTTACCCCTTGGATACGTTCCTTGACGGTAGGCAGATTCACACGCCAGGCCCACGTATCATGGAGACTATAGAGCTCTTCTATCAGCTCTCAGATACTGCGACTGCCTTGAATCTGCCATCATGGGTCGACCTCCCTCTGGAGTATCTTCCGACTTCTTGGAAGCCACGCTCTTTCCCCTCCAGGACTAAATCTGGACCACGGCGCAAGTACATGACAAAGCACATCACCCTGGAAGATGATGATACTGTGGAGCTCAACAGTGATACTGAGCAAGATGAGAATGGAACACCGTCAACCGGTGAGGTAGACGATAAACGGAACACCGCAGAGAGTGCGCGGTCGATATATGACACGGAATATGAGAGAGAATTGCTGAAGTTCTCAGGGCTTCCTGTTGCGACGTGGTATAACGACTCTCTACGTCGTCCTGTATATGGCCAACATGATACTACCCAGCCCAGCGTATCTCAGTCCATCCTACCGTGGACCCCAATCAACGGTCACAAGAAGCAAGAGTCGCCAGTGGCGGATATGGAGCGTCCCATTAACGCGGTCACAGAACTGGTCAAGATGGAACGCTCGAGGTCGCAATTTGGACGAGCAGTCCGGAACGAAACATCGCGTAGAACATTCTCCCCTTTCGAGTCATCCGAACATGGACAATTCTACGAAGACGCTCTGAAAATGAACCCAGACGCAGAACTTCCATTCTCCTTGTACGAAGAACCAATCTGGTTCAATCGCTACCGCTTCAACAGCACGGGGCCTCACTCCATCAGGAATGACAGGAACCACCCATTGAATACTCACACTTTCGAAATCATGCGTCGCAACAATCCGTTCTTGCCCGAGAACTTGTACAACGACTCGCTGCCTGATTCTTTCGAGCAGTACCTCAATGACTCCATCAGACGCTTTCAGGGTAGTGTCTATCCTTCTCCTTGAGCAGTTCCTTGGATCTGGTTCTGTTTCACTCTGGAGCCATTGGATAGAGCCTGTCTGCTCTTGTCGATTCTTGAATGTTGATACCATCTACTTTGGACAGAGTTACCAGCTCAGGTCCAGGTTACGATATGATCGCACTCTCGTTCAGGATATGCCAGAATGAGCTCCTCGAAAGAGACGATGTAAATCAGTATCAGCATGTTTGCATTTTCTTGGCTCTTTAGCTTTTCCCTTCCAAGACAATTCACACGTCCTTGGGCCACTCACAAGTCGTTCTGTCGATCGATAACTCTCAAAAAAAGTTTCTTTGCTTTCATCATGATTGGTGATTACTTTTCTCTATGCCATTTCCATTTCATCCCTTTCACCATCCACATTTGAGTCCGACATTGTCATATTTGATCGGTTTTCTCAATTGAGGTAAATAACACGGTCTCTAATATGGACGAAGGGTCTAATCTGGCCCAAAGTCTTTCAGATTGATTGTGAATATCCTTCTATCCCCTCTCAGGTTCCCTTCGTGTTTACTTTCATGTGGACCTTATGATGTATTATGGTTCAAATTGGCTATTTTCTCTCTGTCGATTAGAATGAATAGAATCTCTACGTGTCACGGTTGTATAAGTTTAACATCTATGGATGACGTAGCACCACTACATGCATACAATCTCGGCCCTTCGATAACATGCCTTCCATCCTAGATAAGTATCACGCTGTCAAGTGAGGAAAACCCAGCAGCAACGCCGCCCTCGTTGCTTTCTTTGCCCTTTGTCCTCATTAGCCACCCTCCCTGTTCATTGTGGATGATGTCTCCATTATCCTTCCACAATATAGTTCCAAAGACGCCTAGCTCTCCAATGACGTGTCCGCTTAGGACTTGGCCGTCACTTCGGAGAACTATGTTCTTCGCTGTGGGAGGAGGCTGAATCATTTCCATCAGAACCCACCGCTTCCAATCAGTCTCCGGGATGGAACGGAGAAATTCAGGAATATCAGCCTTGTATATGTTATTGCCGCCACCCTCTCGTTGTGGTTTGAGAACGTGTTTCACAGCCGTCTCCGGGTTCAGTGCCAGTTCCCTTCCGCGGCCATTGGCAGAAAGATCGTACTGGGGAGCGAAGGTTCCCCGCAGATTTGAGATCATGCTAGGCTCTGTGCGTGGAAGAAAGCGGGAGAGATTGTCTGGCCCTGAGGGTTCAGCAAGGACCTGTTGGATCTTCTTACAGCCTGCCAACTGGTTGAGGATGGTAGGGCACTTGATCGCTGCGGATCGCTCCAACTGAAGTCTGGCATCCCAGTCACGTTCTGATTTATAGTCGGATGGGGTATAGAAGCTGCGGAGGTAAACCGTTGTAACTTCGAAGGGTGTAGACGGAGAGAACGGGGGTGTGTAAAGAAGGGGCCTGGACGGATTTGAGCTTGGTATGGACGTCTGGTTTAATATTTCCGAAGTCACTAGACGGAAAACAGGAATCTTATGGAATCTTGTGAGCTGTGACGAGAGGGCCAGTTGATCGAAGAGATTTCGTTCGCCATCCTGAACGACGAAGAGCACACACAGTGGAAGTGATGGTGTGGACTTGGATGGCCCGTAGGCTTCATGTGCTGCGGCTAGACCGGCGGCGAGCGTGGGTACCGCCGTATTCTCAGGAGGCAATCGTCCATCCAGCAAAGGATGCTGAGGATAGCTTATTGGCTGACCTGGTGGAAACGAAAGGAGTTCTGTATGCATGGCTGTCACAAGGGATGACAGACCACCGAACGAGGAGGAGATGGTGTTGAACTCCACTTGTTTTATCGAAGGTGCTGTCGCGTTAGGAGGGACATGTACCATGTAGTCCGACCGGTAAAGCCCCAGAGAAAGAGGCTGGACATAACCCTCCTTCTGTACAGCAAGGTGGACTTTCCACAGGCTCGAGATGAAGTCATCTACGTCGATAAGTCTACAACCGGGAGGATTTAGCAAGACGATATTTCCTCCAGCAAGGTAAGTGAGACACAGTGGAACAAGTTCCCCGTAATGGAGAGACCAGATAGGCGACTCACTCTTCCATAACCTTCTCGAGCCATGCTGTATCGCAGGTGATGTTCGCATACAGTTCGTTGTAGGCTTTCTGAAGGGCAGTCGCTTCTTCGAAACATGACTTGGGGAAAAGACTGGGGAACAATGTCACCGGTGCATTGGTCGCCAAGACACCTTTCTCATCTGCACCTGCCGGTAGAGAAGCAGGTGAAGGCCTGACAGTGAGGCCATTGTGAATCGTCCAGTCCTTCACCGTCGTCACCAGGAACTGTTCCTGCGCGGGGTCCAGAGGGGGAGGGTAACTGGAGTAAATTGACTGGTCCATTGATACGATATAAATGCTAGATCTGTGCCGGGTTTTAGTACAGGACTACTCCCACGTCCTGACAGCAACTAGAATGAGCGAACAACCTCGTCAGATGTAGCAGAAGAAAAAAAGGATCATTGAGACGCCATCGAGCCCCTCCACGGCGCGATTCCTAAGCACACGAGGCGGGGATTTCTCTCCGGGCTCCCCGCGATAACCTCACCGCCCGGCAGAAAAACCGCGTGGGCTTTCTTTATCTCCTGGCGATCTTGGCCTGCTTTGACGTTCCCGGCTACAAACAGCGTCTAAACGTTGTCTAGGTAGCGTTGTTTTTTATCCTTTCAGTTACTCTCTATCTGTTTATTTGTGTTTCTTGCGTCATCTTCAGCTGGCTGGGCAGACTGCATATTCAGATATCGTCATATTCGAAAGTCCTCCAGTTGTCGCGCCGCAACGCAAGCTCTACGGGTCGCGTGCCGCTCCACAATATCGACATAGACAGCGACACTAGAATGGTCTGCGTTAAAAAGGCAATCGCCTCAGCTACGGTTTCTTGTTTTTCTGGTGTCTAGGAAGCCGCAGTACGTTCTGTTTAGTCTTGTTCTTGACAATCTCTGGTCCCTCACCTAGCCGCTCCCGCAAGACCAAGAGATATGTCCTCGGACGACGGGGACCCTCTCGACTGGACGGTAGATCAGGTAGTCAATTGCCTATGTTACAGCTCCTCTACACCATGGTGCCAATCATTATCGAGTGCACCCCGTCCAGATCCGGCTACGTTCGAGGCCGCTCTCAGGGAGAACTTAATTAATGGCGAGACTTTGTTGAATGATGTGGACAAGGATGCTCTACGCCAGGATCTGGGCCTTAGGGCTCTTGGGCACCGCAGTTTTGTTCTTGCTGCAATACGTTATCTGAGACAAGCCTCTCTCAAATATCGACGTGCCAATGCTCTGCCGAATTCTCTGCTTGATGACCGCTCGCAGGCAGCTTCTCCAAGCTACTTCCCTTCGACCGCTTCGTTTTCCGCTGCAGGTTCTCCTGGCACCCTTGCCTACTCACCGCGTTCTCTAGCGGATCTAGCACCACCTCAGCAGCTGGCGCAGTCTGCATTCTCGAACAGTCTCGGATTCTATACGCGGCCTACCGACGTGGCAGCTAGGGCTGGCTGCCATATCGCCAGAAAGCCCCCAATCCCGAGCACAAATATTGCTACTATAGAAACACCAACGAGGCTTCAAAGGGAAGTGAGTGGTAGTGACGGTCCTGGTGAAGCGAGTCAACAACAGGAACGTGCTATTTCACAACAAGCTGATACTCGCGATGGTATCTTCAAGACGTCTAGCCTGCGCCCTCAAGAGCAATATGTCGTTGGCAGTGATGGAAAGAAACGCAGGCGACTTGATCTTCGGTTGAAGCCTGAGACAGCGGCGAGTGGCATGGCGATCGGGACCTCCAGCTCGCTATACCGGAAGAAGCCCGCCAGCTGGTATATGGGTCCGAACAGAATCACCGCCGATGAACTTTTCTATCCAATACTTTCAAAAGAAGACAATGGCGACGGTTCTTTTACCATTTTGAGCCCCGGGTTTCCACGCGGTCATCAACTCTTTGTAAAGCACTGTCTTCATCATTATTATCGACAACGACCAGTACGTCTAAGTGGCGAAAAGGGATACAAAAGATGGGCCGTTGTCCCATATGAGAAGCCCAGAACGCAGGGCGAACCGTACCATTTCACTCTATATTCCTTCCGAAACGGAAGGGTAACTATGACCCAAGAGGAAGTGGCACGGTGGCCCGAGCTCAATATCAAAAACGAGACGGGACTTGACGACTCAGCACCAGCCTTCAAGTCTCGGGATCCGTTTGAATATCTCCTCCAAAAGTACCCCGCCAAGGAGGACGACGAAGATGCTCATCCTCTCTATGGTGAATCGGGTTCGGAAGGCGAATACGACGACGATACATGGCGTGAGATGCAGGAAGATGAGCGAACGCCATCTACTGCCAAAGAGAAGTTCCTAAGCGCCCAGGAAATCGACTTGGTTATGGAGCAATGTGTGAAGGAGTATGAGGATAAATGGAGGAATGACCACCTGCCAAGAGAGGAAGCGAAGGCACGCAGGATCTGGATCTTGGCGAGGAAATATAGGAACAGAAATCAACAGACGAAGGCGCTGTTTCTTGATATTGGTCTACTGGAACATCGTTTGACGAAGATACAGAAAAATATCCGTCTCAATGAATACACCAAAGTCGAGGATCTCAAATCACAGTGTCAAAGCATGGAGCAAACAGTCTTCAGCATCCAGGCACAAAAGTGGCGTATCTCCGTCCTTGGACAAGAGGCCTGTCCTCCGCGGGTTTCTATTATACCACCAAAACCAAAGCGAGTGGCACGGCATCAGTCTGACCTTGATGAAGAATCGCTGGGCTCTGAGTCTGACGAAATATACGACGATGACCTGGATGAATTTATCGATAATGATCTTGCCAGTGTCGACCAGTACAAAGCAGATGAGTCAATGCCGATAGGTGGCTTTTCAAAGCCGAATAGGACTCCGTTCTCTTCTCATGCGCAGTTCGACTCTTCTTCTTCTGACAGTGAATTCGACGCAATCAGCCCCTCGGGGGAGAAAATAAAGGTCTTTTCTGAACGACGTCGCGGTGTGGCAATGAAAATGCAAACAGAAAACAAGGCCACTCTTCCATCACGGCCTCCTCCACCGAGAGATCAAGAAATCCAATGTATCGATCTCACACAAGATTCTCCACCTCCAAGTGTCGATAATTTCGACATCACTACACCTCCTCTGAACCCTCTGCGCTCTTCTCCTAACGAGATGACTGGGATTCTTCTAAAGAATGAACACCATTCTCGGTCCCCCACGCCCTTGCATCTGGAGGAAGCCGACAACCCCGGAACATCGCCACGGTCCTCGAGGAAGGACAAATACGGCAGCGATATTACACTTCCCGGCGTCCTTGATTTCAAGGGTCTCCAGCGGGTTGATTATAGTGTGCTTGAGGACCTGCATGACCGTGAAAGGTTACTTTCTAAGCTCTTGGCAAGTTTGCCAGATGAAGAACGAAACCAGGTGGTAGAGTATGTGCTATCTTGTCGTACATCGAGCCTTCGTAAGAGGGTAGTCGAAGCTCTTAGGCTGTGGCTTCGACATGGCCGGATGATCCGAGACTTAGACGAAGTTGAGAATGGGGTTATAATGCGAACAACGTCTTTGTATGTCTCGTGGACCCGCTGCGTGGCGGCTACCCAGGAGGGAATACCGAGGAGACATATCAAGAATGCTATCAAGAAAGCAAGTAAATTCCCAGAGTTTGCCAGAGAACTGACTACGCGCCTCGAAGTGCTGGCAAAATACTATGGTCAGACAGGTGGGACTGAATCCCGCCAGAGAAGTACCTCAGCAATTGCCGGTTCTGAACAAGCTGTTCGAGGTCCCGAGGTCGATATACAGCAAGCTTCGTTTCTTACTCCTCATAAAAAACGCAAGAGGGAAGTTAAAGAGAGGCAGGAGGTGAAGCAGAATCATGCAAGTGCACAGCTCCGAGCAGCAATTCAGGAAGAACAACGTAAACGCCTCGAACAAAAGATGGAAAGCGTTGGTGTCGGTAACGATGATCCTTCTCGTCAGGCTGTGACGTTCGAGACACCAATCATATACCTCGACCCTCATATCGGTCGTCGAGTCAAGCCACATCAACTGAGAGGTGTGCAGTTCATGTGGCGTGAGTTAATCCAGGATGAGAAACGCCAAGGATGTCTCCTTGCCCATACTATGGGCCTGGGGAAGACGATGCAAGTGTAGGTGCCTGCCTTCGTTATCTCCGAAGAAAGTGCAAGACTGACGTTTGATCAGGATATCCTTTCTAGTCACGATATCTGCTGCTGCTTCTTCGAACAACCCTGGCATTAGAGCACAGGTACCGGCCTGTTTCCATAGGTCGCAGACATTGATTCTATGTCCGTCTTCCTTGATAGACAATTGGTATGAGGAGTTTCTCATGTGGACGCCACGAACAAACTACCTGGGACCTCTTCGAAAGATCACCAGTGCGAGCGCATTCGGCGAGCGAATACGGGAACTCTCTGCCTGGGACGAGGAAGGTGGCGTGTTGATCATGAGTTACGACATATTTCGCACCTGGGTTCACAATAAGGAAACCAAAACTCGCGGCCGACCTTTGGAGTTTGAGGATCACGTGCGGATCAGGGAGCAACTCCTTGACGGCCCGAACATCATTGTGGCGGACGAAGCCCATAAAATGAAAAATAGGACTGCTGGCATTTCCGCTGCCGCAAGTGAATTCCGATCTAAAAGTCGTATTGCCCTGACAGGTTCTCCGCTCGCTAATAATCTTGTTGACTACTACGCTATGGTTGACTGGATCGCGCCGGGGTACTTGGGAAATTTCGTGGAGTTCAAGGCCAATTATGTGGAACCTATTGAGGAAGGCCTCTACGCGGACAGCACCTATTCTGAAAGACGAAAGTCTCTCAAGAAGTTACAAGTGCTGAAGGAAAACTTAGGTCCTAAGATAGACCGTGCTGATATATCAGTGTTGGAAGGCAGCCTTCCTCCAAAGGTGGAATTCGTCATTACAGTGCCATTGACTGACCTGCAGAAAGAAGCGTACGACATGTACGTCAATTCAATTCAGGCGGGTAGATCCGAAGTTGGGACTGCCAAATTATGGTCTTGGCTGGCAATATTATCACTGTGCTGCAATCACCCAGCCTGCTTCAATGACAAACTTCTCACTCAGTCGGATCGTCCACGAAAGCAAGGTAGAAAATCAGACGACTTCGATTCAGAAGAGCTACCGGGTGACGAATCGCCAATCCAGGCGGGGTTGTCAGAGACGATGATTGCTTCTCAGAGAGAGCTGTTTGCTAAAGTCGATAATCTCAGAGCTCCTGGGCTCTCTTACCGTGCCGAGATACTAGATCAAATTATTCGCGAATCCGTCAGAGCCGGTGATAAAGTTCTAGTGTTCTCTCATAGTCTGCCAACTCTCGATTACATCGAGCACATGTTAAGGCAATCCGAGAGAAGATATCTCCGCCTTGATGGCCATACCCCAATCTTCAGCAGGCAGGCCGCCACTAAGAACTTCAATCAAAGTGGTTCCGATCAGCAAGTCTATTTGATTTCCACCAGAGCTGGTGGCCTGGGTCTCAACATCCCCGGTGCGAATCGGGTTGTCATATTCGATTTCTCATTCAGTCCTACCTGGGAGGAGCAGGCTGTCGGCCGAGCATATCGGCTTGGACAACAGAAGCCTGTCTACGTCTATCGCTTTATCGCCGGAGGCACTTTCGAAGAAGTCATGTATAATAAAGCTGTCTTTAAGACACAGCTCTCGTTCCGCGTTGTCGACAAGAGAAATCCAATTCGTTGGGCTTCCAAGTCGGCTAAAGAGTACCTCTTCGCTTCCAAGCCAGTCAAAACTGAGGACGTCTCTGGATATATTGGGAAGGATCCTGAAGTGTTGGACAGGATAATCCAACGAGATAACCACAAAATGATAAGGAAGATCGAGCTCACAGAGACTTTCCAGCGAGAGGATAACGATAAGCTGACCGAAGAAGAGAAGAGAGATGTCAGAGAGGAGTTGGACGATGAGATTCTCAAGAGGAATAACCCGGAGGCGTATTATCAGAAGCTGAGGGAAAGACAGGCAGCTGAAGCAGCGTTGAGACCTCCAGCCTCAACATGGGGAGGGCCTTCTTCTTACACAGCTCCTGCATTTGGCCAAACGCAGAGCTTTGCCGCTCATGCACCTCTCACCCAAAATGATACCGCTCACTGCCCTCCTCCCCTAGAACCAGATACGAGCCTTCTTCGCAGCCAGCCAGCTCCAGTGACTGGCACTTCTACAGCGAAGCTTTTGAATCCTCTAGCGCATACCAACTCGCCTCAAGGACACAGTCCCGCCACTCTCGAGCAGGGCGCTTCTGGGGCAGCCCCTATGTCACACGATGATACAGTTCGGCGATCTACTCAGGCACACCATGTAGCAACAGCTGCGCAAAATGAACCTGAAAGCAATGGGATTTTCCAAAACCATGTCCCTTCTACTGCCACAGTAGAGTCAGATCGGACCGCAAACAACGCGGAGTCTTCGAAGGCTTCTAGTACTGCATCCTCTGGCTATGCAAGTCGGATAAACTGTAAGCAACAATGAATCCTGTATTCGGGCAGATTTTCTTCTTGTTCATAGACTCTTTTTTTTTTCTTTTTCTTCATTGACCATATAGATACAGCTAGAGATCCTTTGGCGCACATGATACCCAGTGGAACTTTGTGATACCCAGGAAGTCCGATATTCTTTTTTTTTTTTTTTAACAAGAAACCTTACTAAAATTTACCTAATGCACTATTCCATTTCGCCCAGTGGCGTCATTTCACTTGAGAAATACTATTTCATGCGGTATAAGCACGTTAGTTTGGACACATTGACTTGATGATCCAACCAAGTACTACTTTGCCGACTCAACTAATTCAACAATTGCAGTCCCTCAATAGACTGCGAAATATCCTTTGCAACCCCTCAAGCTACGCGGTTCTTGATCTATTTTGCGGATGGGCTTTTCCTTGCATGTTCATTTTGTTCGCCTCTTTTCCAGCAGCTCTGAAAATCAAGGCATTGCACACGCTTTCCCCCCCCTTTTTCCTCAAAATATCTCTCAGATACTTAGTCTGTCTCACCACCAGCCGGTCCACGCATCTAATATCTGTTCTTCGGGCATACTTATCTTCAAAACACCTTTGATTTTGATCTGCATATCTAATAATGAGAAAAAATACCAGCAGCCAAAATGGAAGCGCTTGGCGCAATCGGGATGGCGGATGGCGTTCATCATTAATGAGATCATGGAAAATGATGATATGATGACTCTCCTTATGGTTCTTTATCTTGGCTCTACCCGACATAATGTGAAGGACGAAGCGGGGAGTTTATTACTTGTTTGTGCTCTCGAAAGCTTTCTGTTCTTATGCGTATTTTTCTTTCGGAAGCTTTGTCTTTGTCCTCGTGCGTGTGTGTAATAATTCAATTATGTGGTTGAAAACAACAAAAAAAAAACCACGTTTGCTAATTACAGTGAGGGTCTTAGATGCTATTTATGTAAGAGATACTTCCCTCTCCAGTTCCGAGCCCATGGTAACGATGCGTCATCGATTATTATTACTGTTGCCTCGCTAGTAAAGTGCGCCATGGGGTAAAATATACAACTACGAAAAGGAACATTGAAAAGAAATATTCATACAGTGAACTATCGAAATATGTAGCCGAAAAGTAATAGGATATCCTCCGCGAAGCAATGAAATCGGTATCAATATACATAGTACACGGATATCAGAGTTAAATCGACTAATTTGATTTAGCCAGATAGAAATTAGAAGCCGGTAGGAGAGCAATCGAAACATATGTGACAGGTGAAAATATTGTGTTTTGTGCAGATGGGGAATCATAGACAACGAAAAGGAATAGGTGTACAGCAGAAATGACCGTCTTGAGTGTTGCCAGGATACAATATCCCTCCTCAACCGATGAGCTTTTCGAGATCGGCAAGTCTTGCGGCCTTGTCCTCGGCTTTCTTCTTCTTGCCTGTCTCGCGGAACGCAGCCATCATGAGATTGCGCTTGGTGTCTTGGATCTCTAGGACGCGGTCTTCAATACTTCCTTCCATGACCAGCCGCCAGATGGTTGTCTCTCGCTTCTGGCCGAGTCGGTAGACACGGTCCATGGCTTGATCTTCAATAGCGGGCGCCCACCAGCTGTCCGCAAGAATGACCTGATTTGCTGCAACAAGATTAAGACCGACGCTACAGACATTCAGACTAGCGAGCAGGACTTTGCACTCAGGGTCATTGGAAAACTGGTGGGTGGACTTGTCACGTTTGACAGATTGCATCTTTCCGTCTATCCGAGCGAAAGTTATGCCGTTACGCTCGAGGTGAGGCTCGATGATGTCAAGAAATGAAGTCCACTGGCTGAAAACGACTGTCTTGGTGTCCGGGGCTTGGCCCTTGGCTGTGAGGATCTTGATGAGGGCTTCAATCTTGCTGCTGGGACTGTCCGGATCGACCTCGCCACTGCCCTCATCCTCTCCCAACTCCACCGCAGGGGACACAAGAGTAGATGTATCCTCGATCTCCGCACGGCACAGGGGACACTTATGTTGTTTTTCAATGACCTGCTCGATGCATGCACGGCAAAACGGGTGGGCACAGGCCGTGATGACAGGCTGCTCCAATAAATCCAAGCACACTGAGCAAACTTCTTGACTCTCTATTCTGAGTTGCAGCATGTCCTGGAGTGCCTTGATATTTTCCGGAGTCAATTGGACAACTTTGTGCTCTTCCAGAATTGACATCAGCTTGTCAATGCGATTCTTGCACAGTGACCAATGGTTGCAGACTTGGCGCAGCCGAAGAATAACTTCGAGAAGATGGGAATACGTTGTGTTGCCGTGCTTATCCTTGGACTGATAGTCCAACATCTTGCCCTTCGCCTCGGACCTAATCTCGGTTAGTCACTGAAGAAACACAATAAGTATGAGGACTCACAGAAACATGTCGTATTTTTCCTGTTCGTGCGGATGGAACTTCACACGTAGGACGTGTGATCTCAGCGGCGGGAGACGCAGATTGATGAAGTTCATATCTTTCCTTCTCCGCAAGCAGATAGTAGCCATCAGACCCTGAAGAAGAGTGCTTGCTTCCGGATCACCGTAAGTCAAGGGTCGAATGAGGACACTATTGAACAATGCAAGATCTTCTAGGCCGCCCGAAAGTCTCAAGAAACGGATCTGGGAATAGAGATCTCTCAGGGAGTTGATAATTGGGGTTCCAGTTAACGTCCAACGGGAATCTGCCTTTAGGTTGCAAGCTGCAAGGGCTGCTTTGGACCTGGGGTTACGGATTGTATGGCCCTCATCCAAAACAACTCGGCGCCAATTAGTCGCAAATAATCCCTTGGTCGGGGTGGCTTTCGAGTCCGGCTTGTACTCTTGGCTGAGCGCGCCATAGCTCGTGACAACCACGTCGTACTGGCTCAGATTGCCGGCTTCTTTCTTCCCTGGTCCATGATACCTGAGCACGCGGAGACCCCTTTCTTCAGTTGTGTGGGTTGCGATCTGATCTATCCAATTACTCATCACTCCAACAGGCGAAATAATCAGCGTTGTCTTTGATCCAGACGTCTTCGGTTCTGAGTTAGCCAGGATCAGAGAAATAACCTGTATCGTCTTTCCCAAACCCATGTCGTCAGCAAGAATCCCACCGCTAGCAAGAGGCGGCTCTTGTCTGGTCGAGTAATTCGTAGCAATATTGGTAAAATAGCTTCCGTTCCTCTTCCAGAGCTGGACAATAGCCTGTGAACCAGGAGCGGGCAAGACTGGAGACTCCTTTTCAATCATCCATGCCAAACCCTGACGCTGGTAAGGGAGTAACTCCGTCGTCAAGCCTGCAGGGTTCTCAGCCATGGGCATATTTTCCAAATCCGTCTCGTCGACACCAAATTTCTCCACAACTTGCCCCATCTCTCTAGGATTGAACGTGCTACTTTGCCCGATAAGGTCTTCCAGGCTCTCCGCCTGGACCTCTCCATCCGGAGTCGAGAGATTGGCAAACATTGCTTGACTCTGGCTGTCCCATTGTACTCCCTTTCCTTTGGCAAGGGAGCGAGATCGTTTCTCAGCTTCCTTGCGCTCCTTTTCTCGCTGCTTCTGGAGCCTGAGCTCTTCCCGCTCACGTTTCTTTACTTGGCCCAGTGGGAGTCTATCCAGTTCCATCCGGGCCTTGAGTTCTGCCCGCCGTTGCGGATCATATGGACCATAGAGTTTCAAGAGCACAGGGCAGTCAAAATCTCCTTTGGGTCCGCTCAGAATTCCCTCTATGAGAAGATCTCTGGAATCCTGCAATCGGTTACCAAGTGTGCTCGTCCTCTATCGGGTGATATCGAGACTTACCATATATTTCGCCAGTTTGGCTGCCGTATTACGAGGAATATGGCCAATCTGATGCCCCATGACATTATCCACACGGATAGCATTGCGATCATAGGGGTTGCCCGGCTCTCTTTTGAGAATGACATGTTCTCCAACAGTAGCCTGCCCTCGATAGTAGCGCACGCCGACAATCTTCGTAGGGAGATTATCTGTGCGATGTCAGCGGACGACACCACTAGCCTTATCAGATATAATAAGGATTATGTGCTAGTATACCGTAAAGTTGACACTCGCTGTACGTGGCATCCTCAAAACCCTGAGAACCAGGAATCAACTCGACAGCGCCCGCATCATCATCTTCGTCCTCCAGACTCGCTTGGCTCAACGGTAGAAAGGCGGCATTTACGCCAAAACGGCTACCACTGCTCCAGCTTTCGCGTTCCTCAAGCTCCGCTCTTGTCTTGCTGGGACGAGCAGAAGTTCCGCTGGTATCCGTGAGGTCGACGACATCGATCTTACGCTTGCCCGAAACTCTCGCCATTTCCCCAAAACGACTGATGAGTGGCCACTTTGCTATACCCTGAGATAGAAACAGATATCGGATTCAAGGAAGAATTGGATATCAGCAGCGGAATAGCGCAACCGTGACGCGCCGCATTGATACTGTGTGCTGAGCTATCTTAGGAAATATCAAACATCAAATTAAATGATAGGATATCCACGAATTTCCCGTGGAAGGGATGAATGACAGTCCTTATCCAAATCGCTTTGGAGAGTGTGTGGAGGAAGGTATGCTGACTAGGGGAACTCCGGGTTGTTGATAGACGCGCACTGATTCGGACAAAGAGCAAGCGCGCTAAGTCGAGTCGCGACTCCACATGATCGATCAACATCAACTTATCTAACGTCTCGCGATCTTCGTCCAAGTTTCTTTTCGACAACTCGGACCAACGGCCCGTCCTAAAGCTACCATTTCCTTTCGCTTTGTCTTATTGGCATTTGCATGGCGTTCAGTCTGTCGTTTTTGTCTTCTTGGCTTCTAGCAACTAATGAGCCATGACCTCTCGTTAGAATTATTCCCGTGCACTTCCGGGCACAGCTCACATCTACAGTTTAGCTCCAAGACCCCGAGAGCTTTTGGCTCCCAGTCCTGGATCTATAGAAATGGAGATCACGAACGTGAACACTTACCGTGACCTTATAGCACAAAGGGGTAAATACGTCGAGGATGTCTTACGGAGCGGAGAATATGACCCTTTTCTTCTGCACCATTCCTTCCTACTTTTGGCACTGCCACTTGCTGCCTTATTCATTCCTCACAGAAATGCTCTTCTGCGAGCATCTCGATATATATTCTTTCCATTGATTCTCAGTTTGGGATCCTACATTATCGTGTACACCAAGGCCTCCGCAGTTGGCAATGGCTACTGCATCGGCCTTGCTACCACATGGTGGATTCTTTGGTCTGCCATCATGCTTATTATGAATGATGTCCAAAAGGACTTTAAGAGAATTGAAAAATTCTCAGTTCCTGCCAGTGATGATGCAGACATGCAACGATTCAAACCTACTCCGGAGCCTCCACGCATGGATTCAAGGGTGAACGATAATGACTCGTCGGTCAGACATCGTCATACTTCAACTACACAGGATACTCCTCCACCGGGAACAGACAAAAATTATAAAGAAGTGCTTCGATGGCAATCATATCCTGAGTCTCTTGGACACCGTTTCAACTGGATCCTGGGCCTGCTGTTCAACTTTCGAGGCACGGAGTGGAACTGGAGGATATCTGCTGTTCCCGCATTTCCACAACCCATAGCTGACCAAATGGAAGGGAAATTCTCTAGTGTGGATACGTCCGAAGTCATTGATCTTCGGGAATCTCGAGAGTGCCTCAAGCAGGCCACTTGGAGATTCTTGAGAGACTACATCGCTCTTGACATCATCAAAGTGATCATGATGCGTGATCGCTACTTTTGGGGCCTCATCTCGGACCCAACCCCGCCCCTTTTCCCTTTTGGCATGCTAGCCTCGATCCCTCTGCTTCTCCGTCTCTATCGTCTGGTTTTATCCTGCATTGGGGTCTTCGTCGCAATCGATTTCGTGACGTGCCTGAATCCCATCTTCTTTCTCGGCTTCTCTCTGGCCTTTCCAAATGCTTCGCGGGCTGTGACGAGCGTACCCCTTGAAGCTGCGTGGCTTTACCCTGACGAATTCGGACCTTTCAGACAATCCATATTGGACCATGGCATCGCTGGCTGCTGGGGTATATGGTGGCACCAGCTCTTCCGCTTCAGTTTCTCTGAACCCGCCAGGTGGCTATCGTCATTCCTTCCACGCGAACTACATCACAATGGAGGCCGGCGTGTCGTCTACTTACTCGCCCCCTTCGCCATAAGCGGCCTACTTCATGCATTCGGAAGCTACTGCCAAACAGCAGCAACCGAGCCGTGGTCTGGTCCGTTTCCGTTCTTTTTCCTACAGAGCGTTGGCCTCGGTGTACAACGAGTCCTAGCTAAACACGTTTTACCAAAGATACTGCCATTTCAACCACCTTCATGGCTGCGCAGAGCGACAAACCTCACAGTTGTTATCGCGTGGTTTGTTTTCACGGGCCCTGTTGTCACAGATGACTTTGCAGCTGGTGGAGTGTGGTTAATTGAGCCTGTTCCGATTAGCGTTGTTCGCGGATTGGGATTTGGAGCTGAAGGTGATGGTTGGTGGCGCCTTCGTGGACATTGGCTCGAGTGGTGGAATGGGAAGACATGGTGGCAGAGTGGAATTCGGTTCGTATGATGCGATACCCACGTGCAGTATACCTTTTGGATTTGTGTAAGAGGACGAGACGAAGAATCTGCTCGTTCCAAGCGGGCTCTATATATTATCGTTATTATCATTGTTACTCGTATCAATCATGATCCAACGTTCACCATCCACAAGGTTACCGTGCGTACATATATAGTTCCCTGATGAGAAAAAAGGATCAATGATACCCTAACAAGTACATCATGAGAGTACTAACTTGAGACCACCAACAAGAACACGCATCCATCTCGACTTAAGATTCGGAATATGCCGGCCGATTGATGGTGTCGCTGGCATCTCCGAACTCTAGAGTAGTTATACAATGATGCAAGGTACTGTATATATATATATATATACTTTTCCTGTTCTATCATTCGATCTATTTCGTTGTACTTTAGCTATTTACACAGAAAATTATGATGTGCACTTTTATCCCTCCATGTCGACATCCTCTTCATCTTCGTCATCAGTATCCGGTTCAATATTCAAGGCTGGCAGTTCGTCATCACTGTCTTCATCATCTTGGGTAGCCGCAGCTCCACCTTGAGCTCCCGTGGCTTCGAACCTGGTAGCAACGGATGCAGGGACAGAGACACTAGGGTTAGACACAGATGGAGCGGAAGGTCCAGATACTGAAGGAGCAGTAGCCGGCGTTGCACTAGCCTCTGACAGGGTTACCGGAACTGTTGCAGCGGCACCTTGATCAGTGGCTACGATGCTGGATGCGGCAGGGGTTGGGAATGTCCGTTCAAGAAGTGTCGGTGCATTGGCGGATTCGAGACGCATCTTCTTTGACTCTCCGTTGGTGATGGCAGAGGGTCTGGGTGTGTCAGTTTCCATGGCGTCTCCAGGGTATGCCCTCTTGCTATGAGCGTTTATCAGGTCTTGCGCAACTTCAGCTTCGGCAGCTACTTGGTTGTGGGAAGCTGGGAGGAAGCGATCAAGGGTGTCTGTTGCGGGTCTGGCAGCTTCATATCTGGGTGCAGTGACTTCATCTTCTTCCTCATCATCTCCGTCGATCATGGACATGTTTCTCTCGGGACCGCCGAGTAGAACGGGCATTCTGGGTCGCAGGAGCCCTTCGACTTCTAGTTCAGCACTATACTCTCTGGCCAAGAATGGCATGATGCTTGGGTTTGCTCTCCGGCCCTTGACGACAGGAACAGGGTTGAGGACACTAGCGATCATGGCTTCCTTGTTTTGCGTTAGGATCACTGTCCGGTCAATCTCAGCCCGTAGTGGTGGAGGTACATGCTCAGCAGGGAGCCAGACGAGTAAGACTGTCAGAAGTCGAGAAGCAGCGAGTTGAAGACCTTGAACTGATGCAATGTCTCGGAGTTGTTGGACCTTTCTGACGTCTGCGTTCAAGAAAGCATCAGCATTCAGACTACCCTGCTTAGACTTCGATTTTCCCTTCGATTCCGACTGTTGGTTTTGCGCCGATTGCGAATCCACGCCGGATGGGAGGAGGTCTTGGCAGCAAGTCCTGATCAGCGGACTGAGAGTAGAAATATGTTGTTTCCTCATTGAGCGGCCGATCAAGGGAAGCAGGCGGCACAGAAGTGCGTACAATGCGGTGCGGACGTCTTTGTTGAATTTCTCCGAATCGAAAATCCAGAGCGCCTGCTCCAGCATGTTCTGGGCAACGGGTACCACACCCGTCTCCAACAAGTCGACCACCGTCATGAAAAGCTCCAGGCAAGCAACATGGATGCGAGGGAGTTCGCTCCACAGGCTTTCGCGTTCATCTCGGCCAATCTGTGGGTTCAGCTGCACAGTACTCTCAAGTGTGTCTTTTCCTTCTGGGGGCACTGTAACAGAGGCCAGCCTAGATGTTAAATCCAATATTGACCCCAGAGGGATATTCACAGTAGCTGCTGTCCGCGTCGAGATAAAGCCAGAAAGAAGGCGTAGTAGATTTGTCAGCCTGTCAGACCCAGCATGAATTCCTTGCCATCCTGGAAGACCCAGAGGATCGGATTCCCAATCCCCAGCTTGTTGGCTGTAGTCATGGGGCCTTGCGATCTGTCGCAGAGTGGAATCAGTGGACTCCCATTGCTCGACGACAGCTCTAAACGTGTAGTCGGCGGCTCTATGAGTGGAAGAAATCGTCAATCGGAGGGCTGCCTTCCATTCTTCACCGTGGGTATTTTTCGGGGCGCAGTTGTGAAGGGATATGAACAGTCGATGTGCCAATCGGTTCACAGCTTCCGGGAAAGACTGGCCAGATGTTCCAATGATAGCGATGAGAAGGCTATGAATCTGAGCAGAGAAGGGACGCAGTACTGTCGGGTGTCTTGCAATCAGGTCTGTGAGAGCATGCAGGACGGTTTCGAGCAGCGACGCATTCGGCTTGAGCACTCTAGTCGGCTCCGACGTTGGTTTCACAGAGACGGCATTCAGACACGATGTGATAAAACCAGGCAGGGAGGGAGTAGTTATTTCTCGAACCAACGTCTGATATTGGTATGTAAGGTGAAATATCCGCGTCAACGTGATGATGCAAAGTTTCTTGGTCGATGTTGGGTCCGGTTTCTAAAGATATGGGCTTTAGCAAGAAATCCGAAGTTGCGAGAGAGAGCCTGAAATATTAAAGACGACCAAATTCAGAAATACGCACCCCAAGCACGCTCAACAATCCGCGCACCCATGGCTCACATCCGCGCAGAATCTCCCATCGACCAGCTTCTATTGTGGCCTTGACCAAGATAACCGCCGTCCATCGTCCTTCAATACTGCGGTCCTGGAGCAAGCCCGTCAATCGAGTCTTGAGCTTGTGGACCTGGAGAGAAGCATCCGACTCCGATCGCGCATTATTCTGGGATTGAGGTGCAGAGAGGATATCAGCGCAGTCCCCCAAGGCTGTCGCAAGAAAAGCAGCAATCTGAGGCAGCTGATTCACGGGAGTCGTCGTTAATCGATGCGTCACGGCGCGAAGAGTGGTGAGGGACGCCATTGAGACTTTGGGCTTTGAGATATCGCAGGATAATAGAAGTTGCCTGTGAAGGATCTTCTTTCTCCCCGTCTGAAGGAAGAAGATTCCTCTTTCGCATGAATCTGAAGCTCGACAAAGACCGCGGGGAAGAAAAAATATTGAGCACAGACCACCACAGCTGTGGTGTAACTTACAGTGTAATTTTGGTCACCGCATTACACAGCGTTAGCGGTCACAGGCCGCCTGGGCGGTAATGATGATCATCCCGAGGCCAGTGAGCCCGTTGGGGGATCTAGCAGGTGGTCAACTCGCTGCTTATGAGATGATCTAAGGGCCCCCGACCTTTCTGTGCGAGTATGGGCGTGAACGTCCCTGTCATTCCTGTCTAGAGTGCTGCCCCCGCAGACCAAACCAGGATAATGAGTGTAAGTGTCCTCCCGGTGTGAACAATTGGCCTCCTTACGCGTCCTTAAACAGTGCATAGAGGGGAGCAACAACTGACATATGCAGCAGGGCAAAGACAACGATAAGGCGCATCGCTATATCGCCGCCTTGGACGATGCACGCTGCCAAGATAGATGGAGTGAGATTCCAGAGTTGATTAGGAAAGTTACCAAACATGCGCCGGAGAGGAAATGTAACACTATACTGTCCAATAATCCCTGTTGCTTGGACCGAACGCTAACTTGTCGTATGATTGATTATTAGGTCTTCTACAAGTAGCCAGTGCAGAAAGCCAGGTAGTGGCTTATATCAACAGTCGACCTTCCACAGCAGCAACGTCGAATTCAGGGTCCGCATCTACCCAACTATCAGAATTGATACCTACCCTTCTATCGGTCATTGAGGAAGCACAAGGGACACCGCAGGATGTCTTCCAGGCCCAAGTTTGTCTGGGATGGGTGCACTGGGTGTTGTCAGAGCCGGCTTTGGCTGCTGCTCGCCTGCCGAAAGATTTCTATGCTACCGTACAGACACTCTCAGGAGAGGGTGAGGCACTGTCACCATGGACGGAGGTCTGCCTGGTAAAGGGGTGCTACATAAAGGGTAAGATTATCGGGAAGAAACAAAATGTCTGTCCACTATCTAACATGTAGCAGGTGCAGGTCAATCCATCGTGTCGACAGCCGATGAAGCGATGCAGACTTTCAGTTCTGTTCTACCCTGGCTCGCCGCCCTCAACCAGGCAACGACTTTCTCTCCACAGCTTCTTTTCTGGACCGAGAAGCTTCTAGCTAAAGCAGCATTAATATCAAGCGGAGAGGCCCAGGCTCAGGGGCCTGCCGCAAGCGAAAAGACTATCGAACTGGCTCTTAAGTCGTTTAGACTGTGGTCCGCCCATCCTAATGTCAAATCTGAGTTGGCGCCTCAGAATGCATTTCCGGTAGAAGCACCGCTGCAGTCTTCCGTATGGAGGTCTTACTACGATCTTCTTTCAGCAATCCTGCAAAGAGGCCTGGTCTATGTGCCTTCCTCAGAAGGATCAGCACGCCTCCAACTGGCCAGCGAATTCAGACGGGTAGAAGGTGTCTGTGAGAGCAATCTGCTGAAGGAAGTCAGATTCCCCGTTGCAAGCGCCAGAGCGCCGCAGGTAGAGGCATGGGTCGAACAGGTTATCGGAAATTGGGAAGTGCTCTGTGGCCCGGACTGGACGGATGAAGACCTTGGGGAAGGAGGTCAGAATGCACTAAGCAGGAATGTCGTCGATGTAAGTGTGAAAATACAGCAGACTAATGACTGATCAGATGCACTGACTTCGTCTTCAGATCCTTTATCGTGCCGCTACCAAATCATACCATTCGCACCTGATCCTGCGACGCCTGTTCCACGTCCATTCTGCTCTGGCTGATTTTGACCTTGCTATGAAAGCTCTAGATTCATATGTCGAGATTGTTCTGAGCGCGAAAGATAGAGCAGAGAAAGGCGCAGAGTTAGGAGAACTCGAAGATGAAGAAGTTCTGCTAAAGACTATCTCTGAAGGGGTCCTCATGCTGTGCTCACTGGGCGCTTTCAGCGAAGCTGAAAAGGCCAAGAAGCTGACTGAAATCCTCGTGGACTGCGTCGAGAAAGACCTCCAAGGAGAATCCCCAGGCAATAAACAACAAACTGTCTCCCCTCCTGTGATTGCTATGGCCTACAGGGCTATTGGCATCGGACTTGCAAATTGGGCGAGGTGGACTCCAGTCAACGAATCTCGTGATGACATCAGGGCTGAGGCCCTGGATAACCTCGAGCGGAGCATCGCTCCGGAATGGGAGGATCAATTCAACATTTCGAGCTATTTTGCGCTGTCGTTACTCTTGGCTGAAACCAGGGATCTTGATGGTGCAATTGACTGCGTCAAATCAGCATTGGCATGGAACAGCCAGTCCCTCAGCGAGCATGCTGTCATGGACTCAAAGAGGCTTTCCAGAGAGCGTGACCTAGTGCCTCTATGGCACCTGCTTGCGCTTCTGCTCAGTGCTAAACAAGACTTTGACATCGCGGGCCGCTCGTGCGAAGCAGCATTCGAGCAATTTCCAACCGCTGTGAACGCCTTCGGTCAGAATGGACGTTCTGTGGACCGAGACTCAGCCGGTTTTGCGAAGGTACTCATCGATCAGCTCAGCGGGCGCGAGAAAGAGCGCATAATTGAGACACGCATGACCCAGCTGGCGTTGGTTGAGGTCATGGACGGTGCTGAAGTTGCTCTTAACCGTAGTGATCAGTTATTGAGTCTTTTCGCTGCATTGTTTGGGGAGCACGATCTTGTCGAGAAGGCTACCCCAACTACCCCGACGACACAAAATGGCACCAAGACGGAGCAGCTTGAGATACCCAAGACCTCTGCTGGTAGTGTCAGAAGCTTCCGTGGTAGCATATTTGGCCGAAAAAAGAATGCCCGACAACATGACAGTGCTGCTGACAATGACGGAGAGCGAAATCTGCCAACGCGCTCAGGAAGGTCAGGCTCTCTGCGGCACAGATTGCACAGACATGAGGACAGCAAGACCACCCACCCCGAGGCTCAGCACCAGAATTTGAAAGAAACTAATGGTGTGGGACCGATTGAGCCCAAGCAGGGCGCCGAACAGCCACAGTCTCCGGAGACGGTAGGCATTGCAGTTTCAGATCACGCCCCCTCGCCCTCCTCTCCTCAAAATGAAAAGCAAAGCTCAACGCAACCCCTGCCGCCGGTTGCTCATAATATCAAGCATAAAGATCTGCCGCCGCCGGCAGGTCACGAAAAGCAACCTCCTGAACAGGATGTCCGATTGCCAATTTCTGACAGGTTCGACTCGCCTACGGGTGCAGTTATACGATTCCCTGCTGTGCAAGCACAGAAGCATGCCTTGGTGATTCTCGTCAAAATCTGGCTACTGATCGCTGGTCTCTACCGACGATCAGGGCTCTTCGAAGATGCCAGCGAAGCCTGTGAGGAAGCATCGAAGCAGGCTGCTCGGTTTGAGGCGTTGGTCGCATCCCAGGAATTCTCTGCAAAGAAGTTCTCTGAGCGTACCTGGGGAACCGGCAAGAGCTCTGAGGAACTCTGGGGAGACGTCGAAGCTGAACGGGGTGCGATCTCCCTCGCTCAGGGGCTTCCACACGAAGCAATTGGCCATCTTGAGAGTGCTTTGATGCGCTTCCCGGACCATCCCAAGGCAACTATCCTGTTAGGGAATTTGCTTCTCGATATATGGGACAACAAAATCCCAGCGGAACCACGATCTCCCAGCCTCCAACCCGACTTCGCTGACCTGTCACTTTCCGATTATGTGAAGCTTCCGGGTGCTTCTGAAAAGAGTGGCAAAAAGCCTTCATCTTCTTCTGATGGATACGCGCAATCCAAGCAGACACCTCAGCGTGACATTCAGCCAGCCGAAAAAGATACCCCTCAGATCCTTAGCCGCCTTGCTGCTCGCGACAGAGCCTATATGCTGGTCTCCACGCTAACCAAGTTGGGCACGTCGTGGGATAACTCTGAGGCGTGGTTTACCTTGGCCAGAGTCTACGAGGCCGGAGATCAGCTCGAAAAGGCAAAAGAGGTATTGTGGTGGGTTGTTGAGTTAGAAGACCGAAGACCTGTCCGGCATTGGTGGGATCTGGGCTCCGGTGGTTACGTGTTGTAGGATTGTACATATTCTTGGCATTTTACCTCTTTACTGCTGGACTGCTTTATTGTCCCCGGGTTACTACTGTCGAAGGTGCAGCTTTTTGATTCCAGGTCCTCGCTGCATATAGAAGGTTATTTATGGAAAATCGAGCGAAAGCGGATACCATAGTTTGTCCGTAGCGTTTAGTGAAATTGATCTAGCAGTCGCACATATATACAAGTTCTCCAACAAACCTGAGCAGCCAGGGCACTCCGTGAGTGTAGGACGGAATGGACGTCTTCTTGAGAGAAATTTATCGCTCAGCAGCGACAGGAGTCCAGGCCTCAATCTTCGGCCGCGTACTGGTCACACTGTCAGTCTATCCCTGCAAGCATAGCGCGATTGACACCATAGCCGAGGGAAACTTACGTCGAGTACGTCTTGTAGGCAGCACGGCTGAGGGTGAGGTTAGGCCTGTGCTCAGGCAATTCCCAAGCACGGATACCAGTCTGCATGACTCTGTCCACGGTTGGGGGAGCGTCAACCATGTAGGACAGCCAAGCGTGCCTATGAAAGGTACCAGATCAGCATTCCGGCTCAAATTCGACAAATCGACTTCCGATGCAGAGCGTAGGGGGAGTCCTCACCAGCCAGGCTCAATCTGGGAGGGGTCGTATTCCTTCTGCTTGTAGTCGACCCATCGTGTCCGGACTAAGTTCACCCATATCAGCTCACGGAACTGCCAAGTCAATTCGACTCCCCTCAGTCTGCTACTTACGAGGAAGCTCCTCCTCGAAGTTCTCGTAGTACTTGTTGCCGTAGCGGTCGGTCGCAATCAAGGTACCGGCCTTGGTATCACCTGTCGCATCCGTCAGTTTTGGGGGTTGTCCAGAGGGACCAATTCTTCAACAGACTGACCGATGTACTATATTCATCGCAGACAGAGCTCGCAGTTAACACTCCCGTTTCAATTGACACGATATCCGTCAGGCGCTTGCGCATGAACATACCTGCATTTGGTGGCCATATTCCTGTAGAAGACGGGCGTTAGCAAGAAATAACCGGGAATGAACGGGAACAGGCGAACCTTCAGGCCAATCCTTCTCAGATTCCGCAGCGTACGGAGAATAGTCGACATCTTCGCGGTGTGTGCCCTTGAATGTGTCGTTCGACGGAGAGAGTCGTAAAGTCGTCACGGAAGCAGTCGAGCCAGAGCGGGATTGCAGGACCGCCCGATCGGGTATAGCGTGTGATCGGATTTGTTATGTTTGCAGTGATTGGCCAGAGATCCGCCGCGAGCAAGATAGAGTATGGTAGATTGGTTAGCGCGCATATCATTTCGAAGATCGAGATCAATAATGGGTTGTATGTAGACAATCCTCTGATCGAGAAAGAAACAGGTCTGGGAACATGATGCTCTGCCGGATTGGAGGACACAGCTTTCGCTGCTCAGCACGGCGGTCCGTTGCTACAAGAGGCAAGCTTGCGGGTCGCAAATTCTCGGTCTATACCAGCTCCAACGCGGCTGCTCCTTCGACTGCGTCGCCATTAGGCGGGTTGACGGTCGAATTGGACCGTATCGCGCCTCGGTTTGAAGTGTCTGCCTCTCAGATCACAATCCTTGACTCTCCAAGCTCTTTCTACCAGACGTTGAAGGTTTGTCGCGAGATCACGATGGCAATGGCTCTGGACAGGACTAATTGGTTTCTATTGGCAATAGGATAAGATACGACATGCGAAGCGGCGCGTCTATTTATCTACTTTGTACATTGGGAAGACAGAATTCGAACTCATCGAAACGCTCGACCAGGCACTTGGCGAAAACCCACGGCTGCAGGTTTCCATTCTGACCGATGCTCTGAGAGGAACTCGCGAAACACCTAACCCATCATGCGCGTCACTGCTTGTTTCATTAGTATCGAAATACGGGGCAGATCGAGTGGAAATACGAATGTTCCATACACCAAACCTTACTGGTCTGAGGAAAAAATGGGTACCACGAAGGATAAACGAGGGTTGGGGCCTGCAGCACATGAAGCTATATGGCATTGATGACGAGATTATACTTTCTGGGTGTGAGCTCCCGTTTGCATAACATACTTGATACTAGCTAATTCTTCTGGTCCAGAGCAAATCTCTCGGATGATTACTTCACCAACCGCGTCGACAGATATCATGTCTTCAACTCCAAAGAGCTAACGAATTACTACGCCCGCATCCACCATGCAGTCTGCAGTCTTAGCTTCCAGATCTTACCAGATCCACACAGTAACGCAGGATACCTGATGGATTGGCCGGCTGCGAACATGGGGCCTTCGCCATTGGATGATCCAGAAGATTTCATATCCTGCGCGTCGGCAGTTCTGCACCCTCTCATACAACCATCCGACTCGAAGTCACTCGTCTCCTCGAATTCTTCCAAACCGACATATGTATACCCTGTAGCGCAGTTTACGCCGCTACTAAAACCCGATTCATCTACCGAATTTCCAGCAGTGACGACGATTCTCAGCCTTCTTACAAAATCCCCTGCTCTGGCCAATTCTCGCTGGCTTTTTACGGCCGGCTATTTCAACATCCATCCTGTGCTATCCTCCCTTTTGATAGCAAGCACGTCCTCGACCCCTCAAGCACCCTTTCAAACGCAGGGAACTGTCCTCACGGCATCACCCTGGGCTAACGGCTTCTACGGCTCTCCCGGAATTTCCGGCATGCTGCCAGCAGCTTACACTCATCTCTCTGCACGCTTCCTCGATAGGGTTGCAGAAGCTCAGAGGACTAACTCAATCCAGCTCAAGGAGTGGCGTCGCGGAACAGTAGGTGAACCCGGTGGCTGGACCTACCATGCCAAGGGTCTCTGGATCACACTTCCCAAGGAAGAACACCCCAGCTTAACCTTCGTTGGAAGCAGCAACTACACGAAACGCTCTTACAGCCTCGACCTGGAAGTTGGAGCGCTAGTGGTTACAGAGGATGAGGCCTTGAAGAAGCGACTAGGTGAAGAAACACAATGGCTGCAGCAAGATGCGCAGCCCGTATCGAGAGAAGATCTCAGGAGAACAGAAAGGAGAGTTGGATGGAACGTCCGACTCGCCATGTGGATTGTGGAGAAAGTGGGAGGTGCATTGTGATAAAAGAAACAAGGCATAGACAAACCATTGGTTACATATTTGTACAGTATATACGTCGATAGCAACGTCTAGATGCTAACTTAGTTGTATGATACACATTCGTATAGTTACTCGGACTGGAATAGAGATGATATACAATCTTTCTTTCGTTTCTTCAAGAACCATACCATGGTATATAATCAAAGCTAATGAGGGTAATACTGCATCATGATCTAAAAACCATAAACAAAAAGAAAAACCGAACAGATGCATTCCGGAAAATAGAAAAAGAAAAACGCCTCGGACCCATTTTTGGTTCGCGTTGATGATCGTCCAATTCATTCAATTTACTTCAAGCATTTCCGGATACTTTCCCAGGGATTCTGGCTGGACCCAAGCCCTGCCTGACCTCATCCAGCATCTTGATACCGATGGCTTCGTTTCCGTTCTTGCCTCTCTTTGCCTTTGCGCCCTTCCTCCGGGTTTCCTTGGAGCGATCAGTCCATCCGGACAGGAAACTGTCCATGACTTCGTCAAAGTCGCTGCGTAGAGGGACGTTTCCGCTCTGGGAGACGAAGCTGGGAGCCTGGGAGACACCCGTCGCGCCAGTCATGCCGGTCATGCCGCTGACGACAGACATGCCATCTTCGTATTCTTCGCCTTCCTCATCTAGAGCGTAGAGAGCCTCGATCTTCTCGAATCGGTCGTCCAGGAGCCGCAGTCCTTCGGTACGAACAAGGGAAGAGGAGGTCATAGAGTATGCGGAGGGGTTTGTCAGGGCACCCTTGCGCTTCTTCCTCCGGATGGGGGTGCCACCAACGGTGAACATGGTAGATGCAGCCGTTCGACGCTCAGACTCTGTTGGCGCTGCGGGGGCAGCCTTGGACTTTGAGTCCTTCTTGAACTTGGCAAACTCGCGCATCCAATCCCCGTCTTCGGGCTTCATGTCGGGAACGGGGGCATCTTCGCTGGGTAGCTCCCCTGAGACCTCTTCATCGTGGGACGAGCTTGTCTGCGACTCTTGCTGTGGCCCTGACTCAGAGGTACTTTTCTGAACAGGAGCTTTCTCTGTAGCATCTGACTCCCAGCCATCGTCCTCATCTCCATTATCAAACAGGGAGTCTTCCCACTCTTCAGGGTCAACCTCCTCTCCTTCCTTTGTAAGAGCACCGAAAACATCTTCGTCATCCTCATCGACGTATGCTTCGTCCTCAAGAGCCTCCAACACCTCACGCAGTCGAGGGTCCATATCTGGCTTGAAACCCGCAATTGCATCGGGCACATCCTGTTGGTCCTGGTACGTAGGCTTTTTCACGTACGAGGAGGCAGTCGATCTGCCATCGTAGACAGAGCCATATTCCGAACCATAGACACTAGCACCTCCAAACTCACTCCTGGAGTCATCAAGCGACAGACCGTCCCGGAGCGCGTCTTCGAGCTTCTTTCCCTTGCCCTTTGTTTTCGCCTGCGCAGCTTCGATGAAGTAAGAGTTTCCACCGCCACCGCCTAGTTCGCGCAGATGCTGCATGTAATCGTACTTGCTATCATCGTAGAAAATTCCATAGTTCGCCGCTTCACCCTCATTCTTGCGGACACCTGAAGTGTCGATTTCTTGTTCGAGATCCGCGAGGTGCTTGATCGGCCTAGAGGAAGAGGACTCGCCTGATTCTGAGCCACCAGTGCGTGGCTTGGAAACGGGAAAGAGAATACGGTCTTGCGCCTCCGGATCGTGGATTAGCGGGTCATTTTGCGATCGGTGGAAGAGCTGATAAGTCGTAGCAGACTTTTTATCGCTGGAACACGAAGAGACAGATTAGCATCGGGAGAGAATGGTGGGCCAACGATGAACATACATCCACTGCTTCTTCGGAGCCATCTTTGCGTATTGAACGACCCTTCAATTCTCTAGCTGGACGGTTGGTGTCTCTGGCCCATCAGGAAATAATTTCATTTTTCGGAGTGGGATGTTCAATATGCAGTCACGTGAGGTGTTATCTTATCGGCACTTTTTCTACAAGAAAAACAACGCACATTCGGTAAATCGAAGATCAGGACGACAAGTAATACAATGGGTAGATTGATCAGGTATCATATATATATTATATCGATTATGGATCATCATATGCAGTTTATCTATCCACAAGTCCCCAAGCAAGTGAATTGAATCGAATTCCGGATGGGGACTGGCATGGCTGACTAATTTCGTTATCTTATCCAGTGGGGAGGGGAAGTTCAGATTTCAAATTCACCACTTATTTTGCCTCCGCGCCCTGTCCACATTTGCCGGAGAGCACAACCATCGATTCTTTCCAAAAGGACCCTGAGAACCAGACAATTGCAGGTGATAGAATCATCCATCAGTCACCATGGTTCTTGCGAAGTCCAAAAACTCCGTGGGGCTGGGTAACAGCCTCATGAACGATCGGTTTGGCAAAGGAAAGGCATCTTCGCAAAAGAAAGTCTCCCACAACCAAGCCATCGCTCGTAAGGGCGTCAACGGCGAAACCTACCTTACCAATGCGCCAAAGGAAGCGTCATGGGTTAAAATGCGCAGTATCACCGAACAGGCGGCGCTCGACGAATTTTTGAGTACCGCTGAGCTTGCGGGCACCGATTTTACCGCTGAAAAAATCAACAACGTCAAGATCATCCACGCAGACCAAAAGAACCCCTACCTTCTCTCAGCTGCCGAGGAGAGGTCGGCTGTCAAGAAGCAGCAGAAGAACAAGGGACGGCTTACCGTTCCCAGAAGACCAAAGTGGAATGAGAGTACAACTCGGGAGCAGCTCGATGTGATGGAGAGGGAAAGTCTGCTTCAGTGGCGGCGAGGACTTGCAGAGTTGCAGGAGAATCAGGATCTGTTGATGACACCTTTCGAGCGAAACCTTGAAGTTTGGAGACAGCTGTGGCGTGTCATCGAACGTTCCGATCTTGTCGTGCAAATTGTCGATGCTCGAAACCCTCTTCTCTACCGTTCGGAGGATCTAGAGCATTACGTGAAGGAGATTGACCCTAAGAAGCGGAACCTCTTGCTTGTCAACAAAGCAGATATGCTGACGCCCAAACAACGAGAGATGTGGGCCGACTATTTCGAGGAAAATGACATCAGCTATCGATTCTTCTCCGCCCATCTTGCCAAGGAACGCAACGAGGCTAGACTCCTTGAGGAGGACCGGTCCGAGAGCGAAAGTGAAGACGAGGACGAGAAGTTGGCTGAAGCGACAGAGAAAATGCGCGTCCAAGAGAAGCAAGAGGAGGACGAGGAATGGTCGAGCGAGGAGGACCTGGAGGAGGAGCATGGCGGAGCGAAGATCCCCAAGGGTTCCAACGATTATAGGACACGCATTCTCGACGTTGAGGAACTGGAAGAGCTCTTCCTTTCAAATGCCCCCGATCGTCTCCCGCAGAGCGACGACCCAGAGCAGCAGCAGCAGCGAAAGGACAAGACAACGATCGGACTCGTCGGTTACCCTAATGTCGGTAAATCTAGCACTATCAACGCTCTTCTAGGAGCTAAGAAGGTCTCTGTCTCTGCCACCCCCGGAAAAACGAAGCACTTCCAGACGCTTTACCTCTCTCCGAATCTCCTTCTTTGTGACTGCCCCGGTCTGGTCTTCCCTAATTTCGCTACCACCAAGGCGGAGTTGGTCGTCAACGGCGTCCTGCCTATTGATCAACAGCGTGAATTCACCGGTCCAGCTGGTCTGGTTGCTCACCGTATTCCGAAGCACTATCTCGAGGCCGTCTATGGTATGAAGATCCACACCAGACCGCTCGAAGAAGGCGGCACAGGCATACCAACTGCCAGTGAACTTCTTCGCGCTTACGCTAAGGCTCGAGGCTTCTCTACCCAAGGTCTGGGACAGCCTGATGAGTCTCGTGCTGCGAGGTACATTCTGAAGGACTATGTGAATGGAAAACTGTTGTTCTGCCACCCACCGCCTGCTTCGTCGAAGGAGGATGCCGAGGAAGGTCAGGAGCGGATGGATCCTCTCGAGTTCAACGAGGGCCACTACGATATTACGAATCTCCCAGCCAGACGACAAGCCATGATAGCGAAGGCTGCGGCGTCTGAGCTAGACAATGCTGACGATGCATCGTCCGACATTATGTCTCTTCCCGCAGCTAATACGATTCCTGAGGGCCCACGCTCGCGTAAGATTGACACTCGCTTTTTCGGACCCCCGTCACTGAGGTCCGCCGGCCACTTGACGATGCCGTTCAATCACCAGTATACCGAGCAAGGACAGCAGCAGCGGAAACAGCTGACTGGCCGAAAGGAACGGCAGATGATCGCTTTGGAAAGGGGTGTTGATGTGTCGGAGGTCAGAAACACGTCGAAAAAGCACTTTAAAGGCGGAAAGAGAAAGGCTAAGAAGGGAAGAGCTGCTGCTGATGATGACTTTTGATGCCAGTCACTCGCTGGCGAGTGCTCTCGTTTGTTGCGGAGGTTGTAATCCTGTGTCTATTCAGATATATGATTTCTGCAAACTAGGTCCTGAGGTTCATGATTTAGATTTTCTCATTATGGTTACGCGTTATGGTCTGCATCTAGGCCGCTTCTCGGTGATATTCTTGGGAATATATACATATTGCATTTCCCGTGCGGAAGTACGATATGCCTAGCATTTATCTTTGATCCTCGCATTCCGAATTTAGAAGGTGCACCGTAGAGGTTCATTACTAGGAAACAGCGTAGAAAGCAGGTTTCCTACTTCCGTCAGGGAGGGACGTACGTAGGAGAAGCCTGCAACACATATCAGACTACACCTAAGACTCCTACGACATCGTACGATATATCTGGATATCAAACAGCATCAATACCCAAGGAGGTCCTTCCATTGACCCTCTCTCTCTGCTGATACTGCGCTTAATGGAATGGAGTCCGCCATATTCAACATCCGAAGCGTCTTCTCCACATGGCTGAGGCCTTCTAGAGCAGAAACCACACAGGGTCCGACGCTTCTGCGCAATGATGAGCTTATCGACGAAGAGACAGTACCGGGCTATGATTCGACAGAATACTGCCCTGTCGGTCCCGGAGATGTGTTCAACGATCGTTACAAGATGGTGGTTAAAATGGGCTGGGGAGGTTCATCGACAGTGTGGTTAGCTCGTGATACAAAGCGGTATGATATACAACAAACTCGTGGATTTTGAAACAAGCTCGATTTTACTAATATGCGCGCCAATTCATACAGAAATATCTTCCAACGCTCTCGTTTCGTTGCAGTCAAAGTCCATAACAGCAGTCAAGGCAGCAGTGACGAAGCTGTCGGGGAACGGGACCTCGAGCAATATATTGCTAGGAAGAACCCATTGCATCGAGGTCACGCGTTCATTCGGACCCATGTAGATGCATTCGAAGTGCCTGGTTTGAGCAGACGGCATCTTTGTCTGGTGTATGAACCTATGAGGGAGCCGATTTGGCAGCTTCGACAACGATTTCCTGGTGGGAGGTTTCCTCCCTCACTTGTGAAGGCGTATATCTTTATTCTGCTTCATGGACTGGACTATCTGCATTCAGAGTGTGGAGTGGTGCATACCGGTGAGATCCCTGTTTGTCTTGTGTGGAATAAATGGATGGTCGATTGATGATGATGATGAATAGACCTGAAGCTCGAAAATATTCTTGTGAGCTGCGAGAATCCTGCCGCTATCAAGCAGTTTGCTGAGAAGCAAATGAAATGTGGTCTGCAAAGAAAGATTGACTCAACCGGCCGCGCTGTATATCTCTCTGTAGGAGACTTTGGACCACTCAACATTAGCGCCTTACGTCTCCTTGTTCCTACCATCACAGATTTTGGACATGCACAGCGGGTGACGTCCGGTGTTTCTGGCTTTGCTGCTATACAACCGGACCAATACCGCGCTCCTGAGGTGATCTTAGGCTGTGGCTGGACGTACAGCGCAGACATATGGAATGTCGGTCTTCTGGTAAGCTAAACCGAGCAGTATGGCTATACTGCAGGGTTGATTCCATTCTGTCACTTATGAAATCGTGGTACCATAGATGTGGAATCTCCTAGAAGGCAAAGACCTGTTCAGCCAAGTACACGATGATCAAGGGCGTTATAGCAGCTGGATACATCTTGCCGAAATGGTTGCCGTATTAGGTCCGCCGCCACGACGAGTGCTGGACCTCTCAACTGAACGGCTGAACTATAGGTGGCAGCAACCTGTTGAGAATCCAGAAGGAGAGCTCTGCTATAGGCCACGAGAGTACTTTGGAGGGCCCTTCTTTAATAGAAAAGGTATGTCGGCATGTGTATTGGCTCACACATATTTAATCCTGAAGAGTCTCAGCTGACCAGCCAGGTGCTTTTTTGAACAAAAAGCTCATCCCAAACCGCAAACTGGAGGACACGCTCCCGTCGCTGTCAGCGGAAGAGAGGGCCATGTTCTTGAAGTTTGCGCGGTGTATGCTGCGATGGGCGCTCGACGAGAGGAAAACCGCAAGACAGCTGTTGACTGATCCGTTCTTCGATGGACTATGCGAGGAGTAATAATATTATTAAATAGTGGTGTTTTTTCTGGTTTTAAGGCGCGATGTTCCATAACCAGACTTACCACAGGCTAGAGTCGGTAGAATATATATAGACTCATTTTGTATCATCGGGTTTCGTCCGACTCCGTGACTGGAAAGAGGGTAAAAGACAAACTCGAGCTTTACAAATTACTTCGAAATGTAGACCTAATGTGTTATGTGCCTGCGAGAAGTATTCATATTCAACCTGATTCAGGACTGTGGTGATAGTGGTCCGGTTTTTGGAATGTCCCAGCCAATAATAACGGCCTCATACAAATTTTCATACCATAGATCCTGCTAAAATCCTCGAACAAAACATTGTAAATACGTAAGAAAGGAAACAATAAAATAATAATAATAAAGAGAGGATATTTATATATATCACCCATCACAGATGGCTAATTCTCGGCTTGAATCCCTTTTCCGCCAATAACAGCTCCGACTGCTCCTTCTGCCACTTCAACTTAGCAGTGACGAACTGTTTGCGGGAATTATTCTCCCTGCGACCCAGCTGCTGCAGATGCACCTCATCTGGACCATCGGCGATACGCAGCGTTCGGATCAAAGCCCAGAGATACGCCAGAGGCGTATCCTGCGAAACACCGGCAGCACCGAAGGCCTGGACGGCGCGATCGATGACGGTCAATGCGGTCTGAGGAACGAGCACTTTCGCCTGGGCGATTTCCTTCAGGGCGGATTTGGCGTCGCCGTTATCGATCTTGATTGCGGCGTTGAGGACGATGAGACGCGCGGCGTCGATTTCGAGACGGGATTTAGCGATCCATTCGAGAATGACGCCGTGGGAAGATAGGGGCTGTCCGAAGGTCTTTTTGCGCTCGTCGTTGACGCGAGCGATGAGCCATTCGATGGCGCGCTCTGCGGCGCCGATGGTGCGCATGGCGTGGTGAATGCGGCCGGGACCGAGACGGCCCTGGATGATTTCGAACCCGCAGCCTTCGCCGAGGACGATGTTCGAGACGGGCACGCGGACGTTTTTGAATGAGATGTGGCCGTGGCCGTGAGGGGCGTCGTCGTAGCCGTAGACATTGAGCATGCGGTGGATGGTGATGCCGGGGGTGTTGGACGGGACGAGGATGACGGATTGTTGCTTGTATTTGTCTGGGTTTGAAGCGTCTGTCTTGCCCATGACGATGTAGAGTTTGCATCGAGGGTCGCCGGCTCCGGAGGACCACCATTTCTGTCATTCATATCAAGTTTTAGTTACTGTACTTATTATGATTCTTGGAGGGTTTTCCATTCTTATGAGGGATGAGAAGGAAGGGGGGATCTGACATACCGAGCCATTGAGAAGGTATTCGTTTCCTTCACGACGGATATTGAACTGGATATTGGTAGCGTCACTCGAGGCGATATCCGGCTCTGTCATGAGGAACGCAGAGCGAATCTTGCCATCCAGCAGAGGAGCCAGCCACTGCTGCTTCTGAGCGTCGTTTCCGTACTTGGCCAGAACTTCCATATTACCAGTATCAGGGGCGGCGTTATTCGTAGCCTGGATGAAGCACATATCCAACATCAGTATATGACAAACCTCCCATCAAACAAACAAAAGCAAAGATAGAAATTCCCACCTCCGGCGCAACAGTACTCTTCCCCAAATACTCTGCCATCAAACCATACTCGAGATTCGAGAATCCCGCTCCCTGGCTGAAATGGTTCTTGGGCAGGAACATATTCCACAAGCCCAGCTTGCGCGCTTTTTGCTTCAACTCCTCCATGATGGCTGGGTTGGTTGTCCAGCGCTGCTGGCCTTCACCCAGTTGTTCCCGAAACACGGCTTCGGCGGGGATGCATTCTTTCTCGACGAATTCTTCGACCTGTTATGTAGGAGGAGGGGTTGTTAGTTTTTGTTTTAATTGAATAGAATACTATCTATATATATGGAATGGATGGATGGATAGTAAGGGAGGGAAAGGGACATACCAAATCCAACGTCTTCTTCGCCTTCTCACTGACGAACGGCAGGGCGATAGGCGGGATCTTCGAGGAGGCCGACATGGTTTAAAACGAAGCCGAAGCCAATAAACCCGATATACAGATAGAGATAGCGATAAACTGATTCCCTCTTCCCCGAGAAAGAAGAAGTCGCCACGTATGCGAATGAATGTTCTTAAATCAAGAAGAATCTCTTTACCCCCGGTTGTTGACCCCGACGCGCGGGGAGGAGTCAAGGCAAGTGATACTTAAGTTAACCAGAGCTGGTGTGGAGTAGCCGAGCTGGGCCTGGATCGAACCTCGGCTTTTATCGATCGGCCTCTGTTTTCCGGAGATGATCGATCTTGCGGTGATAATTATGTCGGATTTTTTTTATTACAAAGATTGATCATGGGAATTTTAAATAGATGTTGGGTATTATGATCGGGTATAATTAAATTCTGGTTCCTGTGTTTCGTTCGACTGGAGTTGTTGAGGTCATACGAAGTCGCGATGGGCGTAACTCCGCATTATGTATTACTATCGGCGAGTTCTCCGAAGGTCTATTTGGTCACTCATTCACTCACTCATTTACAATCCAACAAATAAAAAAATAGATAAATAAATCCGACAAAACAGTCTGTTCGAGTAACTCGCACAGGGCATACAGACTGACCGAACCGTATCCTATAATCTACACGATCATCTAATCGAAGAACACAAAGCGTAGCCAGTTCCAGTTTTCGTTTCATTCGAATATGATACAAGTCCTGCTAAACAAGAAAGACAAAAAAGAAAAGAAGAAAAGACAAAAGTCATCGTCGCAGGTATTAAAATAAAAAAAAAAAGAAAAAAAAAAAAAAAAAAAACTCAACCTGGGAACAAACCAGTTCAACCAGAACTCTTTCGAAGTCGAAATCCTTGCCGATAATCCCCACATTTCACTCCAAGTATTTAGCCAACCCAGGGGTGTGGAACTGACAAAAACAAACTAAACTGACAGTCCACACAAATCCTAGTAGCACGGAACTTGTTGTTGAAATGGCAGTTTGAGCATCAGAAGGGGGAATAATAGAGTCCAGAAACCTGCACAGAGTGTGACAACCTAACCTAACCCCACGTCAAAGTTCCGTTCCTTTCCCGATGTTTTTTTTATGAAAAACTGCCCATCCTATCCGTTCCCTGTGTAAAAACGACCCAAAAGAGATAAGAAAAAAAGAAAAAGAGAAAAGAAAAGCATTCCCCATTCTTCAGTCTAAGAAGAAGGAAATGCATAAGAAGCCAAGAACCCAGAAACCCGAAGAAAGACGCATGGTTTGCTACCAGAGCATAACCCAATCCATGACGCAAAACAAAGTGTGTGAAATTTCATTTCGTTGCTTCATGCTAGGGTTTGCTCTCGAGGTGCAGAGGCCTCTTCGGCGGCCGAGGATTGTTCATAGCTCTTCTTGCCCAGCTTGGCGAAGAGGGACTGTGGCTTGCCGGCACTGTGAGAGGAAAGATAAATGTCAGTTTCATCAATTCCCTTGTTATGTATGTATGTGTGGAAGGTATCAACCACAGGCAGACTAGACTGACTTCTTGAACCGCTTTCCCTTCAGATCACTCAGCTTCTTTGTGCAAGGGCTCTGGATACCGTCTGACGGTGACACGTAGGTTCCCTGGGGCCTATGTTTTCGAAGACGTTAGTTAGAGATGATGTCCATAATCTTCCAGGAGGGACATTGAGCGACATACTTCTCCTCCAAGGACTGGAGGTGAGTGTTGGTCGGGCGGTCAGCCAGGGGCTGAGCCTGCGCAGCTGTCGTAGCGTCCATTATGATGTGATGATTGTGTTTCGAAGAAGAAAGATGAAGCGAAAAGTTCAAGTTGGCTGGAAATGCCACTCCTCGTTTTCGCAATTAAACCCCAAGATGGAAGAAATGGCTTAAGCCTTAGTTCTAGTCCGGGTTAAGAACTGTGATTCGTTTCGAACGGCAGAAGATCTCAATCAGTTGTAGCGGGAAAAGGTCTCGTCGATCGCAACACAGAAAGAGCAGATGAATCCTGAGTGACGGTCAAGAGAGATAGACAGGAGTCCTTGAGATGGAATTTGTATTCGCCGTTTTGTTTGGCAGCAGACAACAAAAAATGCGACGGGTGGAGAGAGTCCTGAGTTTATCGGGATAATCTAAGTAAAAAAAATAACAAGGGCCGATTGTCGTCGGGGCAACGCACCGCCACGCCTTTTCCAGCAATGTGGATAGCGCGGGTCGAACAAGACATTTTTATTTTAGTCTCCTCGACTCCGTAAACGAGGGTCACAAGGCGCGATCGCCCGGAACGACGTGAAGTCATTCCCCTGGTGGCTGATTTCTAGAATCTACCTGTCTGTTTACAATACGTGGGGGGAAGCAACATGGGTGACGTCGAGTGATCGGCCTGATGATCCTCGTTGTTTCGTGTGTTTAGTTTATACTGGTAATGGTATAGGTAGTCTCATTATGCATTAGCCGCTAGAGTTTAATATACACAAACGCCTCGTGAAGAAGACAAGGGTCAGAAAATAAACACTTATCCAGTATATACAGTACTGTGACAGTGGCTGGTCTGTGATAATTAATGATACAGGGGTATATGTTGTGTATGTGTGCTATGACCACAATAGACGGCAGCATATCCCTACCACCGACAGGGGCTGTCGAATATGTCGTCCAGGGCAATTCCCTTCTGCCCTGTAGTAAGAGTCTCTTGGACACGTTTTGTGAGTCATAAATTCGCGTCAGGGGCAGGATTTGCGGTTTACCAGCCTGTCTGTTGCTTGCAGACGGCTGGTGTCTGGCGCAACATCGCCAGCGTGAGATTGTACCCAGAGAGAGCGTAGTCAAATGAGTAGCAACAGTCCATCAAACTTATGCCAGGCTGTGCATACGACTACCAACTCATCCCTTTTCGCGACGGGTGAGACGGCAAGTCATCACGGCAATACCGGTTGAGTCAACGAAATGGGAGTTCATGCATGGAACCCGATCATTTCTGGAAACGACACGGCGTAACCTCAGAAGCGCGGATGTCTTGTTGATGCGTGGCTTAGCCTCCCCGACTCCTAGACGTAGACCACGGAAAACAATCCATCGGCTAGGTAGGCGGCTGCCGTATATGCGACGGCGAGAGTAGCTGTGGTGATTCCAGCTCCTCTTCCGGCTCTATATCATGCGGGCGTCCACTCAGTGTAGGCGGACTGCTACCCGGCCGGAAAGTAGGCGGATCCGGAGTAGGGACCCGAGAGGACTCAGGCGTCAGCCGCATCTTGTCATCTCCGTCAGATGGGCTTCCTGTGTCCGAGGATGGTGTAGGAGGAGAATAGGCAATAGTTGGGCTGATGGGACCACTCTGAGAGTCCTGAGAATCCTCAGAGATGTTCCTCCTGTGACGGGCTTTCCGATCATAAGAAGACGGAGACCTGGTAGATGTCGGGCTCGCAGAAGGCGACGCGAAGGAAGGGGAAGAGGACCGCAGACTGTACGATCGCGATCGCACCATATTCTGCACGCTGGGGAATTCCATGTAGCTTCCCACTGCATTCCGCGAGAAAAGCACCAGGCCGAAACATATCAAAACGAAGATGCTCTGTATGACAGATATCCGCTTCTGGAACACAATCTCATCTGCCAAGACTCCCAGCTGCGAAGCCATCGACTGAATCTCCTGATGATACTGAATGCGCTGGTGTTCGAACTGGACAGCAACCGACCTCCATACGTGATCGTACTGGTCACGAAACTCCTTCAATTCGTTGAGGACAGTCGTGTTAAGATTCTCGAGAAACGTCGTCGTCTTGGCCAACTGGCGTTTCTCGACCTTGTTGAATGCATCCCGCAGTATACGAGATTGCTCTTCGATGTAGAGGAGAGAAAGAGAGGAATTCGACTCCAGCATTTGCAGCCGTTTGTTGACAGACTTGAAAAAGGACTCTTGGGTGGTCGGGTTTGCAGCTGGTGGCTGTGGAACAGTAGCTTTCACCGGCTCTGGAGGCACACTCTGCTCTTCTTTTGTCGCTGTCACTGTCGGTCTGCTATCGGTTTCCGTTTGGACATCCTGCTCACTTCTGTCTGTTTGAGTCGACCAACTCGAAAAGCTAGCAGGACTGGGCCCCGGCTTATCAGTCCTTTTCTGGATTTCGCTAGCTTCCCCTGAGGCGTCATCCACGAATACCGTGCTGTTGGTTGTGTCTGTTGAGGTCGAAGTGCCATTGGTAATGCTGGTAGAAGCCTGAGTCACATCCTCAGCTCTTCCAGAAGGCAGAGGAGCCTCGTCTATGGTACAGACGTCAGTGGCTTCCACAAGGAAACTCAACACGGCTTCTTCGGATTCTGTCTTTTCCAACGGGCAAATCCCAGAATTAGTGCCATTGTGCGAGGTCGCTGCATCAGTTATATTCCCCACAGATGGCGTAGGCTCATTGACTGCTGCGCCATCATCTGGCTCCGTCGGTTGGACAACTTCAGGCTCCTCAGCTTGCTCTATGGCCAGATCAACCACCTCTTCCTCTCCACGGCCTATGTCGCCTTCATGCTTATACTCTTCCAACATGGTGGTGCCATGAACCCTGACCAAACTAACCGGGCAGTAGAACTCGTTTCCGTAGTGCGTCAAGAACTCGATCTTGACATACCGCGCCCAGATGAGCGGGTTCTCCACTGCAAACGCCTGGATCTCGCGGGTATTCCGAGCCTCGTAGACACCTAGTTCCTTCCACTCTTTGGCCGGATAGCGATCAGAGACACTGACCCTGAAGGTGCGGAATATCGAACTGAAGAACTCATAGTTTGCAAGGACAATAGTATCAACGAGGATATCGTCGCACAATTCCAGTATGAGAAACTTATCCTTCGCTCGGCACTCGTTCAGCATATAGCTATCCTTGTTCTCAATAAGCACGGAGGACGACCCCGTACATTGCGGGTTCGTCTTCAAGACAGTAGCAGCGCAGTCGAAAGAAGCGTAGTTGAACCTCTCTTTACAGGTCGTGCCAGCATCTTTCCTTCGTGCAGTTCCCCGGCGCGACACTCCTTCGGCCTCAGCATCGCCAACTGTACCTTGATAGACATGGCCTGTCGTCGCTTCTCCGTCGGTAGACGGCTTGGTTCCCCATGCGGCACTTTCCGGCGCCTCGGCGCCAAATCCAGCGAAATCCAATTCAATCTCCGCATCCTCCCCCAGAGAATCGAGAGCATTATTGATCCCGGTCGGTCTCCGTCGATTCTCTTGTTCTCCTGCAACTCCTTGTCTATGTCGGCCAACATTCTCGGCCGACTGGCCTACCCTGGCCAGATTCTGCTTCTTCCAATCCTCAAAGGAAAGGAAATTTGAATTATCAAGAGGTGACTCTGTATCCAGCTCATGATCCGTAGCACCCGTTCCAGTTGGGCTGTTATCAGAGCCAGAGGAAGTCGTCGACGCAGTGACTATTGTCGTCGAAGCTGTAACTCGATCCCCATCCCCATCCAGCAGAGCCTTCCCCTTTCCCCATCTCATCTCCAGACATACAGGAGGTTCGAATAACCCCGCTTGAGCTGTCTTCCAACTCTTCACCGGACATATCGGAGACGATAAAGTCTGCGTCGTCTCAACGACCCCCTGTCCACTATGGTGGCTCGTCCCATCAGCGGTAGGCGTCGTATCCGCCCAAACCAACCCAGCCAGTATCAAAACCAACAGTCCGAGCCGCCCCAGGTATGACTCCATCCTTGTATCGGGTAACATTTTGCGCCTGCGCATTGTCCCTGCGATCAGATATCGCTCTGCGTTATCTGTGATCTATGCCGTCTCAAAAGAAAGTCCCTGGAAAACACGTCCTCGCGTGGTCAGCTGTGTGCCCTTGGAGAAAGCTTTCCGCGCATAGGGGAATGATTAAAGACAGATGATGGCATGGCATCGTCAACTCATGCACTGACAACAGGATATATCGCTGCCCGGTGCCGGGAGAGACAGTGTGGGAGACGGGGTTGGTGGCGCTAAATGACCCTTATCTCTCACGGGATCTTTCAGCGCGAAAAAAAAGAAGCGAAATTGAGGCAACTCACCATCCTCTTGTTTTTATCAAATATCCCAAAATCACGCTTATAAATATGAACACATGGGAATGGGGAATGCCATCGCCTTTTTCCAGGACGAACAGGCAGTTGTCTCTTCCCAGGAGGCTAGAGCTTGCCGCCCAACAGCTTGCAACGCAGCAGCGGAATGAAAATCTGCTCTTGCGGTCTAGCTGGTCGCATAGTTAGCACTCAAGATGTGCAGGTAAAGATGCAAATGGCGAGAAGCTAGTCAGCGACCATTCACCTCTCGCTGGGGGATGTTAGGATCATAGTGGTTAGAGTGCCTACACCGTTTGCCGCGACTGGCGAATCTGGCCTTTGCCTTTTCTCCACACGCGGAGTCACCCCCATTGATTTCACTCAGTCTACCGCTTTCACCGCCTCAGGGAAAGGATATGATCAAGGGATACTGTTAGTTAACTACTACTCAAGACAGATCCTACTCATTATTATTCTACTTGATTACCATGGAAACAAGTGTTTGAGAAGAGAAAGCATTGACACGATCGCTTTTCCGTTCTCTCTATCTCCTTTGAAGCGTAGATCTACCTAACTAGCTACAATACAGGCCCTTTCCATCCCAGTCCTGTCCAGTAAGCAGATTCGATCTCAACAAGGTAGATCTAATGAACGAAGCATTCAGAAAGGAGAGTAGCGCGATAAACTCTTCGTAGCTGTCCCCTGGCATCTCCTTCCACTTTTCCACGTTGCAAACTTCAAGAAAAGTGGCTGACGGCTGATTCGCCGTCACTGGCCTTTTTTTGGTTTTTTCCTTTCCCTTTTTTCCCTCCAAATCAAAAACCAATCCTCTTCTAACATACTGCTGCTGTGCTTGCGTCGTCAAACAAAAACAAAGTCCCCCATAAGAAAGTGAAATCAGCTTTGCAAACGCCGCTCGATGATGATATGTTGATGTTGTCATCCCGCTTTCGTGGTACCATTTTCCGCCTCGCTGCATGGTGACGATTGCAGAAAAGAAATTGTAATATACAGAGACAGTGCAGCATCCCAGTATCAATGCCCGCACGGCACGATACAAGGTCTTGACAATTATAATTGGGAAAGAGTATGTGTGGTTGTAAAGATGTCAACGAAGATCATGAAAGCGAAGCAAAGGCGAGAAGTAGAATGTCAAGAAAGGGTGCGTCAATCGGATCATGGAAGGCAAATAGCAAGCAGGATCAGCAGCAGCAGTAGGTTTGAGGAAAGGTAGAAGCGGGAAAGTCATTAATATAAAAAAAAAGGAATAAGAAGAAGTGGGGAAAACTAGAACTACAGCGGCATATCATGCCAGCCACCGACCAGGTCAAGGTCCTCGTCAACGCTGCCATCGTAGCCATGGTAGGGAAGCTTGGACTTCTTTGGCTTGATGGTTTCGAAAGCATCACGACGCCAGTCCTTGTCGAGGTAAGCACGACGATGGCGATCATTGGTTGGCGAAACATCTTTCCTAACCGTCGGAGCAGAGTCGAGGCTTGACGATGCAGGACACCAGTCCCGTCTCCAGCTCGCCATGATCGACTGCTGCTTCTGAGGCCTGGAGGGCTCCTTCGGCTGGAAATTCCTCCTCTTGTTCCCGAGCGCAGCCCACTTGTCGAAATTCGACCTCTTCGGAGGGGAATAACGCAATGCACGGAAGCGGCTGCTCGGGGTAGGCGACTCATTCTCCCCATCGGAGGTGTTTCCCGGGACTCGGATGCCCTTGGGACCAGATTCTTCCGGTGAGCTGGGGATATCCTTCGGGCCCTGCGAGCGAGAATTGACAAATGCAGTGGACTTGTGCTCGCAGAGTCCTGTTGGACGAGATGAAGACTCTCCATGTTTGCTCTCCTGACTCCAGCTACGCGAGTTCTGCTCACGTCGCTGCTGTAACATAACATCCTCGTTCTCAGACTCCTCTTCTTCCTCATCCCAAAGATCACTCCAACTCTTTGAGATCTGGTCACACTTCTTGCGCCCAAAGACCATGGACATAGAAGGCAAAGGCTTCATGGTGCGGTTCGGCAGCGATCCGCTAACAGGAACCGGATCCGACTGGGGAGGATAGCGCTGTTCCTGGGGGCGGATCGCCAATGACTTGAACGATTCACCCAGAGCTGAATCCAAGACAGAGGCCATCGATGGGGTAGCCGGAGCTGGAATGGAGAACCACGATGTACCAGCAGTCTCAGACGGCGGGAACAGATCCTCGGTGTAACTTTCGTTGTCCGGGATAACGGATAGCTGACGAACAGGTTGCGGAGGGCTTGCCTGAAGCGCCTTGGCCCAGGGGAAGGAATCGCCTTGGTTGATCTGCGGGCTCTGGATCGACGGAGTCCTGAGCGGTTCGCGGTTGGCACTGGCAGCCACAACATCGCGATCTTCCGTGCAGAAGTCATCCAGAACATCGTCATCGGTGGTGAAGGACACCGCTCGCAGGATGGCCTCACGGACGCCAGACAGGGAGCGCTTCTCCGGATCCAGAGCCAGAGCATTGCTCAGGATCTCAAAGGTGTCCTGCGACATGTTGGGGAAGACATCAAACAGTGACTGTCGGTCACGAACATAGTCCGCAAAGAGAACATCGGATTCTGTAGGGGTGACGAAGGGGTTGCGAGAGAACAGGATGTTGAGCAGGCAAATACCAACAGCCCAGACGTCAGCCTTGGCAGGGGAGTAGCCGGTAGTGGACGGTTCATATTGCTCCGGAGCCATATATCGGTCACTCCCGACGCAGGCCTCGTAGCACCAAGGGCTACGGGTAGCAAGGCCAAAGTCGCCCAGCTTCATGGCTCCATCCTGGGCCAGAAAGATGTTCTCGGGCTTAATATCACGATGATAGAGCCCATGGGCATGCATAAAATCGACAGCACTGATCAGCTGCAACATGAAGTCTCGCACATGTTCCGTCTCCAGAGGGCCCCGGTTGAGCCTGATGGCCTCGTACAGATCGCCATTGGCGCAGTATTCCAAGACAAGATAGATGTGCGCAGCAGTCTCGAACGAGTGGATCAGGTTGACTATATTGGGATGATGGCCAAGACGTCTGTGGCATTCAAGTTCCTCGGACCGGTCATCAACGGCCACCGGAGAATTGGGATCGGTGGATGATGCCTTGGTGAGGCACTTAATAGCAACGTCCCGGCCAGTCTTGGTGTCTTTAGCAAGGAAGACCATCCCAAACGAGCCATGGTTCAAGGGAGCCACCGTCTGGAACCGCCCATCCAGGAGCTGGCCCTCGACGAAGTTGTTCTTCAAGCACTCCATGTCTGTGAAATGCCCGAGTTGAAGGTGATGTCCAAGGATTAAAAGAGAAGAGTGTATATGGAAACCCCCGGGTGGTTTGCTGGGAGGTGGTCGTCAAAAAGTATAAGGCGAATCGACCAGACAAGCTGAACCAGAGCAGCCGTCAAATGTGGTTTGCGCAAGAGTAAGAATAAACCAGGTCTGCAATCACGCCGGATTGAGGCAGCCGCCAAAGACCAAAGAGAAGCGAATAAAAACTCAACAAACACCGGATCGTTGGCTCATATAAATACGGCAAAAATGATATGTCGACAAAGGGAAAGGAAAACCAATCGGCCGGATGGTACAGCGCGGTACAGGTACCCGCGAGGGTAATGACGATAAGGAAATTGAAAGAGAGCGTTATAGTTGCATTGGTATATGTTCGACGATAGACAGAGCGGGAGCCCGGTGAAAAGATAATGACAATGAAAGGTCGCGCGTCGAAGAAATCAATGGATACCCGACGGCAGTCGAAGAAACGTAAAATCGGTCAAAAAGTTGAAATGCAATCGCTTCGTAAGATCGTGACAATAATTCGAAATAAAAAACAGCTGGGTGAGGTTTGTTTCGAGACCTTCAAACACCTGGTCGGAAGGGATGGTTGCCTCAGCGTAGGTTGACGAATTTCCGGAAAACGCTAAGACATATATAAATGGAGCAGCAACCGGATGCAGGTTATTTATCTGGACTGCAGACGTTGAAAGTAGATTCCGTTTGACAAGGGTAATGTCGTATACTGTTGATCGATGATGCGATGTATCAAGGCTCAACCAACAGTGACCCGGGTCTGGTTATCTGCTTCGAAGGTCCAGATATGACAGAACTGTCAACCGCAACACGGTATGCTTGCAATTGAGATCCGATCACGACTGAGATGTCTACCAGACAGACGCTATTGACCGGTGGTTGTTGACTTCAGGTGCCGGAACGTCAATCAGGATGGAAGCCTCGTTGTCACCACAGCTTTAGGTAGCACGAATTATGAACTGATGGGATCACAAGAGACGTAGCGAAGAGGATGTGAGGAGGAGAAGGGCGGAAGGAAAGAAGACAGAGAGCAGTACACTCTGGAGAGTAGATCGGATGAAAATCAGATCTATCTAATGCTTGATCGAGAGCACTGCTATCCTTGGGTCTGAATGGGAATCGGGGAGGCGATAACGGTCGGAAGCGGACGGAGGATAAGAAGAGAGGTGAGGAGAGATGAGAAGAGCAGGAAGCAGGAGGGAGTCGAGCGGATGAGGAGAGCGGGAGGAGGAGCAACGAAGGAATAAGAGATGAGGACAGGAAGGAGAGCTTGGGAGTCGGTGAGGGAGGAGAGGATGAGTCGACAGGGTCGCCAGCTGGAGGGATAGAGTAGGCTCAGTAGTAGGGAGTTCCGTCAGCGGGAGGGCGAAGACAGGCGAACGAGGGAGAAACGGTCATGACGGCGGTTGCTTCCCTGGCGGACCAATGACGGTGCTGCGTGGCGGCTGCGGTACGGTAACGATGCTAACCATACAGACAACAATACCGGGCAGACGACCGGAGCCAGCGAGCCCGAGGTGGTTCCTCGTGGTAACGATACGTGGGCCAACAACGTCTACCTGGAGTTACGGAACGTCACAGCAACCAACTCGGCAGCCTCCGAGCTCGCAATCATTCAATGCCGGACTTGGCTCTCGTACCCGCGTTAGCTTACTCTTTCTTGCCCTCTCCACCCCCCCCTTTCACCTTCAGGGAGTCAGAGCCAACCTAAAGCAGCAGCAGCAGAAGTCAAACGCGCATTTGCAGCGTCAACTCGTGCCGACACCTTCCCAGCATCTCCTTCCAGCTGGTGTGCGAAATCGAATCGACACGTTCTAGGTCAGACCCGGTCTACGTAACTCAAGGACCCCCAATTCGAAACATTCTGGAGAAGGCCCTTCGATCCCTTTGCAAGTTTGGTACGTATAACTAGTTACTAGGTATCCGTGACTCATCTGGAGGGGCTGTTAATGAGCGCGCATCCACCCAACACGTGGTTCAGAACAAGTCTGCCTGCTTCCAGTATATCTATCTGCCCCATTATTATTATGTACTATTCTGTGCCCCTTTTGATGATTATCGCCAGTCTCCGGGGTCCAAGCTGCGCGACCCGACCTTCGCGAAAAGCTTCTGACCTGGCGCCGTTTCCAGCGGAACAAGCAGCAACCCAATGAGACTGGATTGTTTCCTCATCTGCCCCCGCAGATCCCAGTTGATACAGCCAGTAAGCTTGTGTAGACATATAATAGAGTACAGCCATCAAACTTGGGGGACTTTCTTCGCTCTGGGCTGCTGCAGGTCCTTGATGGACAAAATCCCTCAGCGGGCAAATGAGATCACCCGCAGCACGGATGATCTGATCCCGCCGACAGCCAGGCTGGGCGATGTCGACGGTCGAGTCCGGGCGATGTGGAGTCCCGGTGGCGACACTATTCCCGTTTCTTCCAGTTGGCCCAACCTTGAGACGATACACTCCGGGGTACTATTTTCAGGGTGCATGACGCCAACAAGGATGCAGCAGCAGTGACCAGTGGCCCCGTCCCTCCTGGAGAAGGCTTTGTGGAGTCCAATCTGCCGTCGCTACGACTGAAACGGAAGCGTGGACGCTGATGATGCGGCCAGCACATCCGAGGAACTTGGCCTCTCTGCCCCGTTATCTCTTTTAAAATACATAATTACCTACCTAGGTACCATACTCCAGCTCTGGCAATGACGACGGCGGCGGCTGGTATCTTTCACCACGGTCTCCATCCAACGCTGCAGTGGGGAGCAACAGAAGAGAGAACGTCGTGGTCTCGTCTCCCCAGCGACAATGCCAATTCGCATTGCTGCGCTGCAAGGTGGCCAGGATGCAGTGGTTCAAGGTCAATCTGAGCAAAGTACGGAGTAGAGGACGGTACGTGCAGGGCCAAGCTAACCTCGGCCGGCGCGTTCTGTACCTGAGATTGGTGCAGATCGTGGCGGTGAGCCGAGCACTCGACATACCTGTTCCTGTCTGCATGCAAAGCCCTGAAACCCCCAAGGTTGACGTGGTTTGGCAACCCTCTTTCTGGCTGCCTGCGATAAGTTATGCACGCTCGTCCCTGGTGCTTTCCAGCAGCTGCTCGATTATCTCTGTCGCGGGGCTGCTGATTGGTGCCTGTGGCCTCCCTTTTTCTATCTGTTTCTATCCTCTTCTATGATCATCCACGCTCGCCTTCACATCTTCGACTGCACATCTCCAGATTGGGCCAACATACGCAGCACTACTCGTACAATTGACATTTTCGCAGCCACTAAAGGAATGTATCGTCCAAATCAGCTGCATCGGATGAACATCAACAATTATCGAAAGTTTCGATCTCGCCACTTCCATCGTTGACCGCTCACTCTATCTACTGAGCAGTGTTCACTGATCTACTCTGCTCTAGACGATATACTGTTGTCCTTGCTATGCTATGCCATGCTATGCGATACTATACCTATTACCAACTAAGTAATTAACCTACCTCTGCAGGAGTTTCGTCTGCCAATCTACGATTAATACTATTGGATATATTCTCTGAGAGAACAGGACACGCTAGCGATGATCACAAAATGTCGAATAGCTCGCTCGAACTCTGTCGCATGCCCTTTTGTCGGGATGATGGCCATTCCCTACCCGGCAAATGGATGGTACCATGATTCCGGGACGCATGGAAACAAAAACACTCGAGTTCTCCCAGTCCGCTACCATTATCCCCAAGCAATGTACATCGACGTACTAGTACTTCCATCGACCACTGTACGAGAGTTTACTCGTGAAACTCTTCTGATCGATCATGGCTAGTCTGGAGTTTCGGGATAAGCGGCTTCTCCTCAACCTAGACGCCACCGACGAGCATCAGCAACGATCCTTATCCCGTTCTATTTGTTTTCATTGTTTCTGCTCATGGATTTACCCCGCTCCATCTGCATCATGAGATCAACTGTCTGGCATCCGTCTCGTTCTCATTGCGAATTGCTTTCTTCAAGCACAAAGAAAGGCATGGACCCAGGCGGCGATAAGATACCATAGTGAAGGATATCTACCATAAAGTAAACACCCAGAATAGGCTCGATGGAGCCTTTGGTTATTCTAGACCGGTCGCAGCTCGATCGGAGCCACGGAACACGATGTCTCCGTCGGCTTGCGGAGCGTCTTGCCGCGGAGCTTTACTTGGGCCATGTAAGAATGCCCGAGCTGTACGCGAATGATAATACTTTCTACAACTTCTGATGATTATTTTGGCACTTGGTTTCCTAGTGGACCAATGCAATACCATAAACAGTGGCAGATAGTAATCACTCTATACCAACCACCCCCGTTTCCAGGACAGATGGACCCTGGGACAAGATGTTTCATGATCTCTTCATTCGCTATCGTGCATGGAACAGCCGCTTATCACCCCCCTTCCCGCTCGCCCTCCATACTCCGATCCATGTCTAGAGAACTCATCACGCATCATAGATAACTTCCTCTCCGCAGGATAAGCATGATTATTTCCATCCTCCCATTGTCGCTCAAGACGATCTTTTAATCATATGTCGCAATTCCCCCAGCACCAGAGGACTGCATTGGTAGTACCGTAGTCAACTAGACTACGGTATCAATACACATTGCCTCTCTGTTTCCAGTCCTACATCATTCCCCATTCTGCACATTCCATCTCACCTTCCATTCGTGGAGCCTAGAATCCATAATAATGGCTTCGTTCCCAACATTCCAGCCTCGTCTCCAACAATATCAACCGTCCTTCAGAGCAGATTATTGCCTCATGGCTTTCGCGACCTCGGGTCATCACGGGGAAGGGGAGGAGAAAGTGGTCTCTTCGTACGTAAGTCGACATAGTTATTGCGGGGTACTGTGCCATTCCTTTCCAATTCGTCTCAACTTCAAACTCAACGGTGTCCGGGTAAGGCGAGACGGCGTCTGGAAATCTGCACACGCCAAAGGAAAATTGGGGAGGCGCGGGCCACATTCCGGCTGGGTACATGTGGCAGATCAATTGAGACTGATTTGGGTCACAGGTTAACTAATTATTGATTAATTAATTACCCCAAGAGAAGTCGATCCGGATCGGATGGATCGTCTCTGGTGCTCGGCGATATGAACGAGTAGTAAACAAGAACTTCACTAACTATCGTCCTATCTACTCGTAATAACTAGGTACTTGCTGGTTGATGCTGTACAGTAGGAGCTGTGCTCTACTCCAGGTCTCGCAAGCTCAGTATGATGCACTCACTAACTTAACTAACTAGTCTAATTGAGACTAATCAATGCTTGCAGGACAGATCATAGAATACTTACTCTAATCATCATACATATCCAGTTTGTTTGTTTTGGGGGTTCCATCTCTGAGTTAACTGTCGCGAACAACACCATCGCCCCAACAAGTCGATAGCAGCCATACATGTTCACGCAAGTATTGCTCCTCCTGCTACGTAGTTAACTTAGATCCTCGTTTCTCGAAACAACACAACACAACACGAACTATTTCCCTATCCTACTATCTATGGCTGTTGCTGTTGCTGCGGTGGCTGGGCCACCAAATTACCTTTATCTACTGCCAAGCTACATCTCCCGAAACCTGACACAGCTCATATCATATCATATCGTCTCGTATCGTGTCATATCCCATCTCAACCCAAACCTGCCCCGACACACACATGATACATAATCTACCGTACATAGCTAGCGCCACCGTGTCAACTTCTGGTAGGCGTAATTATTACGAGCTAGATAAGTAGGAGCTGTCACGCAAAAAGACAATCAATTGGTGTTAGTTAGTCTAGTTAGCCACAAGACCGCCCCATATTAAGTATGTTATTTGCAGACTGCCGATTTCCCTTCTCACGTGGCCAGATGCTACTTGAAGTAGGTATGTCCTCGTGACCCGAAAAATGAAATGTGGCCCTTTTTGTTTATTATTTGCTCCTTTCCTGCCTCTTTCCCAAGGGTCAATGATATGATATGATAGTCAACTCTCGCTAATTTGGGTTACTCTAGTCTCTCTAGTCTAAGTGAATATATATCCGCATCCGTCATGTCAGGCGGTCCTTTTGCCATTTGCGACGATAAGAGGCGAAGAAAAAAGGGAATAGGAAGAGATTCGAATAGACTCGAGAAAAAAGAAAAACTTTCGTCCCGGGCCGAGCTAACGTAGGGTTAAATCTTAATCTTTCTGATTGCGATAATGGTGAAATCTGGCGAGCGAGCGAGCGAGGTTCGATGAGTAGTGATATCCTTTCTTTCCTTTATTTCGAGAGGCTGGAAGTGAGTACTCTGTCAGTTGCTTTGCCTCGCTGGCACCAGCAGGAGCCAGAAGTGTTTTCTGCGATCTACTGCGGCAAGAGATAGGTTGCAGGTATGATCGAGTGGATTGAAGTATTATACTTGGAGAGTATTGATTTGAAGGTACCTAGTTACGAGACCTGCATATGCCTATAGCTACGCCTCTATCTTCAGGATAGGGTAGAAGCTCTTCGTCTTAATCGTAGCAGACAATTATCCCATATTCGCTAGTTACTAGCTAGGAGTGGGTAATTGATGGTTAACTGCTATAATCATTCTCTATGGATTTGGTTATCTCTTTGCAGCCCTGCGATGACTCATTCTTGAAGCGAGATGGATCACTTCCACGGAGTGGCAAAACATACTATTGTTAATAAAAATATAGATGGGAAGGGCAGTATGAATTAAGTGGAATATCATTTAATCTGTTTCTTTCATCCGCGTTATGGGTATGAATTACAGAAATAATCCAGTCTGAAATCTGCGGGAACGCTGATACTATCTAACTGTTACTATATATCTTGACAGTTGGAACTCCGCTTTGACGAATGAGCCCGTTATATATCCGTCTCGAATCACGAAAGAAAGATGCCAATATCTTCAGTTTGGGGTCTACATTATTCATATGACGAGTCTATAATCGTACTTGGGGTCATGTGGTTGAAGTAGACCTACTTAACTCTACTAAATGATAAAGTCGTTAAGTTTCCATTATTGGAACGCGCTCAATAAAACCGAGAGGCCATGGATATCCTTTTCTGCATACACAATATATCCATATCTCTATAGTCACTCTGTAATAAACTAGAAGAAAAAGAGAATATACATCTCTCATCTTTATTGATCTTTCCGATGTCGAGTCTCTAACCTCAGGCCAAGTATTTCCTGGTTGGCTGCAAACTCGGACATCCGCCCCGCAAAACTCCGATGGCCAAAAAAGGGAGTCAAGAAAGGGAAAAGAGTCATTGGAAAAAAAAAAATACAATTCCATCCGCATCAAACGACACAGTCTCATCCCGAAAGCGCGCGCGTAAAATCGCTCCTATTCTAAAAGAAACTCAGCGAAAGAGATTTCGTTTATCTATTATCTATCAAGTCACATCGCAGGAGTGAGAAGAGATCGAGATTCGACAATGGCTGCGTAGTCGGGTCCGGAGAAGATCCCCATCCGATACCTTAAGCCAGCCGACGCTTCACATCGCGCGCTGCGCCGTGCGTGCGCGCCCCGTTGATCAAGAGAGAAGAAACGGCATTGGGCTAGAAAAAAAAAATTAAATAATGCAACATGAGCAAGCGTTCGTATGACGAGTCTTCTGCTGCTACTGCTGCTGCGACTCGTCATGGTCGGAATCATTCACGGGCTGGGAGTGTCCATGAATCCACCAATAATAGCAGTAACAACGGTCTGCCCCCAATCAATGAATTATTGTCGCCGACGACCGATGACCAGGAGTCGCACGGGCAGCAGGCGGTCAAGAAGCCGAGGAGTTTCATCGCGACGGTGGTATGTATACATCTTGTTACTTCTTCCCTTTCTTTTATATGCGCGCAGTTCAGACCTTTTCTAGTTGATATGATCAGATAGTAACTGTTGGATATAGGCATGTGAAAATTGTCGTCTGAAGAAGACGAGATGTGACGAATCGAGGCCCAAGTGCGGCCTGTGCAAGACCCTTGGCTTAGAATGCGTCTACAATGAGCGCAAATTATCAAAGTGCGTTGCTGTCGATGCCATCTTTACCGTATGCGTTGCTGATTGTCCATGCAGGAAAGACCACTCCTTGAGTTTGATCATGAGTACTTTACATAGGCTCGAGACTAAATTGGAGAATATCCCTTCATCTGTATATGAAGCCCTGCAGCCTGCAACAGCCCATGTGCTGCAGGCAGTGGAAGGGCTGAGAGAGACCAGCACCCGCCCGCTCACGTCCCATGCTAGGACCTCTTCCATTCAGTATACACAGGCCACGACTCCGTCAGTATCAGAGCCTCCGGAATTTGAACCGAGGGAGCCTCAAGATGCAACGGATTCGAACGGACGCGTGCCCATCTCATTCAGTCAGCACGGCGTGGTTCTCTGGCCTGGAGCCAGGACCATCCTTCCTGAACGGCTGCTTGCGGCTCATGAGAGACTGGGGAAGAACTATGTCATTGACGTGGAGATGAGCCGTCCACCTCTCCCGATGTATATCGACCCGTTTCCTCCGCATGCTGGGGAACGCTGGCTGGAGACGATACCATTTGCCATAATCAAGGGTCTCTCAGATGCGTATTTCGCCACGTTTAACCCCATCAGTCCCATCATGGATAAGAACTTTTTCTTCTCCTTCACAATCGGAAGGGTCATGCAGAATGGCTTCGGACACACCATGGAAACGTGCATTGTTCTAACGGTCATGGCGTTGGGATGTCTTGCTGTGCAAGCTTACCAGCAGGGGAATTATCCCCTACCCGGCTCCCAGGGCACTCAGTTTGAGCCTCCGGAGTGGATTGGTGCTATTCTCGAAGAACAACCGGGCCTGCGTTTCTTCAACGAGGCTCGCAGGCGGATTGGATTTCTGATGTGCGAGAATGACATCCAGAGCTGTCAATTCTACCTTTTATCTTCGTGAGTACCGTTCTCTAGGACAGACTCGGCCGGTTGACTGATCTTTCCATTCAGACTGTACTATACGCAGATAATCCGTCCAATGGATTCATGGGCAATGATAAACCGAGCCGCAACCTGCTGTCTTTCAATGCTGAACAAGTGAGCATGTCCCTGTCCGTATAATTGAATCGTCCCTTATTGACATACGCGAACTAGTCATGAAATCAACTTCGACGAATGGGAGGGCGATATGAAATCCAGAGTATTCTGGAACACACTAATGTATGAAACTATCCTCGTCCAGGAGCTTCATCTGGCCCCGAGCGGCCTGTCACGTCTCGAGGATTATGTACCAATCCCAAAGTTCATCAACTTCAGCACAGCCGGTTACGTCCCAAGACTGGCCGCGTCAGAGCAGCTGGATGATTCCTTTTTCCAATATCACTTTCTTGCGCAGGTCGCACATCGCATTATACTCACTCGTATCCGACATACCCTCTATTTCTTCTGTAAGTTACCCTGAACCACGAACCTAGCATCATAAACCGCATCAACTATCCCCAGAATCTACCCTAACACCTCGCAGCCGAGTCAGGAACTTTCCCACATCCAGCCATCAACACCGAACTCCACCATCAAGTCGAACAATGGCGCCTTAACCTCCCTCCAGCTCTCCAATTCTCCGACCACCAAATCAGCACCCCCTTAGAAACAGCCGCTTCACCATCCACTCCTGTACCAGCTCTATCAATCGACCCCCGCCGCCCCGTCTCCCCCGCCACAGCCGTCGCCGAATCAATGCTTCGGGGCAGATACATGATCGCCAAATTCCACATCGGGCGCCCATACCTATACAAAGCGCTCCGCATCCCCAACTCCCTAACGAAAGACGATCTAGAACAAGTAAAAAGCGGTCTTCAAAACGCAATGGATTGGCCCGTCGTTCAGGGCGTCTTCAGACAAATGAAAGCTTGTATTCCTATCAAATTCGCTTTTTGCTCTCAGTACGTATCATCCCCCCCATTATCATTACTATCATAATATATCCCCACACCACCCTCCGATTCCTACTCCTCCTGTTCGAGATCTAACAGAACCAAAAATCTTCCAACGAGTAGATTCTTCGGCCAAATCCTCCTCTTCTATTGCATTTCTCACTCTCCGAATCCACGTCTTCGCGAAACTCTCCCTTTGGGCTGGGAGCGGTGGTATGATGATATGTTTCGATTCATCGAGGACTGCGCACCGTATAGTCCTTCTATTGCGAAGGATTTGGAGTTGTTGAGGTTGTTGGTGTGAGCTGTGTGGATGGTAGAATATTTGCGTCCGGGGGCGGGCTGGGGTCCAGGACGCTTTTTATTTTTGTAAATAGAGATCTTTTTCTTTGTTATGAGAGATATGGTTAATGATTTTGTCTTTGTGTGTTTGTATCTATTTTTTTTATTTATTCCATTTTCTGACCCATTTGGACGGGCTACCCCGTCTGTTTAGGATGAAGTCTACTCTTTGGCGTGTATATATGATGCATCTGGGAATCAGATATTCTTGAAGAATCACCGAGCTAATCTGTATTGCCTATGCTGCACTCTGCTATCATACATGTCGAATAGAGAGAAATAATAAATCTAAACACGCAACCCCCCTCCAGGCTTTTCTTTGTCATACTAAATAATTCATAAAGCGGCTGATAATCCGAACATGATGCGCTTCTGCCCCTGATTACATTGCGCGTATAAGATAAGAAAAAGAAAAAGAAAACAAACGAGATCCCTTCACTCTCGTTATAGTTGAACTTGGGTATCACTCGCATCCGTACGAAACTGGGGAAGGAACCGAGAATCGCGAGTTTATCGCTTGGTGGCTTTGAGACAGACCGCGGAAACATCTAAGGAGAGAAGGGAAAGAAGAAAGTAGAAGAGAGAAAGCAAAGACAAAGAAAGAAGCAATCGTGATATAGGAGCCGTCATCACGACGGTGGAGTCACCTCGAATTTCACGCCTTTTCTCATCGCATTGTCTGGGTTAGTCCTCTTACTCGGACCGTTTGGCTGGAAAGCTCCATCATTTGAGTGCAGAAATGCGCATTCAGCCCCGTCAGTTCCCTACCATTCCACCGGTTCACGTTGGGGCATGATGTCCTGTGGCGCTTTGACACAGCAGACAAAACCAGCGTCCGTCAGGCCTTTCTCAAGCACCTTGGTCTCCACTTCGCCGTTGTCAACGTACCAGATGGGAATCACGAGTGTCCAAGGACGCCCCTTGTTGAGGCGAAGTCCTCGTAGCGGCTTGAGTATATTCGAGAGACCTTTGGATTCGGCCAGGTTCTTCGTCGCTTGGAGGGAGGTAACTGCATTGTCACTGCACCAGGCAATCTCCATGACAAGCACAAACCTCTCCAGGCTCTTTATCTGCATGATCTCCGTGCACATTGTCTCAAACGTCTCCTTGTCATCAGGTGGCTGGTCGGAATATATCCAGTTGTTCGTGCTTTCATGGAAGCAGTGCATAAAACTGAAGACTAGTTCCACATTGCGAATGCGCTCCCATCGTTTAGGTAATATCGTCTCGTAGAGAAACATCAAGGCCCAGGGGTGCTCAAAGTGGAACGTGATAGTGCCATAGAGGATGTTCACAGCCTCAATATACCTGCACAGCATCTTTGTCAGACGATCCGGGAGATCTACTACTTTGGATCACTCACACTTGGCGACAAGTCCGCAGCAGGGAAGTCAAGCTCCAATCCGCAAGCTTACTACCTCTCGAAAATGGCTCGCGCTTCTTGATCTCCCAGATATAGAGCGGACGCACACGTACTTGATGGCCGATTCGCTTCTTTTTGCGGGCAATGGTGACCACGCTTCTGCCAAATACACACTCCCAGATCGCCAGTCTGACTTCAAGAGGCAGCTTGTTGAGCAGAAGAGACTCGGATTGGGCGCGATGCGATTGAGCACGCGTCAGACGGCTTGCTCCAGGTGAAATCGTACGCCTGAACTTTCCAGGTTTGAATCGAGGGATCTGGGCTGCGCAGTCAAATGAGTTACTTCCAATGTCTCGTGAATGAATGATCTATTGCGTAGAACCATGGGAACAGGGAGCGGCCGCTTAGTCGAAGGAAGTCACAGAAGACCCCGCAGTCTAAAGATCACTCCAGGGAGGCTATCGCGCAAAGTTCCAGGAGCACTGAATTTCAGGGAGTAGAGACTCACCCTGAAAGTCCTTATTGCCAATTATACTCTCAGGCATCGTCGGGAGCCTGGACGTGACAGGCATGGTGATTGTCTCACGTATGCGGCTCTTGAGAAGGCGATGACAGAAGAATGACAGGAAGACACTCTAGAATTGCAAGGCCGACTGCAAATTGGTTGCAAGAAAGGTGTAACGAGTTCGAGCTCAAGTAAAGCCGCAAAGTAGGTGCCACTGTGATGGAGCGATGAGGAACAGCTTCAGATTGAGTGAGGGTTATGTACTCGTATAAGCTGGTGGGTGTGCTTCGAAGGAAGCGAAGTTTTGAGGATCATCCATTGAAGAATTGTGTTTTGCGTGGGACTCCCTTCATCTTTGCAACGTGAAGAGTGATGTCTGGCTGTGAGTGCACCGCCAACACGTTCCTGCCGTCAGGTGAAAGCCTCAGCTGAAAAGCCGGCTTCTCACGACAGCCCAGCCTTGTGATGCAATTCTTTTAGCAGTGAAATAACAGTCATTGTATGAGAGTCTGCTCATTAGACGGCTACTAGCTACTTATTTTCTCTTTATAATGTCCAGACTACTACTTGGGTATCTTGCGCTGACAGCCAGCACCACATATACAGAACTCAGAAAGACAGATCGTACGTCCATGGCTCATAATTTCAAAAGGGAACAAGTAACAATCATAGAGCCCATTCATCAGTCCTGTCAGACTCGCTGATAAATGGCTTATCAATTTGCTTGATCGCGTGGTCACCACATAATATGCTATACAGACGTATCAGCACTCAATCTTGGGGTTGAGTAGTGGGGTATCTTACCAGGATTCAGCAACCAAACCATCCAACTCCTTCACGATCTTCTCCTTCTTGGACGTCGCGATATCGCCCTTGTGAAGTTGAGCCTGCAGGTCACGTATATATTTCTTCTTTCCTCCTGCACCTTCGAGTACCTCTTTACCAAGGCAGTCACTGTGAAAGGCATGCTGACAGGGAAAGACAAAGAACTGTCGGCTGAGCACGGGCAAGAAGCAGATCCAACACTTCTCCCCCGGCTCGACGATAGCATAACGACTATCGAGATCTGCGATTTCCGCGCGTATCTGCTGGGCTGTCTGTGCCGAGTTATCCATCTCCTGTCTCAGGGAATCGATATGGCGTGAATAGTCCTCGAGAGCAGTGCAGATCTCGTCTTTGAAGTCATCAATAACCACAAAGTCAGGGAAAAAGGGAATAAGATCTTCAATGCGAAGGAGCTCGCAGCGACGCAAGAATTCAATCGCGTCCTTGATACCAGTTCCAGGTTGTCGGATTTTCTTTTCAGCCACTAGAAGCCATAGCTTCTTGCGAAGCTTGTCATCGCCCTCAGGACGGTCTGCAACAATGGCGGCCAGCTCGACATCATTATGCTTCAGAGCAAGCTCAACTGCCTGCACATACTGTCCCATCGTGCTATAGATGTGGATGCATGACTGCACCCTTTGATGCTGTATGCATAGACGTAGGGCGAAGTCCGCGTCGTACGGTGGGGGAGACGAAGGCTGAGATTCGAGGTACGTGAGCAATGCAGCTTCTGATGTAGAAGGGCTAGATGCATGAATGGAAATCAGGGTATTGTGTACTGCTGCTGAAGGATTAGGGTGATTTGCGATGATGAAATTGAGGTAGCGGACGGCTTGGTTCTGGCTGAGAGACACGTTGGAAGCCTTGTTGTAGCTGAGCAGAGCGGGTATAAGCTTCTCTGGATCGAGATTTGTCTGTCTCATCAGGATATCGACCACTCCCGTAGCGGCATGTATCATCAGCACGCTGCTATATTTATAGAAGACTTCCGGATTAGTTTGCTTTTGCAGAACATTCAGAGCCTCCGACCACTTTTCCCGTTGGATCCAGTATGACAATACGTAGTTGTAGTCATTGGTAGTCGTCGCGAAAAATAACAGCTCCTCTTCTCTGCCATGGCTGCTGATAATGTCATATACTGTTTTCTGGTCAATGTCGGACTTGTACTTTGTCACAAATTCCCGAAACTCGCTCTGGACACTGTCAAGCTGGCCCTTCGCCTCTGTAGGACTTGTGCCTTCAGCTAGCTCTGCTTTGGTTGCAATGGCATCGTCGAGAGAATTTAGCTTTGTCATGAACACTTCCACAAGCCAACTGGTGAGCATGACCCTCTGCATCACGGCAGATCTTTTGTAAGATGACAGTTGAGTGAGGAGGTATTTTCGCAGTGCATCGTGTTCCCCACGGTCAATAAATGTTAGACAGACCTCCTCAAAAGGTTTACTGCTCTTTCCCCAGACCGCAGCCGCTTCGAGATAACGGCCTTTGCTGGCTAGATAATCACCCGAAGCTGTGGCAACGGCATCTTTTTGGGCGGAGCCGCGCGCATAACGCAAGGCCTCGTCAAACTTTTGTTCCTTCAGGAATGACTTCCAGACATCCCGGTCTTCGTCATTGGCAACGACCTCGAAGATCTCCTGGGGCGTAAAAAGCCAGAATGTATTCTTGGTCTGGTCCGACAGGAGGCCAAGAGCGCTTTCGCCCGGTTCAAGAACGGCTTGATCGTAGACGCGTTCTCCGCTAAGACGATTTACAGCGACCACCTGACCTTCAACGAGAGCCAGAACATGCCATTGCGAGAGCGTCAATGATGTTATTGGGTCCTGTATCATTTTCCGTCCTCCTCTGGCGGATTGGGTCTCAGGGAAGAAAGAACGTGGCAGCATTTTCGCGTCATCGAATGGTCGACTGGTGCCATCCGACGAATTACGAAGCTGTCCGTAGAGGATTCCTTCCGCAGAAAGCCATGCGAACTGTCTCTCTGACAATTGCCCCTCCACATAGTGGCCATCTGACGGGTTTGGCGAAATGCTCAAAACAGATGGAGCCGAATTGGAGGGCTTTGATATCTCGTAAACTTGCGGCGTTTCCCGCTGGAAGAATTCCGGAAATATTGGGCCACCCCCTTCCCTTCCATGTCGGCCTGTACGCCCAAGGAAATGCAAGAGTTTTCCTTGAGTAGATAAAAGCACGCGTCTCTGGTCGGACTTCCCAGGAACAGAGTCCACCCAAATACCGGTCACGGATGTATCGGCCACCCTGTATACGTTGTTGACATACTTCTCCTCTCTTCTATAGAACTCCGTGGAGGGCTCAATGTACACCTCGAAGACATTACCATCCGTAGTACCAATCAAAATCTCCCTTGTCGACGCCGTGGGCACTGAAGGATTCCATGCGACACTCTCAATTGAGACGCCCTTCAATCGTGACAGCGGTTTCGGGTTTCTGGACTGGGCATGCAGGTAGTAGTTCTCTCCGAGAGTCGTAGTTATAATTAGATGTGACGCAGATGGATCAAGGAACATGCGACGGATCAGTCCTATCTCCGAGCTCTTCTTTGGGAGGTCGATATCTGCGAATTGAGTCGCATTAGCACTTGTGGAATGGAGCACGTATTGGACTCTGTATGCGCATACCATCAACATCCTCTGGGGTCTCAAGATCAATTCGCAGTATTCGTCCTGTCGATAGCGCTAGGATAAGCACATTGTTGGCGACCTGGGCTGCTACGAAGTCCGCAGCTACTGAGAACTGAAGCTGTACACGTTGGACTTCGAAAATGGGAAGCGAGGCTTCCGTCAAGTTGCTCGAGGCAACATAACCAGTGGACACGTCGAGCGCCATTGTGCGCTAATCATACGGAGATTATAGCATATCCAGGTACTTAGGAACTCTGGATCTCCGTCTGCGTTAGACGGTCAGCGGCATGGAGCTCGATGTCGTGTTGCGTAGGTTAGCTCCGATAACAGCACGCCAAGCAGCTGCGCTTGGTGCCTGAGGCATGAAACTAGAGCTACATCCGATAAACGAGGTGGGCCGAGCTATCTCCATGAGCGGACCTGTATACATTCACTCAAATTAATATCTAGAAATTTGAGTACAACCTGTTATTGAAGCAGCCATTATCGCCAATACATCCTCCACTACTTCAGAATCACAAGCATGATGCCACGAACTGAGGACGATAATGTGATTGTGTGGGCCGTAATGACCTTATTCCTCGGCATAATCTGTAGATTCTACTATCCCACAATGTCGAAGCACTTCGAACAATCAGATTTCTAATTCAGAACTTGTACTTTCCTTGCTGACCCTGATGGTTACTCCTCTGCTCCTAACAGGTTCACGTACAATAACGACTTCTGACCCTATATCGTTCTAGAAGTTGCCTAACGATACTGAAGAATATGGCTCTATATTTTCATCCAATATGCCTGATATGTGATACGTAAATCGTTCTACCTTGAACACCTTCGAACATGGAGGGAATAAATCGTTAGAGTACTCATATACCTGATGCTTGAATAAGCTGCTTCATCCATCGTCCACAAACTAGCATCACCAACAGCAAGGGGCGTGCTGAACTGCTGGCCCGAAGAAATCTACGTTTCTCAAAAGAAAACGAACAGAATGTCATCATCGATCTCCTTTAACATAGAATGACATTACAGACTATGACGGGATAGTGGTGCTATATTTCTCTTGCCTCGTGGCTACTTCGCAGCTTCCTCCTATTTCGCTCTTTCACCTAAGTTGCGCTTCCCCGCTGTAAAGTAGAGTGAACGACAACTAAACGCGAAATCCAATAGACAAGAACTGCGTTTTCTTCTCTCATTAGTTTTCGAAATATCATACTCGACCACATTTAAACCCAGAGATTCCCATTATTACTTGAACACACCAGAAGGATACATTAGGGGGAATCACCCAAGCTGAACAATGGCCACTCAGGAGCAAATCCGCAAAACGAAACTCCTACTTCGTGGGCCAGGGCTTGTGTTGAGTATGGTATTTCTCGTTCTGATCAGCTATTGCTCTATCCATCGGTACGTATTGTCCTAGACTACCTGGTTATTAAATTTCCTCGAGAGAAAACAACGCAATGCTAATGCCGACCTCTAATAAGTGGCTGGTGGACGGACCTTACAACCCCTCTCACTATAGGCGTTGTAACCTCTCTGGCAACACTCATCGTGATGTCAGCCAGCCTCTTCTACATGCATCGCTCTTTTGGCGACATGATATCCGGAAACTCGGGTTACATCTTCAAGAAGATTCCAGCGTGCACGGTTCCGATGCTCATTGACTTGATACTCTTGAACGCTTGGATATGGACAGTCTTCTTCTCTGTGCGGCATAACAAGGGAAGAGATACAACCAAAGGGATGAATCAGCCGCCAACGGCGTTATGGACTCTTGCCATTAGCTGTGCGGTTGCGGAGTGGTCAGTAGCATCAATGACTTCCTATTTTGCTCTGGCTACATGACCACTGAACTGACATTTTCCAGTATTATTTGCACCCTAGCCCCTGTCCACTGTTTTATGGAATACCGTTCCCGTTCCGTGAGGGAGAAGAGTGCAACATCTTGGTGACCGGCTTCAGCTATAAAGAAGCATATCTTACACTTGAATTATAGGTCACAAATTGGGTGTTAATTACTTAGATCAGGGATTCTTGCAGACTCGGGGGTCTTTGCGTTCCTTTAGGTCTTGAGGTCATGACTTTATTATTAGTCGGGGATTATTGTACTTGTAACTAACTACAATCATTTGTCTTAGAGACGCAATGCAACCAAAGAGAAACATCGTGGGCTGATATCCCCCGTAGCAGAGATCAACAGCAAAAATCATTGTTCAGCTAGACTCTTTTTGCCTTCGCTTTGGCCCTTGCGTTGGCCCTTGCAGCCACGAAATATTCGGAATATATAGTACCAAATAGAAACATCACAACCCGTCCGATCAAGAGACCAAAGACAATGGAATACTGAACTGCATGCGTACTCAACCGCAGCAGTCTCATCAGCCATGGAAGCCTATGCCCTTCCATACTCAATTTCATCCTCTCTTCCTCGGGAGAGGGACAATACACAATGGAAAAGGGTAACTTCACCTCCGGGCAAATATCCATCGCGGCCTTCACACCAGCTGTAAACCCTTGCTCATGGAATCCCTCCCTCATCCAAGCCCCAGCGAACCAAATACCTCTACGTCCTTGGATTTGATGTAATTCATTCTGTGCCTGCATACTGGCACTATCATAGACTGGATGGCGAAAGTAGAAAGTTCCCTGGATCGATGATGGGTCAGGAACTCGACGAGGGTTGAGAGTAGTGAGGATAGGGCCCGTTATTGAGATATCTTGGCCTGGCAGATCGTTTAGGTTTGCTGTCAGGGAAACATGAGGGCCAGAAGGAACAGAGGTGCTGAAGTCATGGTAATTCCATGCGGACCAGGCTTTGCGATTTCGGGGCATGAACTGGTTGACACTTTTGCATTAGCAAACACGTTTTATATGTCTCCAGGGTCTACCCCATAACAACACGAGACACGGGATAATATACGTACCGACATATCCGAATGCAAGAACACTCTACTCGGACTTGTCCTGAAGCATCCCAATATCCTCCTCTCATCATCAGTAGCCCCATCTCCCAGGATGCGCAACGCCTCATCACCAGCAGTGGCTACAATAGCCCTATCGAATCGCTCAATAGATCCATCTGCCGTATGCAACAAAAGCGAAGACTCCCTTCCTTCAACCCTGCAATCTGACTCAACCTTAACAATAGGCGTCGAAACATGCAAATTCCCAACTGGGAGACCCTCCAAGATACGATCCACATATTGCTTCGCACCATCTTTGATAACTAACCACTGCACACCATCATCGCCAAACGAGGAATTGAGAAGTAAATGATTCTTGAAATATGCAACGAGCATTAGTATCGGTATCGAATTCAACGTCTGGTTCGGATCATTAACCCATATCGAGGACGCGAGTGGGATCAGGTAATTATCTCGAAATGTCGAGGAGTAGTTGTTTCGTTCGAGGTAGGAGCCTACGGATTCTTCCTCTTCTTCTTTCTGTTGGGATTTGAGATTCTGGTTCTGGTTCTGATTCAGGGGGTTGTACTTGTTGTTGTTATGGTGGAGGATGTCCGTGGCGAAGAGGTTAAATCTCCATATGTCAAAGAGCATGCGCCATACGCTTGGGGAGAGGAGGTTTCGGCGCTGTGCGAAGAATGTTGAGAGGGAGGTGGATGACCATTCGAATTGGCCGTTGTCTCTGCTGAGACCGAATGTGATTCGCATCGGGATAGAGGCGATGTGGAGGTGAGAGAGGAAGGATGTGAAGTTTGCTGGATGGGTAAGTAGATAGACAGGGTTAGTTTGCATCTTCTTCTATCCAGACATAAAATGAGAATTTGGGCCAAGTACTCGAAAATGAAATAATAAGAGATAAGTAATTGATCACGGAACAGAAAAAAAAACACACGATATGTCAACTTATTATACAGCGTAAATGCAATATCCACCATTGTGACGCCACCGGCTTTCGAAAGATTGCGCCATGGAACTGTCAGTGTATGACCGCCTACACGGTCGTCTGCTTCGTAAAGATGTATCTCAATCTCGTCTTCTTCGTCATGTTGCTGTTGCTGTTTCTGCTGCTGTTGTAGCGTCCATAGAGCAGCTAGACCCGAGACACCACTACCGACTATCGCAACGCGGAGTGGCATGACTGGCAATTTAAAGACTGAAACTTGTGCAGTTGGAGAGAACTGCAAAGCAATATGACATGAAAATTGGAAGAAGTATACGTATATTTCCTACGTATTCCAGGCCAAAGAAGCCGGAAAGGCAGCTTTTAGGTATTTATAAATTCAGATCTTCCCACGGGGTGCGTGCTAACCTTAGCATCTGTGCAAATAGGCATATATTTAGCTCAAGTTAACAGTATCATAAGCAGCCAGATTACCCTGGTTGAAAAGGATCGAAGACTATTGAGAGATTTAGTTACGGCTGTGACGTCTGAGTAAACATAAACCTTGGGGGCGTGTGCCCTCTTTCTTTACGGAAGGACGAATCATTAGAAAAGGATGTAAGACGTGGACATAGGAAATAATTCGTACCATCTCGAGGAGGTTGTTTGCTTCTTGTGGTGAGATGTTCTTGTGACCGAGTTGATACACATACATAGGGAGCAGAATGGAATAGAGTCACAACTAGCGTCGATATTGCGAGGCGAGTGTTACGAGCTGTGTCCCATTGGGACGACGGGCTCTTCAGCTGATAACCTGTTTCGAGTCAAGTACTACAACATTGGAAGAAGAGTCTCTTGTCTTGTACTACGCCCATCATCCTTCCATGACATGTGATGAATGATAATAAACTCATATACCAGAGACAAAGTGCGTTGATGATTCTCAACCTAATCTTTGAGGATGTGCAACCAATAGTATTTGTACAACAAGTATATTCTTCTGACTGTTTGATTGTTCTGCCCCCAACTTCTCAGCCTCACGTCATTCTTCTGAAACCAAACAGTCTTTGGTATCCTGGCATTTCTCGATTTGTAATATTGACAGGCTTATTGACATGAGCCCGATAAGCACGTAGGGACATGCGCTTATTTTCATATCTATATATAGCTATAGATCTTGAAAAAGGATCTAGGTAGAATACTTGGACCCAATCGTGGAAGCACACTTTCCCTGAATCTTACTAAAATCTGAGCTCAGCTCTGCATACCAGGCTCAGTGCCACGTGTTCGACGTCTAGGCATCTTCAGTACACTCTTGAGCTTGACTTGGGCTAGAAGGGTCTTAGCTCACGTGTGGCGGCGGGGAATTCATCAGAGAGAAAAGGAAAGCAGTGATAAAAGAAGCCTATCAGAGCGCAGTGAAGAGAGCGGAATAGATGCGATCTTGGAATTAGCATTAGAACTGTAGCCACTGTTGAAGACCAGCTTACAGCAAGTTTAACATTCAATGTCAAATTTACTAGAAATGCACACATCCATATATCATCAAAAATGTTCATAAAAGAGTCACATAAACTCCAGTGGTGCGCCTTTTGGCCTATATAAGAAAGAGAACTGGGATATCAATCGAGCCCAAGACAGCCAAGGCTCCCGTTAAGAGGAATGCAGTCGAGAAAAAAATCTGTACCTGACAGCGCAGTTTGACAGTATGAAAATGAGAAGGCCCAGAGAAAACGGGCTGAAGATCCGCGGTGGAAGATCCAAGAAGATAATGTGTGTAATAGGGAACGAACTGCCACTTGCTGACAAGGAACTTAGAGGCAATAGCAAACAAAAATAACATAACTCCTTCGAGAAGAAGCCACAATAATTCTCATCAGGGATCTGAGTCCGGTGTACAACTTGTCGATGCAAGACCCATGGTATGGAGTGCTAAATTCTTGCATGGTTTCCAGTTATGCTCGCGGAATAATGTATGCTTATGCTGGATTGTTCGTTCCGGACATCTCAAGGTCCTGTTGGCCATTTTCCTCCACGTGGAATGGTATCTTCACATCCACAGGCAGAGGCTCGCCAGACCTGGGGGAATGTTCCTGCTCCTCAGTTGCAGCTCTTGCGGGACGCTTTCTGCCTAGTCTCTCACACCAGGTCTCCGCGCTGACTAGAGTGTCGTTTACAACACTGCTGACCTGCGCCATCATCTCCAGACCCTCTTGGGCAAGCACTAAAACTCTATGAGCACTGATAGTCGCGTCCGACGAGGAAGACGAAGACTCTGGGTGAGGATTGGATGTCGAGGCAATGCGGAACCTCTGCGGCAGAGAGGTGAGATGCCTGCGGACAAGATTGCGCGCGTTTTCAGGCAAGGCGCCTCCTGCATACTTCGAGACGATGTCCACGACCTGTTTGAGGGTAGCTAGTACATCTTCCTTGACAGCCTGAATCCGTTGGGAGAGCTGTGCATGATCAGCGGAGCCTTCAGAGCCGTTGACAGTAGGAAGGCCCGTAGCCTGATGCTCGTCCCATTGCTTCAAAACATTCCTGAGAGCCAGGACAGCATGACCCAACCGGCCATTTGCCCACTTCAACCAAGTGAGACAATACTGCAAGCTGCGCAGGGATTCTTCGCTCATGGCCACACCAAGGCCAGAGGTCGAGATCACCAGTCGATTTGCCCACGCTTGGCGAGGCTGCACTGTCGTTCTCTCATCACTGTGCCCTTTCTCATCACCCTGAGTGACTTCTTCATACTTCGGGGACTTATTGTCATCATAAGGCGGTAAGGGCTCTGCTGAGGATAGGTCAGAGGACCGGCGGGAACGGGCTGGATATTCGAATTCCTCCACTCCTTTCTCAATGTCCATTTGATTTGATTGGGCGTCGCCATTCATCTTCCTCCGCTTGCTACGGTCATTACCTGTCGCTGTCGATTCGCGTCGCTGCAACGCCCAGCGGAGGCCGCCTTCCACGCCAGTCTTGCGGCCCACCGAGCCCACTGTATTCACGACGGGAGATCCGATATTGCGCTCAATGAATTCAGCACCGTACCTGAACCGTGGAGAATAAGATTTGGACGTAGTATAAGCAGACATTGAACCCTTGATCGCCGACGAGACCAAAGGATGGGTCGAGGTGAGTAGGGACAGCAGCGGTTCCGCCTGCGGGGTTTCGGTAGTTGGAGGTCCTGCGGGGGACACTTGTTGCGCCGGGTGTGAAGATCGAGGAGATTGTCCGAAATCTGTGCATGTAGCGATCAGTGACGCTGTATTTTCATTTTGCAGACACCCAGCGCCTGTTCAGTCAGGCTTGTCCTTACCGGAGCGCAGCCCCTCCAGCGCCTGGGCAGCTTCGATATCATCCATGGAGAGCACACTAGTAGCGCGCCGCGAGCGGTCGTCTGCCGCAGAATTCCTATCGACATCCATCATACTGGCGGATTCATGTTCAAAGCGGGTGGTGGTGGTGGTGGTGGTGGTAGAAATAGGAGGTCCTCGGGGATCCCTCACTGATGAGACAGCAGGAGTTGGAGACGGCGCAGACACCACCGTCGAGAGTTGGGGATCGAGTCGAGGATAACTAGCGGGCTCGGACGAAGCAACGCCGTCAGGGCGGTTCGCCATGGGAGGCTGACCTATAATACTCGGTTTTCTGTCGTGGCGTACGTCTGGAGGGAGCAGTTCGGGGATGCGGTTTGCTTCGCACGTGAAAACGAGGAGTTGTCCGCCAATCTGTCTGGCGATAATGTCAATCTCTTCGGGGAATTCTGAGTCAAAAGCGTCGCAGGCGTCGATGCAATAGGGCAAACGCTGCAACCGATGCTCAACCAGATGGCAACACGGCCATCTCTCAGATGCGATGGCAATATTGTAATGGGTCCCGCTGTGCGATGTCGGGATGAGATGCGATACGAGGTGAGTCGCGCACGGCCGCCTGGTTCCGTTGCCGATGGAACTTGTATGTATACGCTATTTGTATACGCTATTTACTCTCAGATTCCTTCAAAGCGCTGTCTTCCAGAGCAGAAAATGATATGATTTCCAAACTGTCACTACTCGTATAGACTGGTTGAGCGGACATGTGTCTCAGCCAATGCAGTTACCGGTCTTTTTTTCCCATCGAAACATCTCCCGCTTCCGAAAGGAGCTCTCCAAAGTCAGTACTACTCGACGCGCAAGTCGATCATTTCAAGACTGCCCAGAGACTAGAAGGAATCCCCTGTATCATCTATCCTCTTGTGGTTCATCCCAACACGAAGAGAGAAGTCAGTCACGAGTCGCACAGTCACATGCAACCTGCCCAATCGCTCCTGCTCTTTCTAGTTCTCGCGCCTGCCTCCCGACGACATCATCGGCATTGACATGTGATTACTTCGCCGTATCGGGTATCTTAGCCGACGATCCGGGATGTCGATCGTTTGCGGAATAGCGTACCACGTGAGACGCATCCAATCACGGATCAGGTGATGTTCTTTCTCCTGTCTTGGACTTGCTGATAGAGTACGGAGTAACTGGATTAGAATCCTCATAGCTAGGGCTACCGAGCTTGCTGAAAAAGAGACAGGACTTTGATATGGTTATGTTTCTGTGTCTGGATTGCCGCTCATGGAAAACGAATATGTTATTAGGTAGGTAACTTGAAAACAATACTTAGCAGCAGGCAGCAGCGCAGCAATTGTGAAATCCAATTCTCACAGTCGACCTGACGAACTAGTTGTATCGCCATATCAGAAATCTCAGACTCTGTTGAAATTTCCGAACTTCGATGAAATTCCCCGCCATGCCGGAAATCCATATATGATGGAATATGTTGATGGGACGAGCATCTTTAATAAAAAAAGCTCTTGTGCAGCCTTATCAGCGCTCCTACCATGCAATGAAATATGGTCATCTGGATATGTATCTAACATTGGACGAAATTCGCTGTGACTTGATGGGATTGGTGTACGATCCTGCTGCAGAGAAATGAAGTGAGAAGCCATAGTGCCAAAAACTGTATCCCGCGAACAGCTCTCGCGCAGCAATAAGTATCGCGTACTCTACAGTTATGCAGGACCAGCACGCATGTGGACATTATCATGTAGTAACTTGTGTAAAATCTTAAAAACACTTCCTGAAAAGCCGTAACTTAGTTTGACTCACCAATTGATCATGGTATACTCACAAGAGACTCTTACAGCAACATAGATCCATATGGGTATTATCGTGGACACTGACGTCAGAGAAGATCGGCGATCTGACCAGTCTTAGCCAAGATCGCGCCAACAAGGGATTAGAAGTAGGTAAATGAAAAGCTCAGCAAGACACAAAAATCACTTGTGTCTCCTTTTCATCGCAATTGCACTGGTTCCTCGAAACCGAACCATTTGACACGCTATAATGGCCCCCCAGAAACGCAAGACCGCAGACACAGGCAGAAATGACACGGAACAAGCCAACAAACGTGGAAAGCTGGACCTGTCAAGTCCACACCCCAATGCGCAACAGTCTGAAGATTTTGGCATTGTCCTGCGAGAATTCTATCCGCCGGAAATGAGCAACGAGCGCTGTTTGGCCTACAAGGATGGGAACCTGGAACGACCGATCGAGACACTACAGCGGGCCTACGAAGACACTTTCGACCAGCGTGAGGCCATCAAGGCCAGCAATGTCGTGGTGCACTGGTTCAAGTCTGACCTGCGACTACACGATAACCGTGCACTACATTTGGCATACCAGAGCGCGAAGGAAAATAACATCCCGTTAATCGGGCTGTATATTCTGTCGCCGCAGGATTTGACGGCTCACCTATCGAGTCCGGCTCGGGTCGACCTAACACTGCGCACTCTAAGCCAATTGAAGCGCGATTTGAGCGAGCTGGATATTCCCTTGTACATGGAGACGCAGGAGTCTCGCAAGAAGATCCCTCAGCGGATTGTGGATTTGTGTCAGCAATGGGGAGCGAACAAGCTATATGCGAATCTGGAATATGAGGTTGACGAGTTGCGACGCGAGGCTAAGCTGATCAGACTGTGCGCAAGCAATGGAATCAAGTTTGAGGCCGTCCATGATACTTGCGTTGTGCCCCCCGGACAAGTGGCCAGTCAACAAGGTAAACAGTACGCCGTGTATACTCCCTGGTACCGCGCATGGGTCGGTTACCTGAACGAGAATCGCGATTGCTTGGAACCGTCAGAGGAGCCAGGCTCCAATCCAGGTGATGCGCGGAGACGCTTCAAGGAGTTATTTGCCAGCGAGGTTCCTGCTGCACCGGAGAACAAGCAATTGTCGGAGGAGGAAAAGAAACATCTTAGTCGATTGTATCCAGCGGGCGAGCACGAGGCGCTACGTCGATTAGAGGCATTCTTGGAGGAGAAGGTGAGGGATTATGCAGACACACGAAATACTGTATGCGGGCAAACGACCTCGATCCTAAGTCCCTACTTTGCATCGGGCGCACTGAGCGCGAGGACGGCAGTCGAACAGGCCCGCAAGGCCAACAAGGGTTCTCTGCAACATGGTGACCCCGGCCTTGTTCAATGGATTAGTGAGGTGGCCTGGCGCGACTTTTACAAACACGTCCTGGTGCATTGGCCATTTATCTGGTGAGACTTCGATCTACTCTTCGCGCAGCGTATCTAACCTGAGTAGCATGAACAAATGCTTCAAGCCTGAGTTCACCAACCTGGAATGGGAGTACGATGAGGACAAGTTCAACATGTGGTGCGAAGGGAAAACCGGCTTTCCCATCGTGGACGCCGCCATGCGTCAGCTCAAGCAAGATAAATGGATGCACAACCGGACGCGCATGGTTGTCTCCTCTTTTCTCTCCAAAGATCTACTTATTGACTGGCGCCGCGGCGAGCGGTATTTCATGGAGAATCTCATCGACGGGGACTTTGCGTCCAACCACGGCGGCTGGGGATTTGGATCGAGTACAGGCGTGGATCCTCAGCCATACTTCCGAATCTTCAATCCGCTCCGTCAGAGTGAACGATTCGATCCGGATGGGGAGTATATCCGAAAATGGGTACCAGAGCTGCGTGATATCAAAGGGTCGGAGATACATGAACCCTACGCACGAGGAGCGGAGGCAATTGCGCAGAAGAATGGATATCCACGCCCAATGGTTGATCATTCAACAAGCAGGGACCGAGCGTTAAAGCGCTACAAACGGGCGAGTGAGAATGGGCCTTGATCAGCGGTCACTTGTAAGTATGGTCATGAAACAGATTAAACGTGACGCAAGTTCGATGGGAACTGGCAGTGTACAGTATGTATAGCCATGACGCAAAGCCAGGCAAAACAAGCAAGCACAGCACAGGACTATTCTGAATACATTATGTATAGTAACGCTTTTCTTTCTCGTTTCCCCATGAGAGCGATTCAAAAAGAAAACTAGGCACGGGATACACTTACTACTTCAAGTTCCATATGACAGGCGGAGAAAAATATACTTATAAATAGACGATCAATAATTCGAATAGAGTAATCAAGATTTATCATGTCTGTCACACAATTGGAAATTGTTCCATTTTATATATCCTCTCTGAGAACTCGACGATCGGGTAGTTATTTCTTTTTCGTGACCCTGAAGAAGTCCTTCCTTACTTACTCTATAGTACTGTACATATAATGCCTTTCACTCCTTTTCTCCTCTGTGGAGTTGGAACATTACCCTTTCTTGCAGTTTGGGTAATTAATCAAGGTAATTACTGGTTATGTCCTGATCGGCGACGTGTAACTACAATAGATCACTTTAAGAGTCTGATGATGTCATTTTGATTCTGCGACTGGGTAAGTAAAAGGTTTTGAACTTAAAAGTGTACTTATTAGTATTGGAGGGGATTTCTTACTATCCCTCGCGAACTTATACTGATTGTCTGTTTCTAGGAGTCCACGATGGACGTGAGGTATTTGGGGGGAGGGCCAAGATACCCGATGGAAGAAGGAAGCGAGGTCAGGAGGATAATTATCGTACCATAGGGCTGTGCTGTCTGATCGGCAGACTGTAATGCTATTTAGAAAAGTATAATAATATCGTGATATGGATGCTGTTAGCGCTTACTCCCCTTGGACTAATTAATTGCTCCGTATTCAACTACCGTGGTCGGGGTCTGTACCGTATAGCCGGGTCATCCGGCAACCCTATGGAGGAGGCATGTACCCAAGAAAGTACAGCACGTCTTTGAAAAAAATATCGAACAGAGTGGTATTTGAAATCATAACCTAGCGTAATAATATGTAGGGCCCGAACACAGGGTATCTAGGACACCCACGAAGAACGTTTCTCATCAAACATACGAAATCCCATATCAGAACAGAACATCAGAAAAGCCCTTGGACCTGATCCGATTCTTTCGAGCGAACCATGGGTCACAGCTTCAGGAAGAAAAAGCACCCGAGGAATCCCAGACAGACAAAAAAAAGAACCAAATCCCGGCTCCTCTCGCTCTCAAAACTCCGCCGCTCGTAAGAAGAAAAGAAATGAGAGCGGACTAAAAAGGCAACAATGTAGTCAGCTTTTTTGTACACAAGGCGCCGTCGAGACAAACAAGACAGGTGGGTGTGGAGGAATGTGAATTTCAGCCTCTGTTTGTTCGTCTGATGGCCCTTTCGAAGCCCCGAATGGTGTCTAGCGGCCGTTCGTAACGGTATCGGGTAGGATTGGAGATGTCAGGCTCGGCTAGCGGATCTTCGTTAGTTCCGTTGCATTGCCACCAGAACCAGACAATGAAGATTGTTGGGCAGCATAGGCGACAATGGTTTAGAAAAAACTTACTGATAGGGTTTCCTTTGGCATCCCGGTGCTGCATCTCACTCAGCGATGCCATGGTTGACTTTTCGAATGCGAGGGCAGCTTTTGTCGGAGATGGGATGTTAGCCAGGCCCCCAGATATACTTCAGCGACGCAGTGGAGAGTCAAGAAGAAAAGGGAAAAAAAGAGTACATACCTGGCTGCGCTTCATTAATGGCCATAACTGGGTTGGCCTTGGTCTGCAGGTTGACCTTGAGATCTTTCGATCCAGCCGAGGTTCTGCTTCCATCAGAGGAGGAAGACTTGGTGGCCTTGTGAGACTTGAACATGATGTCTCTGTGTGGTGTGCCTAGATGATTTTAGGCTCCGGATGGATGGATGGATAGATAGATGGAATGAATGACGAGGAGTGGATTTGATCCGCGGTAGGATGGAGTCCAGTGAATGTAGGTAGTAGTATATAGAGAACGAACGTAAGAGAGCGACGCAGTGCAGCCCTTTTTTCTCTTGTATCTAGGTTGTTGTACGGGATGGTAATGAGGAGATAGAGCGGAGTGATAGAGAATGGAATGGAGGGGATGGCTTGTTCTTGAAAGAATAAATGGGCAGACAGGGTTCCACGGACAGAGTCTCCTCTCCATCTGGTCGATTGGACATCCCATCCGATGGGCAAAGCCACCGATTGCTATAATTATTCCGGAGCACGGCAGTTGTTCCAATCCGACGGGCTAACTAGTCTAACATTCTATTCTGGACTCTGGGCTCTCTCTCTGCTCCATCCCATCCCAGCATCCCGTGTCTGTCGCTCTCTGACAGGCTGTCGTGGCCTCCTTCTGGGCTGTCTTCTCGAAACTTCAACAAGCTGCTTTTCCATTCCTCCAGGAACGCGTGTCCCGCTGACGACATTGGCCCGTCTTTGCATCATCGCGGTTTGCATTAAATGGTCAAGCTTTTTAGTCGCAGACGATCACAGTCCGTTAGTTACTTAGTGAGATGCGGGACAAAACGATCCAGTCTGGTCTGTGCGAACTTGGAACTTCCACGCTGAAGTGTCTCAGATAATATTATCTAAGTTTTTCCTCCCATCAGCGTGTTCCTGGCTAACTGGAGAGAGCAGCATCTCTCTCCCAATGAGATCCGGAATGTGATCGGGACCTGGCAGACTGCACTGCCCGTTTCAACTTTGGCGTCAGGGCTAGAGGACCAACCACTGTCCCACAATGCCTGATCTACTCTAATAATAATCATAATGATATTCTTGCCGGCTCGAGTTGGGAGTTACTCTACTCTAGATACTCCCTACACTTCCTCCAGATGCTGCTGCGCCGCCCACTTGTCGTCAGGATCGGCAGGCGTTGAGATGCAGTAAGAGCTAACGCAACGCACCTATGCTAGCCAGGACATACACTGGACGAACGGCTGGCTGGGATGAAACTTAAGTCTGTATCCGCCAACGGTGCCAATAATAACTAATAAGTTGAGGCGCCGCAGGAAGTCCAGGCAGCCAGCGGAATCAATTCCCACACTAATTATGGTATGGTATATCCGGAGACCGGCTCATTGATGCATCCCTCTAGATCCTGGCCAGGGACTATTGATAGTCTGACTTGAAAAATTTGCCGCGGCAACACTGATCCGAAAGAAACTCCTGGAATTCAATTATTCGATGACACTGACATCTGGTTCTACTATCAACAAATCTATCTCATAACAAAATATACTCTACGAATACAACATTCTCTGGCTAACGTCTTCTGAATGGCTCATATGATCTCAACTGAGTGCATAAGGCCAAACATATATATATTTATATATATATGGTACGTCATGGCTTCTCAGAAGACGCCACGAGAATTTGATCGCACAGGGGTATCATCGCTATAGACATAGCGCCAACTGAATAATAGGACAACGCTAAATTCAGCTCAAATCCAAAGCATAGTCAGGCCGGACGATGGTTTTCGCCCAAACTCTGGAATGATGGGGTTTATTCCACTGATGCATTGTCATCATCGTCGTACTCAAAACCGATACTCTCTCCACGACTGAGCAGCGCCTCAATCGCCTCCTGGCCTTCGTATTCTCCATCACTATCCTCTTCATCCAGCTTGGACGCCAGCCGTTGTGACGTCTTGATGCTGAATTTGTAGCAACTGTACATCATATCGGTCACGAGGCGCGCAGGAGCATGTCCGGTCTTGATGCGGCACAGCGTCTCCCTAAGCGCATAATACACAAAGTCAGATTGCGGATATCTCGCATAGGCACAAGATGCTAGCAGCCGCTGCCATTCATATCGGCTATTGCGCCAGGTGTGCAATAAGGGATGGTCACCTGCCGGCGGCTGAATCTGCTGGACAACGTCTCCTGCGGCTTGGGCGACGACTTTGAAAGATCTTTTCTCGTTGAGCCAGTTGTCGCGCCCCCACTTCGTGTGGGCATCCTCTACTTGACATTTAATCACCTTCAAGGCGTTGCCCAACTCTTCCTGGCCTGCCCCGCTCTCTTCCCTCGCCCTGTTGACGGCAGTCTGCCACGGTCTCTCGAGGTCTTTATCAGACCGAGACTGGACATCCAACTTATCGTACAGGTCCTCTACTGCTTTCAGAACCCGATTCACTTCCCTCCTTGCTACTTCAAACTTCAGGTAGTCGACAATATTGTTCGGATTCCATCCACGATAATCGGGGTCCTTGTAAGCTGGCGGTCTGCGCGCACGAGGACTGATCTTACCGCGATACCGCTTCCAGACATCCTCCGGAAGCCAAAGACCTGCCTTGCGGCTATCGACTAGGTGGCTGAGAAGTGCTGCCAATTCCTGGGCTCTACCGGAGTCTAGCGACTCCTCGTAGACAATCTTTTCATGCTCGACGGTGCACCGTCCCAGGTTGGAGGTGGTCAGGTTGAACATAAATGTTTTTTCGAGAAATTCGTCCGTGGAATGGATTTTTGTCATTGGAGCCGAATGCTTCACGAGCTCGAAATACTCTGGACCTGGTGGATCTTTCGGGAGATGTGCGTTTCTGAAACTCTTCACGATGTTTTGGTCCCAGCAGATCCATGGAATATCTCCGTCGTAATCACCACCGGAAAGCATATGCGCTAGCGGGATATCTCCCTGGGTCGGGAAGACAATCACATCCTTGAAATGGCGCAGCTCTTGCTTCCACACGGCTCTTCGGCGCTGGATGTCCGATGGAAGATGAGCAGGAAGACGCCCCACGAGAACTTCGACGCCATCAAGCATGTTGTCTTCGAAACTGGGGTCATCCCACGCAGACGAAAAACCAAAGTGAACCTCATCTTCCTTCAGGACGCCGTAAGGATCGGCAATGCAGTACGCGTATGTTGAGAGAGGCACCCGGATGTGGAGCTCTTCAAAATAACGGTCCAAAGCGGCTTTCAAGCAGTTCCTGAGCCGCTTACGCAAAGGTAGGAAGTTGCGCGGAGTAAACCCTGCCTCTAGGAACCGGATCACACTCTCTGAGTTGTCTAGCCACCACGAATCCAATGCTCGAGACTTATTTCGAGACAGCCCCTCTTCTGCCGGCGGTCTGATCTTTTGGACCAAGGCTCTGCATAGTAGGGGACTGTCCTTTACCATGGCTGTTGTGAAGTCCTGATGGACCTCCTCTATACCGTCACGCACCAGACCGGCGACGTAGTCCTTCACGTCTCCTCTGTTGTCAAGGATATTGAGGAGTTGGATGTTTAGATCGACCGAGTGCAAAGGCTTCGACCAATTTGTGACTTCAAACGTGAGCTTTTCCTTATCGGAGCCAGGGTGCTGCCAGTAGCGGGGATGGGGTTTGACTTTCAGCTGGGAGTCTGAGATCTGGATCCAGAGCTCATCGCCATCTCCAAGAGAAGAATTGTGCCTATCCACCATCCATAGCCCTTTAGCTCCTGCTATCCGGCCCTGAAAGCAGCTAGGGGTGCTCCCAGAGATTCCCAATTGGTCGCAGATGGTTCGTGCCAAAGCCTTAGACATCAAAGCACAGCCGTCATTCATCACAGTCTTACCAGGATCATCTTTCAGATGGAAGATCTGGTCCGGGCGGAGAACGGCAGTAGCCCACGTTTTCGATAGAGCCAGCGAAATTCGCTGAAAGAGCTTGCAATCAGACTGCTCAACATTTGGCAGCTTGGGTATATGCCATTCGAGCAGCGATTCAACGCTCATTGGAGTGTGCTCGTCACTTCCCTGTCCAGCAGGGGCTAGGGTGGGCGCTTTCCGCTGATTGTGCTTGAAATCGATACCGTCCACGGCGAAGAACTCGACGCGGAACCTGATCTCTCCTGTCTGTTTCTTTTTGTTTTTGACTTCCTCCACGTAGAATGGTCTCCATGTTCTTCCAAGACATCGGTGGTCATTCTGGGTAAGCCACTTGACTATGCTCTCCCGCAAGAGTGATGGGTGAGAAGGAAAACGGAGGTGTTCTGCTGGCCGGGAGGGTGCCGGTATGGTAAGGGTCAGAAATCTATCCGAGCCAAAGCGACGATGGAAACGGCAGCTCTTTTCCACGCGAAGAGGATTCAACTTGAGTTTCAGGATGCCTCGCTCAGACCAATCGCACCAGGACAGATCCCCTGAAAACACGGTGACTTCAGAATGTTTTTCTGGGTGCTTGAATTGGTTAACTGCCGAGTCCCAGGCACTCGACGCCGACTTTTCAGGAAGAGCCCTGCCGGATCTTTGACCGTGGTTCTCAATCCATCTCCAGAGGTCGTCGTATTTGGAAAATGGGACCTTCTCCCCTACAAGCATCTTCTCTGAAGGCAAATTCCATTCCCGGGCAATTCTTTCCAGTTCATACCTACATCGTACGGGAATATGGTGGGAGAACTTCCATTCTGTGGAGAAGGGGCCATGCTCAAGAAGTTCATTGACAAGCCCTTTCTCATACGGTGACCCCGGCTGAGGTGCATCTGGTATGGAAGGGCGTTCTGGTTCCCGCGTAAGATCAAACAGGTCATTTGCTTCATGACCGAGCATCAAGTCGACTATAGGACTGTCCTGAGTTGGACCATAATCCCATGGGTCTGTCAGATCAGTGGCGTCAGTTCCAAATGAAGTGTCCAGATTGCGGGAGTCCCCGAGGCCAAGATAACTCGACGATGCAGTGGTTGAAAAGCTGACCGCGGCCTTGCTCGCAGATCCTGCAGCTTGTTTGTCAGTTGGCGACTCGGACAATGGCTTTGTTGTCTTCAGAAACTCGTGTATGGTGGATTGTCTTTTCTTGGACTTCTTAGGAGATATCTGTTTCTGTGCGTCGTCGATCGCGTCATCAGTCCTGCTCATCGCATCGATTTCCATGTCATCCAGATCTGAATCGTCAAACTCGTCACCGTCTGCTGCTAACGAGTCTGAGATCGTAGGAGACTCTACGGGGGAGCTAGGAGCTGTATAAAATACCTCTTGTTCGTCTGATGGCCTTCGTTTTGCAAAAGATAGTTGGTGTCTTTGGGTGCTGCCGGAAATATGCTCTCTCGATGGGCCATTCGACAAGTCTCTCGGCATTGCTCTCGACCCCAAGGCATCCGTGCCATAAGAACCCCTGTTGATGAGATAGATCTCATCATCGATCAGCTTCAACAATTCCCGCAGACGGATCTCTCGTTCGGCATCCGAAATCGCTTTGCGGCCGTCTTTTCTCAAGAAATCATGCTGGGAGGGCAATGTGCCCGGTTCCTGGCCCCGTTTGTAGACCCATTGCGTCTGGCGTGGTGTCACCCACTCTTCGAAGTTGTTGATCACCCTTTTTATATCGACATTGCGATTATAATAGATGATCCTGATTCCATAGAAACAGCGCCAGTCCAAAGGTTTGTCCGTCCCATGGGTAGCTGGAGAATACATAACCGGATTGGGCAACTGCAGTTCATATTTCACATTGAGTGTTTCAATTATGCGATTTAACTCCTCAACGGGCTTCACTGGGGTCCGAGGACTATTCATGTTGCCGTTGAGGAAGTGGCCTGCGACTTGATCCCAGCCCTTCCACTCATAAAGCGGACTCCCACTTGAACGAATACCACACAGAGAGACAATAGTCCTATCCAGGTACAAGATGCCTCAGAAGAATGCCGACTTTGCAGTCTGAGACATCAGAATGATAACGATAATGTTGATGTTAAAAACCCACTCATAAGTGCAGGAAGAGAGACAATTGCAAAGTGGCAGTCATCACGGCGCTATCAACGAACAAAGGCCCTCTGTCGTTTCTATGGCGATTAGTTGCGATTAGTGCCTTGGAGCTGCGGATGCGTACATGGCCATAGAGGGGCAGACGGCCTCAGGCCAGACAGGCAGGGGAAAGCACAGAAATAAAGGGAAATCAGAGCCCACGCCAGCATGAACTGGGATTAGACTATAGTGCCTTTTTTTCTGCGACGGTCGGCACATGTCCACAGCCACCGGCTCTGCGGAATAGCAAGGATCCGCACTATTATCCTAGATAGTGCGAGCTGCGAACTCACCATCCAGGGGTTTTCCCTTGGAGGCGGAACAATGATCGACTCATGGAGATAGAAAAGAATGGATGATGGACAATATAACAAGACCAAGTCAGAATCTCCGAAGGCTTGAAACAACCAAAAATACATTGGCAGATGGGTTCTGTAGGTATTTTTTTTGTGGGTGAGATTATTCCGTCCCAAGTTTCGGGCTAGATATGTTGACGCGGGCCGATCCCGGTGCTCCACCTCCACCGTCTTTAAAACGTTGCGATCCCGCTGGGAAGAGAACCATGAGACATGATGCTACCAGATGGAGAGAATTCAGCTTGTACTACTTGATCACATATAAAAAGAGAGCTGATTCCAACATAATTCATATTACAGTATTGCCGTCCCCATGACCTGTTGTCAAGTAAGTAGGTGGCTTTCCGGGCGGGTGCTTAAGCAGCGTTCTCATGGCATTCTCTTTATGATGTCGAGAGAAGCGATGAAAGCAGAGCTTCTTGCACTTTAGTACTTCGTGGAAGTAGGTTATGAAATTACTCGAACAGCAGCATTTCGGAGAATGTGAGCTTGGCAGCTCATTACTCGTTTCTCATGCATAGATGACGTCCACTCCCCTCTTGTTCTTTTTTACTTTTCCTTTTCGGAATGCTCCAAGGAGGATAGATCGTGAATATACGTAATCATTATAGAGATAAATTATTACACACCAGCAAGAGCCGATCGTAAGAAATAGAGCACACACACTCATCAAGAAAAACATAGCCTCGTAAACGTAACATGGGCACGACGACATACATAGACCAGTTAACAAAAGACAGGACCATAAAGGAAGAAGCTCTAGATTCGACTCTCTATACCAAGAAAGGGAAAGAAAAGGCCAGCAGCAGTCGAGATTCTCCTAGAACAGCCACGAAATAAAAATATTGTAGACCCAATTGCGCTGCTGGTGCTTCGTTTCGGCTGCCTTACGGGCCTCATACTCTGCTTCTTCGCGATCGATGGCATCCTTGCCTGTCCAGAGGTCTGCTTCGTGCGGTTTGACGCCTTTGGACTTCATGATGATCTTGTAACCGAATATGAGGATGAGGTATAGAGGAATGCCAAGGTAACCAGTAATGAAGTTCTTGTAGTCGAAGTGGCCGTATTTGAAGACATCATAGTTCTTGGTGAACGCGATGATGATGCAGAATATCAGGGCAGCCCAGGATCCTAGAGCTCCAAAAGGAGCCTTGTAGGCGAGCGTAGACTCGGGGACGTGCTGGGCCTTGCGGGCTCGGATGAAATAAAGGTGGGTGACCAAAATGGAAATCCAGGTCAAAAGGCCGAAGATTGTGACCAGGTTGACGAAATACTGGAATACGGTCGTCGAGCTTGACGAAACGTTCATGTATGCCAGAAGACAAAAGAGTGAGGAGAGTCCCAATGCGTAGATAGGCACTCCTCTGCGATCCGTCCGGGCCAGGATCCTAGGTGCCTTGCCTTCCCTCGCCAGACCGTAGATTGTCCTGGTCGCGATATACAGGTCTGAGTTTGATGCAGAAAAGACAAAGACCAAAATACACGCGTTGAGGATATCGGGAAGAGCAGGGATAGTGGCAAGCTTGATCGCCACAACGAATGGTGAAGCGGCGGCGGAGTTCGAAGCCTTGGTTGCGAAAATGAGTTCGTGCGAATTATACGGAACCAGCATGCCGAGCAGGAGAACACTCAGAATATAGAAAACCAAGATTCGATAGAAGGTGAGTTTGATCGCACGTGGGATCGTCTTTCGAGGGTTCTGAGCCTCTCCGACAGTCACACCGACCAGTTCTGTGCCGAGATAGGCGAATGTGGCCGACACCATGGTGGCCCAGAGTGCGTAAAATCTACCAGCAGCTCCAGTATCAATGTACGTATTGAACGCCCCTGGGTTGTTCCAATAGCGGAAGCCCTTCCTGTCGTGATCGGGACCGCCTCCCAGTGCCAAAATCAGAGACAAAAGGATAAGGCCCAGGATGACAACGACCTTGAACGAGGATAACCAGAACTCGAATTCACCGAAGAATCTAATTCCGAAGTAGTTGATGCTGACAATCAATACCAGGAATATCGTGATCCAGACACCTGGATTCACCTTTTCACGGTCCAGCCAGTACGTTATCACCATTGCGCCGGCGGTCAATTGGTTTGGCGTAGTGATGATATATTTAAACCAGTATCTGTAGTATCGATATTAGCCTCCTAGAATCAGAATGGGTGTCCAGTGGCAGACTTACGTCCAACCCAAAGTAAAACCGAGAGCTGGGTCGCAGAAACGAACGGCGTAGCCAGTGAAGCCAGAAGGCAGTGGGAGCCATGCAGCCATCTCTCCAAGCGCACACATGACGAGATAGACGACGAAGCCGACGATCGAGTAAGAGATCAAAATAGAAGCAGGCTACATGGGTTGAAATTAGAACTGTATTTCTTCGTGATCTAAATCACTTACCCCAGCCCTACAGGGAATCGTTAGCACATAAAGATCCCCCTTCGGTAGGTTCCAGATTGACTTACTTTGCAAGAGCACTTCCAGTATTAATAATAAGGCCAGTCCCAATAGCACCACCGATAGCTTCTAGAGTCAGTTACATGATAAAACATCTTCTGCAGTTACTCCACTTACCGATCATTGTAATATGACGAGCCTTGAGCCCCCGGTGGAGGTCAACGTGGGGTTCATCGTGAACAGTGATACCCTCTTCGGAGGCAAAGGTAGTACCAATTTCGTGCTCATTCTTCGACGGACTTATTGTTGACGAACTGTCTGTTCTGCGTTGCCAAATTCCCATCTTGACTGGTTAACCCCGGGAATGGCAGGGTTTACCATAAAAAGCGACGTAGCTGAGGATGTTGACCCGCCAAAAAAAAGGCTGCGAAATTGCCCTTTCCTGAGATTGGGATTAAATAGCAACGAATGACCCCAAGGAGCTGCAGAGAATACCTGGCACTTCCTCTTCAGCCCGGGGCGCACACGAACAGGTGTGTAGCCTCCACGTGCCAGAGAAACCGCAAGGTATGTCTTTGGCGTACGTTGGGCGGTAAATATTGATAAGATTGAGTATTCACAAGGGAAAGGGTAGTTATAGAGAAGAGAAAGAGGACATGGGCTGCTGGTGAGATTTGTATCCCGGTGTATAAAGAGCAGGAAGGAGCTAGGGCATCCCGCACCCTGGGCTTCTTTCGAATTATCGAATATTATTATCCCTCACGGTGAACACCAGCCTTCTGGTACATTTTGAGCCGCGGTATCAGCCTAGCCGCCGGCCTTTTGGAGCCAAGAAAACATGGGAATTGAGGGCGCCAACCATAACATGATATTGCACGCCACAGGGCGGGTTAGCACGAGGCTCTGGCCGCCTGGGCGTACAAGTACGCGGTTGGATGGTCCAGTTCCTTAATCACCATGAAGGGCCTGATCAGGAATCGTTCGAGATGATTACGAACTGTCCATGGATCAATGTTGGTTGCCCACTGCTAGAGCCACGGATCACCTGTGCAATCCAACGGACTCGATATATGCATCTCACAAAGAGGCGCGCACCCTTCACCCGCACCAAGACACCTTACATTTTGGCCTATAAGCTCTTGCTAACGATCTCTTATCTCTCAATCTTAGATCTGACAATGCCCAGACTCAACTTAACCTAAGAAGGCACCGGGCCCGCTAAGAGAAAACACTGAGACTGATAAGAGCTTCAATGCTGCATATTATTGATCTCTGCTTCTGCAAATTCTGACACAGAAACAGACCCCACAACGCTCGATCTAGAAAACACCAGACTCTGCCCAGAGATTATTGTCACCCGCAAAACCGCTACACAGACAAAAGAATCTACAATATGGTTGAACTAGGCAGATTACCCCGTCCATAGCCGTGTATATCCGTCAGCCAAGAAAGCCATGCAATATCACTAAATATTCCGCCGCTTCTTGGCATCATTTTTCCACCCAGTCTGTTCAGATGGTTGAGTCGGTTATCTACGAGTAGTGAAGCTTCGCTTGGCGTCCCTAACAATCTGCCAGGTGCAGGATACACGCCCCGTGCCCGACCAGGTGAAGAGGTTTCACCCTCCTGGACAAGGCTGTCATTGCACCCTCATTACACCCTCCGCCAGGCTCAGCACAGGGAAGATACGAAGACGGAGGTCAGCGGGCATGAATAATAGTCAGATCATGCTCTCTGAACTCTAGTTGCCTAGCATTTCAACGCGTCACCGCATGATTTTAACCCATTAGGCAACTGTTTATGTCCCTAAAGTCATTGTTGTAATAATAGAAACTCGGGGGAGAAACTGAAGCTCTATTCCACCGAATGGGCAGGAGTTATAAACTACCGTAGGCAGTACAAGCTGGCAGTATAGCTGTCTCAGTTTTGAATCATTTCGACCTTCTTTTCTAGTCCAAATAATTCATTAAAATGACCCAAGACTAGCATCGGATATATCGCTTGGTCGCAGCGCAGTTGTTGGAAATCCCTGTGAACTGTGCGACCTGCTCTCTGAAGCTGTCCATGATGCAGTCTATCCAGTCGTGAAGTAAACCTTCCATGGCAAACTTCATTGAATCTAAGCAACAGCGCTCTCAGCGCTAGCTTTCTCTGCTAACTCTTTTAATGACCTCTTCTCCTTTTCGATTCCATTCCGTCGCTGAGCTGTATCACAAAGCTCGATGTTCCCACATTCGCATTCACCACTCTTCCTGACCCAGCGGTATGTGATGCTCCATCGGTCGCCTCGCGGTCTAACCGTTCCGTCCTCAAGGATGTCGTTCTTGCGCTTTTTAATCCCATGGGTCCAATGCAGTCTCGAATCACCGGTCATTTGCATCATAGCCCGTGGAGTCAAATCAACATCCACCCGCTGCTCACCCTTTCGGAACTGCATGATGACCGGTGCACCAAAGGACAACGCGTAGAGCTGATCATAAGGCCCATGCGCGTCTACATGCGGCGGAATACCACTGCCAGGCGGATAATACTGCAGACAGACCTGGTCGGGCGGTCTATCTTCAGTAGTCGGAATAAGCGGCTGAAGCCATTCGGGAAACTCCTTGTATGGGATATCTGGATCTATGCCAAATGTTTTATAGTCGAATGTGTAGCCGTAATGTAGTGATATGCGTCCAGAGCGATCAGGCCATTTTAGGTCGTTGAGGAAGATCGAGATGAGACGCTGCTCGTGCTCGGCGGTGACGAAGTCATCTTGCCAGAAGATGCCTCGCGGCTCGATGGGCAGCTCTTTGAATTCATTTTGCTCCTCCATCCCCCGTCTCCCTTATCGGTGGATGCGGTGATGAAGAATTAAAAGAAAATGATATTCGTCTGCACGTGATGGCGAAGCTTTTTTTCCCTTTAATGGTTTGCGGCCCCACAGTCTACTTAAGCAATCCGAAGGCAGATCTGGAGTTCCGTTCTATCACGCATGTTTGAATGGACTGTTCGATATATTGTATTTATTCTATCGCTTCATGTTGATATGGCATTTGTGGTGCCCTGTCTTTTGTCATTGGGAGAAAACGGTGACTATAAATCGAAGAACAGCGAAACCTAGCGATGAACCCCCGGCCTGCGTTCGCTCTGTTCAACCCAGCCCAAGGTGCCGTAGATCTAAGCACTTTCCATGCCCCTCCACCCCAATCCTCACATCAGTAACAAACGTTTACTGACATGTATATCCGCCATCAACAGGAAGAGAAACCCCAGTCATCCAAGAATTCTCATCACTAGCTAAGAACACAGCTGCATTTGCAATATAATCCGGTTTACCAATTCCACGGAAAGCATGTCTCGCAAATAGTGCTCCTCTTATCGTCGCATCCTGAATGAATGGTGCTTCATTGATAAGCGGTGTCTCCACGACTATTTTCTAGATATTAGCACTGGCCGCGCAGTTTGATCAGGGTTTTACTCACAGCCTGGACACAGAGCGTTGACTTGTACTCCGTACGGAGCACAGTCGATGGCAGCGGCTTTGGTCAAGCCGCACACGCTATGCTTTGATGCAATATAGCTCGCTGGAAACTAGCGTCAGTGATTGTTCATTCATAATGTCACCACGGTACAGTATTTCGTTCTGGGCGACTGCTTACCGGCCATCCCAAACCCTCGAAGTCCCGCTATACTAGCGACATTAATAATTCTTCCTCGACTTCCACTAGGCAATGGAGCTTGTTCGATCATCTGACGACTGGCATATTTGGTGCCCAGGAAGACACCGCGGGAGTTGACACTGAGGACCTGGTCCCATGTCGATTCGTCAGTGTCCCAGATGGGAGCGGGATGTTGACCTTCCGGGGCAATTCCCGCATTGTTGACAAAGCTTCAGGAAGGTTAGATGTAAGGTGGTCGAGAATGAATAAAGCGCAAAACCCCGCAGAGAATGATTAAGCGGGGTTATTAACTAAGTATGAGCGCAACCTACATATCAATGCGACCATACTTATCCACCGCTGTCTGGACAAGAGCTTTCATATCATCTGTCTGCGACACATCGGTCTTACAGAACGTTGTCGTACCCCCCTCCTTGCTAATTATTTCGTGGGTTTGTAGCTCCTCGGCATTATTTGAGCTGATGTCTGAACAGACTACTGTGCACCCCTCCCTGTGATATGCTAGAGCGATGGCCCGCCCAATTCCGGATAAACTGCCCGTTATGACAGCTACCTTTCCTTGAAGGCGTTTGGGGGCAGAATTTGGAACGGCTGATGAGGACATGGTTGTGAGGAAAACAGCAAGTGGCTTTTGGTAGGATGAATTCGATGCATCAAGGTCATCGTGTCTTCTTGTAATCATGGATTTTGGGGGCCTTCCCTACCCCTGATCAACCTCTCTTTCCGGATTAGGGATAGCTATGCGCATGGTGAGGTGTCTGGATGATGATTGATCTGATAGCTGGCTAGTTAGAGCTAGGATTCTTCGCACGAACAAGAAGCAGCAGCAGCAGTAGCCTATTCAGTAACTCGGAGATATGACTAGTTTACGGGTCGACCCTTCTTAGAGTATAAATATCATTGTCAGAATGGAAAGGATTGTCAGACTACCTACCTAGTAATTATGGGAATAATCACCTTTTACTATCTTTCTCTGCGTTCTACACCAGAAGAAGAATATATTCCCGCCCCCTCCTACTGCTGCTGCTATATATTTTAATTCTTCCTGTAATTTCCCCACGTGCGCTAAATGTCCGTGCGATGATAACCTTGCAGTGATAACCGTTGGACCCAGTTCCTGACGTTCTCGCTAAGTACCTAGGCTCGGGACCGTAGAATCAGTCCACTAACTTACTCATGGTCTACTCCAGCCAGATGAATATGTTAAGCATTTCAGAAGAAGTATTCCTAAAACAGTACATCAATTCTTGATATTTAGAAGAATATGCTCAGAGACCCAAACTTCGAACAAGTTCAACATTACATGGGATTCATCATGTATGTACATACATACACACGTCGAGCTAACTAGTCACCGCAGCACATTCTTCCAGACCGAGGAATAAGTATCATGGACTTTGTACATACATACATACATACATACATATATTCCTACTCTACAACCCAGAACCGCTTACTTACTGAACGAACTCCAGATAGATATTCTTTCTCATATGCATGCAACCTGCATAAATCGTACGGATGACTTTTTTGGGATGCAACCCCGCAGAACCACAGCGGGGAGATTATTCCAATCCTTCATTTCATATACCACCGTGGAAGACATATTCTATGGGAAACCAGCTATTATGTTGATTTCAACCTCGGAAGAAGGACGCCATCAAAAGAAGAATACGGCAACGGCATGTAATATCCGTACCATGTCCGCGAGAATGTTTAGTGCAGGAATATCATGGCTTGCTTTTAATTGAAACAGAGATAACAAGTCACTTATCGACTTATATCTATCTAGCTTATTTCTTGGTTGGCTTTCACATGAGCTGGACTTCTTTATTCCTGACATAGTCATTCTGTTAGACTATAAAATACTGTACATCAGTTTAGTTGAGATCATTCAAGCTGCTGTTTCGACAGCTATCATAGTCGGCGTAGAGTAAATGGGCTCTAGCATAGTTCGTTACAGGATGGACCAACTAATCATCAATGTATCCAGACCAGAGATCGCATGGCTTTACACATGATACAGTACAAAAGTCGGGAGGTCGCACATATTCGCTACATATGCTACCTAGGTAGACACTGGAGCCACTATTAAACTTTAGGGCTTCGAAACCAAGTGAGGCAATTAAATGACTCTTATTTCATCTGTCAAGACAAACAAGTCTATCACAACCCAGCGGGCATGGTGCCTATTGCTATCAACCGTCCATCCGTGTATCCATAGACCCAATAATAACTGACATGAGAGGAGAAAAACGAGACAAACGGAGCGGAAATAGCCGCGATGGTATTTGAACAGGGAATGGAGAAATCACAGTAAAAATCAAAATTCACAACGCCCATATCGAAACCGTTCATGCATAAAGCGACGAGGGGATAAGCCTCGACTGTCGTCACTTCAAAATGCCCCAAACTGAAAACTGCAGTGGGGAGATCGAAAAGATAAAATGCCCAGGCATTCTATTGGCGAAGAAAGGTATGCTGTTGGTTGCAATTCGTGAGTTGAAGACGGCCACGCGACCGCAGGACCGTTCAAGCGGAAGGCGGGTATTTGGAGCTAGATAAATAGAAAATAAGGTTCAGGAGGACTTTTCGAGGATTTGGATTCTAGAGTTTCTTACTCGAATCGCTTGATCCGGTCCGTGTAGATTCCCTTGGCAGAGCCAGAGAATACGTGCTTGAGGTAGTCCTCAAAGTTGCTGGGCTTGAAGTCGGGGTAGAGCTCCTTGGAGGTCAAGTAACCCAGGTACTTGGCGTACTCGGGCTTGTTGTCTCCACGGATACCCCACGACAGCTGGTACTCGGCGATGTATCGTGGAACGTACTTGGCAGGGTCGTACGGGTATGTCTCACTCGAAGCGCGGGCCGAGGCGACTCGGTCGAGAATTTCTTCCGCAGAGACCTGTCCGACGCCGTCAGCACGTGTTCCAAGTGAGTCGACTCCAAAGGTTTCACACTTACATGCTTGCGCTCGATCTGCTCTCCACTGATCTTCTCCAGCATATCGTAGATCTCGTTCTGGGTCAGAACGACGTCGTACGCGAACACCATCTTGTTCAACGTTCGCTCATCTGAGATGATCTTGGCGACGTAGTAGCCAATATCCCGAAGATCGGTGAGGGCGCTGGGGGTGTTTCCATCGCCGATGATCTCATCGTTGGACATGGTCATGGCGTAGTCAATCTTTCCGGAGGCCAGTCTGGGGTAGGAGAACTGGTACCACCAGCCAACGTCGATGATGGTGTAAGGAAGCCATAGTTGCTTGATGTGGTTGTAGACAATCTCTTTCTGTACGAGTTGGCGGATGGTTAGCCAAACAGAACTACCGTGCGACAGTCCCCTGGAAAGGTCACTCTGTCCCTACTCACCTGGTCACGAAGCCACATCACTCCTCCTGGAGGGGTGACGGGAATGAAGCCACAAGGCACGAACCGCTTGACCCCAGCCTTCTTGGCGGCCTTTGCAAGAGGCAGCTGCTCGAGTTGGTCCGCTGGACCAACGGTGCTGATGACGACATCAATGTCCTTCAGGGCCTCAAGGAGTTCATCCTCGGACGCGGTCATGTCGCACTGGCGGACCTTGACGCCCCGGTCCTGGAGCGCGGTCAGGGCCGGCTTGGCCACGGATCTAGGTCGAATGAGAGCATAAACCTCCTGTTGCGCACCGCAACGTTAGCAACAGGAACAGGTGTAGATTCGACCAGATGGAACTCACAAAGGTGCCAGCCTCGAGGAGACCGTTGGCAATGGAGCCACCCGTCTCACCAGTCGCTCCCACGAGCAGAACCTTAGTCGTCGACATGTTGGGCGCGAGCGATATTCAGTGTAGTCAAAAGTGTCGTTGTAGATAGACAGAGTCCGTTTCTCTATCTGGGATTATCTAAGCCTCGTAGGAACGGGTCTAATGTCTCGAGTAGAGCAAGGTTCTAATGTCCACGTTCAAGACCGGCTTGATGAATGATTGATTGAAAGAAAAGATAGAATGATGACAGAGAAATCTGAGGCAGCGGGAGATGAGGAACAGGCGACGTTATAAAGCAAGCGTGTCCCACTGCTTACCCACTCTGTACCATCCGGGACCGGGCGGTTGTGGGTCGTCTGGACAGTCCCAGGTTTTTTTTTCTCTCTCTTTTCTGCTGGACGAGGATGGCAAATTTCCCCCGCAACTTGTGGGCTTGCAGGAAGCGCTGGATAGCGTCCGTTGCAGCGCGTGAGGATGAATGCGCTGTGGTTGGGTGGAAGTGGAATGGAGGAGAGAGTCGTCAGAGTGATTCAGTTGATGGGAAATCGATCTCTCTACAACTACAACTAGCATACTGAGTATCTACCATACAGAATTACAGGAAACGAAACAGAATACCATAATAATACCAGAATAATACCACAATAATACGTTCCTAGCAGTAGCTCGTCGGCAGCCAAGAGGCGATCAGGGCCCGTTCGCTTCGGCATCCGAACTCTAACGGCGGCCTGACGTCACTGGCACACCACCCGATTTGGCGCGCAACGAGGAAAAATGGAAGGGCCGGCCGACTCTCTCTGGCTGGCCGAACCAGGAAACCACCAAAGCTTCTCCGTCCTTTAATTTCCTGTTCCCATTTCCTTTCTCTCTCTGATTACAGTATCATGGATGGTACTCTCAGTCTCTCGAGTTCCCTTTCACGCATTCATTCATTCATATCTTCATTCAACTTAATTCATTCAACGCATTCATTGATTCTATCCACTTCCCCCATCCACTTCTGCTCCAGGAACCCACCCATCCACCTGCTGGCTGGTGGATGCCGCTGCAAGCTGCTCGGCCACTCGCTGCCCTGCGTCCGCCGGGGCGCACTGCTCCGTCGGTGGGTTTGCCAGGCTGAGGCCGGGCGGGGAGGCTCCATCCTGACGTACCTCTTACATCCCGGCCGGCCATCCCCACGGGCAGGAGATCGGCGCTCCGGACGACACGTTGGGTCGGGCACGTTGCATCCGCCATTCCCACTGGTCCAAGTTACACGTCCAAGCGGACACAGCTCACAGCTCACAGCAGACCGCAACGACTGTTGTTCCCTATCGAGTAGGGTTCTGAGACCAACTAACTATCTGGTATCTAGTGTAGAGTAATAATTGTCTGCATTCGAATAGTAGTGACTGCTGAGAGAGAAACTAGAAGTCCAACAAGTGAACCAAAGCGTCCTGTAGAAGACCGGCAGTTCAAAACACAAAACAGATCAAACCCCCTGTTTGGTGTCCCGGTCCATCGCCCTGGCGAGTCGGCATCGGGATCTACCAATACTGAGTGGCTGATGGCGCCACGATGCGGATGGCCTGAAAGGGTGTCTGCTCAGCACTGAGCAGAGTGCTACTCTGTAGTCAATAATAACAATCACTAATATCTAACCCGTAGATAACCTCCTGAGGCAGCATTTCACCTGCAGCTGAGTGCTGAGTGACAGGCATCATCACGATCAGAATTGAGGTCCAGTATTAGAGCAGCGTACCCCGCCAGATCAACCCAGCACGGCAGTAGCGGCTGCTGTGTAATTTCGAGCTTGCGGGGAAATGTGAAGTCCAACGCTCCAGGATGATAGTAATAAGCGGGGAAGTAATCATGTCGAAAGGACCGAACCGTGGACGATCTCGTTTGTTTCGATATCATTGAACCTTGACTCGACATCTCACCACTTCATATCTCTGGAGGGATTTCCATTTGCTCCCCCAACACCGCTTCAGGACGGTCTCAGGAACATAAAGTTACTACTCTACCATCCTAACTATGTGTGTACTATGTAGCGTAGCTGATACCGACGAAGCGACCAGTAACTTTATCGTTAAGGGTGGTACTGTGCCAGGCATCTGATAGGAGTTCTCTCTTGATATTTCACGATCCTCCGAGATATCTGACCTCCTGGGGAAAGAGGAAAGCCGCCTGACGTTTCTTCTATTCTGATTCTGATATCAAGCATATCTCTACCAATATGGTACACCTTAATGAACATGAAAGTAATAGTAGAATGATTACCACAACCATCTCTCCCAGCGAAGGTTTATAGAGCCCCGCCTCAACCCCTCCTATTCGTTCCCCAACCAGCCAATCACACCAACAGTCACCCGCACACCGCCAGTGGCAAAAAAAGCACCCGGCCTATCTATCCAATCTGTTTCGTCGGCCTCGCGAGCGGTGTGGTCGGCCTGCCGGCAAGAACCGTCTGATAGGCGGCAACCGCTTTCTCAACACGGCCGGATGAAGCAGGTGGCCGCTAAGGGTTACACTTGGGAAATCGGAGGAATAAGAAAATTGCTCGTATGGTATAGGGTTTTTATTTTATTTTTTTTATCTGCCGAGAAGTATTATTGTGAATGTGAGATGGGTGGGATACTACGGTTGGGTGGTTCCTTGATGGTGTATTGTTAAATGGCAGTAGTTAGCGGAGAGAGAGTTTTTGGTATAGCAGCGCTACAGTAATGGACCATAGGTTTTGTAACGATTTGAAACCAATCAAGGTAAAACATCGAATTTATCTTGTAGACGCATACTCTTATCTACATTAAACAGCAAAGAATAATCTAACTCCGCTAAAAAAGGTAGGTTTCTTCTTCTTGTGCTCAGCGCTGACATGACACGAGCGCTAGTAGATTACTGTAGGGACATAGATACCTAGTTACTCCAGATAGAATCTCTCCTGACCTGAAAGGTTTACAGAAATACAGTACAGTGCATCTATAGGCAAGGTACTGTACGGAGTACCATAGACTAGTCGAACTGGGGCACGGGTACTATGACGATATCTTGCATTTACTGTCTCAGATGCATGCATCCTTGTGTTATCCGAGCGCAACGGCTACAGAGGAAGTGCATAGTTATATGTATGTACTTGGATTAAATTGATCAAAGTGATCACAGCTAGAGAATAGCCCTGGTTAACAAGCAGATAATACGCGTCAAGGATTTCTTTCTGCGCTGTAACTATCGTCGATATGGTCTATTCAGGTAGGTGGTTATAGTACCCATTAAAGTTACTAACTGTAGTAATTCCTCGCGCTTGACAACCCCTAACGGACAATAATGATGATAAGTAATCGAATTCAACCCAACATTACCTTATGGAGAAACACGACATAGCCTATCTACCTACCTACCTACATAACGAACCAGTAAAAGGTAAGTTGAGTAGATAGAAGCTTCGCTTCGTCATTAGCCGGAGCACCTCATCCCGGACGACGCCCTCGCCGACTCAGCCACACATCTCCGAAACTCCGCAGCAATGACAGCCATGAGCTATAGCCAGGCATAGAGTAGTCTAAGCATAAAGCATACTCCAGAGCTAAGCATATAGGCACTGACCACTCTAGAGTTCGGAGACGTCGGCGACACGATCAGTCGGCCGGTGTATTCCGAACCCTAAGTCGAGATGGATGTGTGTTCTTATTGGTGGTTGCGAGTGAATACTCATGATATTCTACTTACTGGGGCATAAGTGATCATTTCCCCTCATCAAGGAACTATGTACGTGCGCGTGGGAATAATGTTGGTAGATGGGTGGACGTGAGATGTCGCAGCCCGCCTACAGGCAGACCTCTTGTCGGGTTTCTCCCACGCATTTCTAGCTCCGCCCACAGAGATAGATAAGCTGAGCTGGTTGCTAGAGAATTAAAGCTCAGAAAGCTTCGCTCCAGATTGGATAATGCTTAATAAGAGCAGGATTAATTCCAATATCAAAAAACGATCAGCTCTTACAAACGACGGCCGTGCGTCAGGAAAATAAGATTGAGGGTCCAAAACAGTCAGCTGTTCAAGAGCCAGATGGGGCTTTTGGAATCCCGAACTCTTGCCTGCTATTGCAAAGTATACTCAGTAGTCTTACGTTCAAGTTTCGCTATAGCTGATCTGCACTTGGCACGTTCTACAATTCGATACCGGACGCTCCATGGCCTGCTTATCGGGAACTAACTTTATCACCGCGTCTATGTCGACTACTGGATGGACTACAAGCACCTTTTTAGACAGTAATAGCGGTGATTTGCTAACTATCAACTCTTAATTTCATCAGCATGAGGAAGTATCACCGCGCAGGAATCCGTCCTCGTCGGTTAGTAGTAAGTAACTACCTAGTTAGGGGGACCTCTGGGCTCTTGTTTTAGTCCTTTGTCTTTTCCTTTTGTTTCTCTTTTCCTCCAAACGTGAATGTCTTTTCTCGGAGGTATCGAGTGTAGTATTTACCTCATACTTTGGACGGCATTAATTATAACTTGATTACATATACTTGTAATCAGTCCGGTCTTGACCAGCGTTTATATATCACAATGGAGTCTCCGGCGCAGAGGCACTGTCCGACTGATGATTAACATCGCGCCGGATGCTGTTTCGAGCGTAGCATTACGAATACTGCCTTTGTTTTCGTCTCAGATTGATTTTAACTAATGACGAATATCCACCAGACTAATACTTCGTGTTATTGGATCAAGCATCTGGGAATATATATAAGCAGTTTGACAAGATGATGCTCATTGATGTGGGTCGTCGGGTTTTCTTGGTCCAGCGTCTGAAGCGCGAGCCTCTCCGAAGGCCTCGGTTGCAAAGAGAGACCATGAGTTATCTGACTGGCTGTAGCGATCCGTTTGAAAGAGAATACGAAGAGAACTGGGATGCTCACAATACTCCTTCATCTCCAGAGCTCCTCGTGAATATGTTCAATGAATCCGAATACAGCAAGAGAATGTCTGATGAAATGGCTGAATATCGGACCAAGATCGAAACGAGAGCAGCAAGTCTACGAAGATTATGAAATTGCTTACAGGGAAGCGAGACGAAAGTTCGCTTCATAATCCTCTGTGCACTCAATTCTGTTCTAACTGCAGGTCTTGGAATTCATTTAGTCCCCTACTTGAATGTTAACAGGCGATTTTATCTTGCGAAATTCTGTCGTACACATCTTTCTGTTCTCTGGTTGCTTTTTTTGTGCTTAGAATTTATTGAAGGCAAATTATGGGAATAAAAATGTAAATAGAGTAATCGTTGTACCATATAAGAACATCTTCTATATCCCACATGGTAACAAGCCACAGAGGCATCTATCCCACTCACCTTGAAACCCCAGATTTCGACTCGAATACAGATATCTGATGGCCTGCAGGATTGGCTCACTGAATCCCTGATCCATTGCACATCAAATACACACGATGGCATCTCATTCTATGATTCCCCATCTCCCCACATTCCCCCACGGGGTCAAAGTCTCCCCCCGGCCCTTCCCACGCCTTTGACAAACCACAGCTCACTGACCTTCCTCTCTCTCCCCATCCTTCGACACTTCCTCCCCGAGATGTCCATCATTCAACCCTGATTCACAGCACTGCTTGCAGGCATTTGTCCGCCTATGTGATTCACACATCATCTGCTCAAAACAAACCGCCATCGGTCAATGGTCCGATTCGTCGCGCTCCTCACCCTCGGACATTTCACCGATCATCTTAAACCATTTACCAAGGTTGTGCACCCTCTCACTGATGGTATCTACTCACGGCCGAGAAATGCACCCCACGCTTGGCGGAGTCCGTGGACAGGATCAGGTAGTTCCTTTCGGGAAGTCCAAGATAACTACCCCGCAAAAATGGTGATGATAGCGTCTAGGCGTTACCCCGGAATTGCCCTGAAGTGGACCCAAGCTCGCGGTGGAGTTGCGGGGAAGAGAAAGATATAGGATGGATACAAGCTGCCGGCTGCTTTTCGACCATCTAGACTACGAGCTAGGGCGGTTGCGGAGCACATGTTGTTTGAAGTTCGAGCAGTATTGATAATGATGTCCCCTTCCTCCCGAGGGTTCCATTCTGTTGAAGCTGCTGCCAGCTTTGAGCTCACTGTGTTGCGCTGATTTCTTCACTCTCAGACGCAAACAAACAGAGCCTTAAGGTCGTACGAGGCATAGAAACCAAGATGGGCGAGAAGGCCGCAGAGGTCTCCCCCATGGAGCCATCCGTTACTCATGAGGAGTCTATTGCAACGCAGTCAAAATGGAAGCTAGCGCAATCTACCGACGGAGATACGGCCATGGCCTTATTCTCTGATCCGGAGGAGCTCCATGAGACCATTGATCCCGAGGAAGAGCGGAAATTGATCCGGAAGATTGATTTTATGATCCTCCCTTACTTGGCTGTTTGCTATGCGTTCTTCTATATTGACAAGGTAGGTGAACTGGATGTAGACTGATGTATGGTCTTCCAGATGCTAACAGGGAGTGGATAGACGACGCTCAGTTATGCTGCGATATTCGGTATCCGCGATGATCTCAAACTCCACGGTACCGAATATAGCTGGTTGAGTAGTATTTTCTATTTTGGGTTTTTAGCCTGGGCCTTTCCTACAAATTTCATGTTGCAGAGACTACCAATCGGTAAGAGTTTTAACGAAAAAACTATGTGGATACGCTGACTCTGTGACAGGCAAATATCTGGGCGCAAATATCTTTATGTGGTAAGTGACTCGAGAGATCCGTGCACTTGGGTATCAATTTTGATGTCGTCTACAGGGGCGTCTTCCTTATGATTCAGGCTGCATGCCATAACTTTACGACCCTCGCCGTCCTTCGCGCTCTCGGAGGCGCTGCAGAAGCGTGCTCAGACCCTGCCTTCATGCTGATCACTAGTATGTGGTACACTCGAAAAGAACAGCCAGTCAGAATTGGTCTATGGTACACTGCAAACGGGTTTGGTATCGCCCTCGGAGGTCTGCTTGGCTACGGTATCGGTCATCTCAGAGGTGCACTTCCATCGTGGAAGTATGAGTTTCTTGTCATGTATGTGAAACAGATTCAGCTATCAAACGTCCCTTGTTCAGGATATGCTAACCTATTATCAAGTGGTGCTCTCTGCTCAGCATGGGGTATTGTCATGTTCATATTTCTTCCGGACTCGCCTGTCACCGCACCGCTTCTCAGCAAAAGACATCGCCGAATGGCCGTAGAGCGGTTGCGAGAGAATCAGACCGGTGTCGAAAACAAACATATCAAGCCTCACCAGATTAAAGAAGCATTCCTGGATTACAAGCTATATCTTTTCTTCATCCTTGGCGTTGTGTGTGCGTTTATCAGTAAACAATCTTGATGGGCATGGACTAGAACATATTGGCTGATATTTGACAGGCAACATTCCCAACGGCGGTATATCGAACTTCGGTACCATCATTATTCACGGATTTGGATTCTCTACACTAGTTACGACTCTTATGCAGGTAATTTGCCCACCAGTTCTATATAATGTTGCCAACAGAGGCTTACCTGATCCAGGTCCCATACGGAGTCTTTATCGCGCTCTCTATCCTTTGCTGCGTCTACCTCAATAACCGTTTCGAGAACCGCCGCTGCCTCTTCATTCTTCTATTTCTTATGCCAAACATTGCCGGCGCGTTTGGGTTGCGCTTCGTTCCCCTGGATCAGAAAGTTGGCCGGTTGATCTGCTACTATCTCACTGGTCCCTATAATGCTGCGTTTGTATTGGTTCTCAGTATGCAGATTGCCAATACGGCTGGTAAGTAGAGTCCGAGAAACTTTAGATGTAGGACAATTACCTCTAACTATTCACCAGGCCACACCAAAAAAGTTGTGACTAATGCTGTGCTCTTCCTCGGCTACTGCACGGGTAATATCGCGGGACCATTCTTTTACAAGAGCGATCAAGCGTATGTGCACCCTCCTCGACTCCTACGGAATCTACTCCTCTTTCATTTATATGCTGACTGGCTCCTGAAGACCGACGTACAGCCTCGGTATCTGGTCCATGATCGTCTCTCACCTCATCGAAGTCGTTCTCATCATCACCCTGGGCTGTCTCCTGCGGTGGGAGAATAAGAAGCGCGACAGAATCCAATCACAGATGGAAGGGGGTCTTGAGGGAAGAGACCTCGACGCAACGGCATTTTTGGATATGACTGATCGCGAAAACTTGAAGTATGTATTATCTCATCGGCTACTAGCAGATCTGATTGAGAACGAGCTTTTGGTCCTCTGGTCTCTAGTCTCCTCCGGTCTAATTACTAACTTCTATTCTTCACTCCAGTTTCCGGTACATTTACTAAATCCGACGACATATGAACGTGCTATTTTCTCGCCAGTATCAGAGGATCGATGAGATACATACAATCAGAGCTGTATGGAAAAATTGAAATATACAAACTCCATATGATATAAGCTATAAGTTCCTTGGGTCTATATCCTCCGTGTAACCAAGAAATAAATATGATGGAGTCCTTCTCCCCCAGGATCTGGAGTTAAACAACTACTTAGTACTTCTGCTAGATGGTCCAATAACTGCTCGCTCTGTGACCCTTAGCGTACAACATCTTGGCTGATATAGCCATGCGGTATACAATCACATAATATATTATTATTCCCCGCATCGTAATGCCACATACTTTCCCCGTCGCCACCCTCATTCTCAAGCTTTTTAGGGCTCGTTCCGACAAGGAAGAATTGGTTTCAACAACAAGCTGCAACGAATACTCAGAAAAAGAAAGACGGTGGAGAGCCAGGATCGACTCGTCAGATATCCAATCCGAACTTGGTAGGGAACTTCTCTAAGTATGGCAGCATCATCCTCTTCATGGGACCATAGGAATAACTGCCTTTTCTGGGTACGTATCTTCGCCCCTCAGATGCACGAGATTTACCTTTCAACATGATTCGTCGTCAAACAAACGCCTGTTCTTTTGACGGACGGCTAACGAGCCGAACCGAGCGTTCCCGAGATGATCGTCGTCAGCTACTTAGCCAGCCATCTTCTTCTCAACAGATCTCGGACCTATTAACTATCCGCTGCTAAACACTGGGTTATTCGCCTAAACGGAACACCGATCTTTTTAGACCCTGTCTATCATTCCGGTGATATCAGAGATATGTGTGACCGGTTTTTCTTGCCGTCATTATTGAGCTGAAGCTCCAGTCTGTTGCGGGTTATTAGTATAGTGGAGCAATACTTACATCAGTGGCTGGCTGAACATGAAAATTGGAATGGAATAATCTAGCGATCAGCTCTTATACTCTAGGTTGAAGCACAGCGTGGCTACTTCGTGAAACGTGACAAAATACCCGATATACAGATCTAACACGACATCTAACAAGGTACCTATGATATGACAACTGCATTTGTGTCCGCAAGTACAGCATGTATGAGATCTCGTACTCAATAGGATCTCCGTCTAGATTGGATAGAAAAATGGCACAGCCCACAACGCTTCAATGTAGTGTCCATCAAAGATGGGGTTCAGCAATTGGCTTCGGCTGGCAGAGCTCGGGAGGATAGTCAGCAGGCTCCATAAAGAAACTCTGCAGCGCTTCAATGGACGGCGTGAAGAAGTACTCTCCACCTCTATGGATCACCCAGCTATCAAGATCCAGTCGAGCTTCGGTCGGGTCTTTGCCATCTGGGAGACCAATGGAGCGAGGTGGATGGTGAGAGAGCCTCTGACCCACAATTGCATCAATACCAGGACCATGTTCGCCAACAAACTTGGTCTTGCGGTCGGGGAAATGATGGTTGCTTGCCCAGCCTTGAAAAAGATAATGAAGTTAGCCAGGTGTTCTTTTCTCAAATGAAGAGGGGACAGAGTGCGTACGGGTGGTTAGGAAGTTGAATCCGTTACGGATGTCGCTTTGATAACACACAAATAGGAGGCCACGGTCATTCTCCTCAGCGGACTTCTTAGCAGTCTTCTCTTCTGGGGTGACTTCGTCTCCGTAAGTAATACCGCGACGAATAATCACGGCATGGTCATGATCGAGATCCGCTCTGGGCCTCATCTTGCGGATATGTGCGGCAAAGGGGCATTTGTCGTGCTTGTCGATGGGTTGATAGTCGAAGTTATTTGATGTGTGCAGTTTTGGATCACTGTCATCGTGTGGGGATAGATCGACCGGGGTTCCTGGTAGTTGATGATTCAATCAGTAACTGCTATGTTTATGCAGGACTTTGCGAGCATACCGTTCTTCCATCTGCCCATAAGATACGCTGCAAGTTTTTCCGCAGGCCGATCATGGCGTTCGAATTCTGGGAATTTCCCGGCGTTGTCTTCCAGGAACCTGGTTGCAAGTTCTGTCAGCATGCGCACCCCAAGAAGTTCAACATCCTCCGGCGCAGGATGGACCAGCTCACTTTTCAAACTCAGGAACAAGCTGCTGAAGGTCACGGAAAACCATGAAGCTACCATCTCGTGCCCACTGGGGTTGGCCCATCTTGTCGCCATCGTGCCCGCAGAGGATCATTCTAATTCCCATTAATTAGTCTGAATGGCACAGTTCCATCATTCGAATATCTACTTACCCTGGCTTGGCCGCCTTTGGTTCTTTCTCAGCTGGCTCCCTATCCAGACCTTCAATGAGTGGCTGGCTGATTCCGTCCTCGAACCCAAAGCTGAACAGGAAGGTCAGCCCACGTGAACTGCATTCTAATGCGAGGGTAAGTACTCACTGTTCCTTTCCCTTGTCAGGACGAGTCTTCCCTTCTCTGACAAATGTAAACTCAATGGCCGGATCGTTGCTGATCCTGTAGTTGTCAGGGTCGCTGCCGGGCTCTTTCAAGAAGTGCTCCGTTACACGCTTGACGGTTTCGATCAACTCCGGTTTGAGACTCGAAGTCACCGTGATCACTCCGTCAATGTGCCTCTGTGTTCTATTTCCTTCAAGAAAGGGCTTGTACTTTTCCCTGATTTCTTGGGGGTCATCCCATCCCTCGCCCACCAGATCGTCATACATGCCTTTGCCGTACAGACCACCCCGCAGCTGCTTCTTCTTGAAGATAGTAGAAAGCTGTCTATCCCTCTTCACTACGTCCTCTCGAAAGGCGAACTTGCCCAACTATTCGTTTCGTGTTAGTGGTCATCTATAATTGACAGCAGTTTGTGGTATAGCTTACCGCCGCCAGACCGGTTGACGCAAAGGCAATGTTGACACCTGGCAAGGGCTTGATCTTCGCAGGCCGACCCTCGCTTTTCGCTAATGTTTTTTCCTGGAAAATTAGATCTTTCATCTTACAAGCATCTTCCGCGGTTGTTATTTGTGGCACGAAGTCCTTTAGTCTCTGTCTGAACTCATCGGGTTTCCGAATACGGAAAAACAGAAAGGACTGAAACCTCTTGGGCAAACCCGGCCTGGTAATGCGTATTAGCACAGTGAGTAAATTGTCTAAGTCTTTGATCAGGCAAACTCACCAGATGTCGCCCTGGATATTTGCCTTCCTGATTAATGAAGACATTGCTGCTATAGACGGCAGACTTGCAGTCTGCAAAGGGACTTATAGAAAGGGGAACTATGTCTCAGGGAGTAGTTGAAGGGCATGAAGAGCTTCTCTTATAAGCTGGACTGGCATTGAGCTTTAGGGATATCCATGACCGCTAGCATGCGCTTCGGTTCTACCGAGATCACCGAGATCTGAGCCCCGAGGGTGACGAAAAGGGAGGAGCTTCGAATAATGTGATGATGCCAGTCACAAGCATCGTTCAGCTACAGATCAGCCCGCCACTCGAAAACAAGGAATTCAGAATCTTAGTGATATTAGTGACACTCCGCACTTTGAGAGTAAAAACTAGCAATAGATATGGGGTGATGATAGGCGCAAACATCTCTCCAAAAAAGGCCCATGATGTACATCATTGCGTATTCAATTCCATGTATCGGACAAGGGGAAGCTACTGATTTCAAATTAAATAGATCAATCATGTTTTAGCAATTGTATATTAGCTTCCAGCTGAACGTGTTCATGGATAATGGTCTCCTGTCGCACAGCATGGATCTTCCTGCAAGACTATATCATCGGCCCATAGTTCGGGGACCCACCATCTGGCCTAATCAACTAGCTTCCTGCATACTTAGTCTATCTAGTAGAGAACCGTCTCCCCGTATTCCATGAACGCCACCGTCACTTTCTTCAGCTTCTCAATGCCAGACGGATTGACAACGGAGCAGCCAGTAATCATTCAGTACCACATGGAGTAGTACTACGTACGCCAAAGACCAATTTTTCTTGGCTGAAAAAAACTAATCTACAGCTTGCAACATAGCTATATGGATCGTCGAGGTCCATATCTTAGCTGCTCTTCATCGAGGCTGGCTGAGATCGGTCGCTCTTACGTATCCTATCGCATTCTCAAGCTCTCTCATCGTGCGACACAGAAAAAGTTCCAGCTTGATTGACATCTCTCCTTGACCTCATATCCAGGATCTGCACGAATGTTCCCCTCAATGGGTTGTCTTTTTCTCAACTGCTTACGATCACTTAAGTCATCCTCGGCGATGTTCGGGGTGGAGAGAGCAGACATACGTATCGACAGCAATTGTACAGTAGAGTATAGTACTTATATATATATGCCTTCCCACATCCGCATTCTTAAACTCCTTTCTACCGAGCAACCTTTCTTTCCTATCTCTCATTATTTCCTCTTGAGTTGACCCACTCTGCGCCAAAATGACGCTCCATTGGGCTCAACTCCTCCTTTGGGCTTCCCTCGGAGGAGTCCATGCTATGAGCCCATACATGCTCGAGGCCATGAAAGCAGAGCGTGTATCTGGATATGGCACCTACGACGTTCCATCATGGGAGCCAGCGTTCAACGATGAATCTCCTCCTTACAGAGGACATCGAATCCCGCGCGAAGACTGGGAGTTGAGATGCAGCAGCTCCCATGAGCAGCACGAATGCAAATACGCAATCGACGGCACGAATACCACTTCCTGGCGCAGCAGTTCCGAGCACGGTCATCACAGTATTACCGTGGATTTGAAGCAGATTTACCATGTGAGCGCTGTTGTCGTTCTGCCTCCGATAGACACCGGGGTAGAGGGATTGATTACAGAGCATGAGATCTACGTTAGCAATGACAATGAGCATTGGGAAGATCCCGTCGCCTATGGGATGTGGCCTGATACGAATAGACAGCGGATGTCGGTATTTGAGCCAACATCTGCTAGATACGTCAGAATCAGCACCGGTTCTAAGGATGCGCGTAAAGAGCAGTCGTGGGTTGGGATTTCTGAACTCAACATCTTTGGAACTCTATATGCTATTCCTCAAGACCCGACTCGAGGTGTCTGGGGACCGACTCTTGATTTTCCTGTTGTGCCAGTTGCTGGAGCCCAGGAGGCATCGGGCCATATTGTCCTCTGGTCGTCGTGGGCATCAGACCAGTTCCATTCAACTCCAGGTGGTAAAACTGCCATGACCCGGTGGAATCCGCTGACGAAAGACGTCTCGAAGCGCATCGTGACCAACACCCAGCATGACATGTTTTGTCCTGGTATCGCCATTGACGGTACCGGCATGATGGTTGTCACAGGAGGAAACGATGCTTCCCAGACTAGTCTCTACAACGCTACTGCGGATAAGTGGGTGACGGGACAAGCGATGCACCTTCGACGTGGATATCAGGCGTCAACGACCCTCTCCGACGGACGCGTATTTGTGATCGGTGGCTCCTGGGCTGGTGGCTCCAACATCCCCAAGGATGGCGAGGTCTACGATCCTTACACTGGAACCTGGACCATGCTGCCCGGTGCCAAAGTAGAACCTATGTTGACGGATGACCAGGAGGGAGCATGGCGAGCTGATAATCACGGCTGGTTATTTGGTTGGAAAAACCAGACCGTCTTCCAGGCTGGCCCCAGCAAAGCCATGAATTGGTACTTCGTCGAAGGAGAGGGTTCTTACCGTGGGGTAGGAAACCGTCTCGACGACGACGACTCTATGTCAGGCAACGCAGTCATGTTTGATGCCGTCAAGGGCAAGATCCTTACAATCGGCGGTTCTCCCGACTACGATAAATCCTGGGCTAGCAGGAACGCCCATATCATCACCCTACGAGAACCGGGTGAAGAACCGATCGTTGAGCTCGCAGCAAAGAACGGCGAAATGCATTCTGAGCGAGTCTTCCACACTTCTGTCGTTCTTCCCGACGGGAAAGTATTCATTGCGGGTGGTCAGGAATTCGGCATCCCCTTCAATGAAGAGAATGTCAAATTCATCCCAGAACTCTATGATCCAGAAACAGACACTTTCACAGAACTGCAGCAGAACAACGTCGTGCGGGTCTATCATACTCTGTCGATTCTACTTCCCGATGGTAGGGTTTTGAATGGCGGTGGTGGTCTTTGCGGTAACTGCTCTGCGAATCATTACGATGCTCAAATCTTCACGCCGCCGTATCTATTGACTGAGACTGGTGAAGCTCGTCCACGTCCGGAAATTATATCTCAGGTGCCGGATGAAGTCCAAGTCGGCGAGGCTCTGACGTTCGAAACAAGAAACGAGGTCAAGAGTGCTTCTCTCGTTCGTCTGGGCAGTGCCACTCATACAGTCAACACTGACCAACGACGTGTTCCGCTGGACCTCGCTCGTATTTCCTCGACGGGCGCATACAGATACGAGGTTCAACTCCCTGGAGATCCTGGTATTCTCATTCCTGGCTACTGGATGTTGTTCGTCATGGACAATGACGGGGTACCCAGCATCGCGAAGACGATCATGATTACCGTGGAGCACAAACACAAAACTATCCAGCCAGCGAAGCAACACCATGCTGAGATCAGCAGTGAGAGTTTGGATCTTGAGTCGTTTAAGAATTACTGGGAATATTTTATGCCAACACTTCTTGCGCAAGTGCTTCGTCGAGGTTGATCAAATGATTTTCGCTCTGACATCGCGTACATAGCGGATGGTATAAATGACAGTAAACGGGGATTTTGGAATGCCTTTACTGTATGCATCTGTATTTTAGATCTTTTAGGTTGAAATATTATCGGTACCGTGTATTCTCGCATAATCACGACAGAATACTTTTTCTTCACTGTTAGAAGATAATATGACCTTACTACGACCATCTATTTCTTGGCCATCGGCGCTTCGCCTGACTCAAACTAACCTAGTAAAACACTGAAGAATAAACCACCTGCATCATGAGGAATTCCACCGGATACTGGTCCAGTATATTAGGCACAAGTTCAAGCCAGTCTGGTTTGAATCTACAGGCGATTGTGGCGTTGCAGAAATCCCAGAACTCCGGATACCATCCAGAACTTTCCCAATCCAGTAGAGTGATTCTAAACTCTGGAGTTCCGTCGCGACATCCTAGCCTTTCCACCATAATATTCTTCGGTTGAAGATCGCCGTGGGTGAAAACAGTACGGTGGTTTTTCAAAGTCTCATCAATCATATTCCGCAATAATCGTATGTATGGGTCTGATTCTGTCTGACGAAGTCTCTCAAGAATAGCCAGATTCATATCTCCCTGATTTGCGAAGGGGCCTGAAATTTTAGGATTTAGACCTGCCGTCCAGAACACCCCATCAAGATAAGGCTGGCGATTCAACATTCCCAAGTAATCTGGTGGAGGTATACTCCGTAGCTCCGTCATCGCGTCTTTAACCAAGTTGCTTATCGTAGCCTTTTCAACCGGGCTAAGGGATGACAATAACTCTTCTAGGGTATCGCCGGGGAGATATTCCATAATAATGTAAGTCTTGTTCGTGTTGGGTTCCTTGAAAGCTTCGAAGACTTTCGGGACTGGAACCTTGCTGTTTGCCGCGAGGAACTTCATGTTTTCTGCCTCAATGAGGGATACGCCATAACCCATTTTCACTGCGAACTGCTCGTTTACCCGGACGACTTTGTCGGATGCGTCTGGCGCGCTTACGAATTCCGTCGCGGCCTCGATCTCAGCGACAGTCGGTAGGCGAATGGCGTTCGAGGCCATTGGTTTTGACATCTTATAGACAATGTTAAATTCTCGATATATCACTTGCAATATAGCACAGGAGCAGGCTGAAGTGGGTTGGATTTGAATTTGGATTCAAAGTGGGTGTTTGGTTGTTGGAGAGGCTTTTGTTGTGGTAGTGGTGGTGGTTGTTTACATAATCATTAATGTAGATCATGGCCCAGCGCCGTGAAAATCCGTTTATGCCTTGCACCAGAATTCTAGTTTGTTTTACTACAGATTTAGTAGTGTGAACATAGAATCTACCGACAAAATCAAGCCGGAAATATATGATAAGACCAATGAAGTGTCCGTATTTAAGGCCATTTTCTGGCTTGGGATTGGATGGGAACATTGTGTTCAACAGGGTGCTCAAACAGTGAGTTATGTAGTCTCTATCGAAGGGCCTCCTGTTCAATCATTTCCCTCTTACCTTCTGATCCAGTTACTGGTGAAAATGAAGTCATATATAGCCTCCATTGTCGTCATTTTTGGCATCGACTCCACAGGTCCTCACATTGTGCTTGTAATTAAGAGATAACTGATGCACCAGGGTCCCAGAACCTGTGCATGGAGAATCTATCCAAGAAAATAATCAACTTCCACCTTCTTCCTGGACATTATGCTGTCCTACGATCGTCAGGAATACCTGGTCCAGCGATGTCTGACTGACGGAGTAGTATGCCACTCCTAGATCCTCCTTGTGGCCTTCAAGCAGCGAGAAGAGAGTGCTGATGCCCCTAGGCTTGCTCAATACAGGTAATTGGAATGGATTTGATGACGAGCTGGACGACTCGGTGCGGGTTATACGGGTTTGGATTTCGTCTTTAGAGTTGTAGGTTATATCGGCACCCTGCTCGTGCAAGGTGATACTGCTGGATGAAGACGAGGAAAAGGATACCGGCACACTGAAGCGAAGCTGTCCGTGATAGGTCTTCTGCTCAATGTCTGCCCCCGGGAAGGTACTGCGTACCCACACACGGATGCGTTCCATGTCCTCGCTGGATGTGTGAGGAGCGGCCGAGTGCACCAGATGGACATGGTACCTGTTTCCGTATTTGCGGCGAAGGTACTCCGTCGTGCCCAGCGCAAGCATCTTTGCGGCCATGATACCGGCACGATTGGCTAGAGCGTCTGCTTCCTCCATGGAATGGGTAGTCAGGACGAGGGAGCGGCCAGGCACCACAGCCGCCAGAGTCCGCCACATCACTCGTTTTGACGCCGCGTCCATACCGGAGGATGGCTCATCGAGAAGGAGCACAGCAGGGTTGCCTATGAGGGCAATACCCAGCGAGAGCTTGCGTTTATTTCCGCCAGAGAGCTTGGCTGCCATCGGATTACCGTATGGCGTCAATCCCACGGCGAAAATAACTTCACGGACGTTGTGTTCGACATCAGGAACTCCACGGATGCGGGCGTAAAACCGCAAATGCTCCAGAACAGTCATCTGGTCCATTGCATCGAACTGCGGACACACTCCCAAATGGGAGCGGGCAGTTGCACGGTGTCTCACCACGGACACATTTTCGACGAATATCTCACTCTCGCTATTGGATGGTTGCATATCACCACGGATCAGGCTGATGGTAGTTGTTTTTCCTGCTCCATTCGGACCGAGAAGAGCGAACACTTCTCCTCTGCTGACGCCAAAAGTCACGTCTTGGACTGCGATGGACTTTCCAAATGCTTTGGTCAGATGCAGCACACGTAGACCGTCATTGGCACTCGATACACGCGTCAGTTCGTTCGAGATATCATCATCAATATGGTCTCTTTCTTCCGCATCATTATTCTTTCCCCTGTCCCTGAAACGAAAGAAAGTCGGGCCACTTTCCAGCCAAAGCAACAATCCGAAGAGGAAGAAAGTCTGAAGAATTAAGTAGAGGATAGGGCCACCGTAAAGGGTGATCTCTCCCGCATAAGGTGCGACCTGCCTATCTCGGCAAAGAATAGAGAAGATGTTCAATGAGACGAACATCGATCGGGCGAGACTGCCAACAGGCGTCACAATAGCAATTGTGAAATGCGCGATGTTGACATATGAATCGATCTTCGTCGTAGGCGCGTAAGTGAGCACCGAGAGATAGGCGATAAAGTAGATAAGAAACATTACACTATCGATGGTCAGTGGATATGCTGCTGGAGAAGAAGGCATTTGGCTTACCACTGTCCGCCAGCGGCACAAGCAAAAGCGCCAAGCTGGGAACGCGAGAATAGGGAGACCACATAGGATATAAGAGTCGAACATAACCCATAGAGAAAGAAAACCACAAATAGATAGCCAGCGTGGTACCACGCGTCAGAAGCCGCTACAAATATAACTATCGCAAGCACGCTGGTGATTAAAACTAGACAGAAGTCGAAAGCAAGATATGCGAGCCACAAAGGCAGACTCCTAACGCCGTTGCTGTAGTGTAGAGCCCTAACGTTCCTTAATCGTTCAACAGTGGGATAGAGGGAAAATAGAGCAGGGTACACTGCCATTGCCAAGCCAAAGTAAACAATAAGCTGTAGCGCCTTTCCAACGTCAGGCTGCCATGGGATGTCGAAGTATTGGAATTGAGTACCAATTGAGATGTTTGTGATAAAGTTACCCAGGGCATTCAGTGCCACGGACGAAAGTGGAATACCACCGTTTCCTTTCCAAGCGAGTGTCGGAGGAGTAAGCGAATCACCTACGTAGAAGCCTCCTGGAGTCACATTTGCGATATGATTCTCAATATAATTATCGAAATTTTGAATCGTGCCAGTCACATGCACATTGCGGGTTAGGATTGGGACTCCTCCTCCAGGGAGACTAGAAGATCCTGATAATGATCTGGCATATCCTTTGAGTGCAGCAGGCGTGATCCGTTCGGAAGGTCCTGCGAGAAGTTCGAAGGTTTCCTGTGATGTCAAAGACTGAGGATCAGATGCGGTGTATGTGTCAGTACCCGAACATCCGGCCCTACTAAAGTCCTTCAGAAATAGCGTGACAAGTCCAGCTGCAATAACAGGAATGAGAAAGGCGACAGCATAAGGCAAATAATTGCGACGGAGGATGGTCGCTCGCTTCAGGAACAGTACCCAAGCTTGCCGGAACATCCCAATGCGTTCGCCAGTCAGTAGCTTAAGCTTGGCATCAGCAGACTTCTCCAATTCAGGGTTATCCTGCTTTGGTTGTTCATCAAGAGTTTCTTCGACATCAGATGCCGGATGACGAACATCAAGTTCCTCTGCGACTTTGAGGAATACATCCTCAATTGTGGGACCGCTCACGCGGTACTCCGTAATGCCCTCTTGCTCCAACATTGCCACAAACTGAGAAGCACGCAAAGAATCATGCACTGTAAATACTGTCTCGTCAAATTTGACTTCTTTCGAAATGCCCTCTAGCTGCAGAAGAGACGTCTTTCCAGAGCCTGGGACGTTATAAACATGAATCCGGTATCCTGAGCCTAGTGTATGTTTCAGCTCGACGCTTGAACCCTGCGCTTTGAGAACTCCTTTGGAAAGAATAGCAATATGGTCCGCAAGGAGTTCTGCTTCATCAAGGAAGTGCGTCGTCAAGAGAATGGTCCTCGTCCCCCTTTCAGCCAAGAGGATATCCCAGATCTTTCGTCGAGAGATTGGATCCAAGCCAGAAGAGACTTCGTCGACGCAGCAGATAGATGAGCCTCCAGTGAACATGATTGCTAGTTGCAACTTTCTCTTTTGACCACCGGAGAGTGTTTTGGAACGGACATCTGCTTTCCTGCCAAGGTCACAAGCTTCGATGAGATGTAACAACTGAGTGTTTCCGTCTACACGATCGGTGCCCTTCAAGCGGTTGAATATCCAAATGTGTTCTTTCACAGTGAGGTTATCCCAAAGCACATTCTTCTGCGGGCAAAGTCCAAACCCTGCCGTATTGTTATCGTAATTGAGATCGATCTGGCCGGATGATATCTTGGTAAGACCAGATATAGCATCTAGAGTCGTAGACTTTCCAGATCCGTTAGCGCCTAAAATGACCATTATTTGTCCTTTGACAACGTCGAGGCTCAAATTGTCGACCGCTAAGACAGTCTGCCGGCGACTTGCCAGTCTAGAAGCAATATTTCTGGAGAACCAGTTCGGTCTATATAATTTGGTGAAGCTGTCAATCCTGAGTGCGCTCGATCCACCCAAGCTCTTGACATTCCGGTTATTCGAAGTAACCCCGTACAATGCACGTTCGACGAGCGCTGCGCATATAGGGTAGACGATAATTTGAACAATAAGCAACACCCACAAGACAATGGCAGGGACTGTCCACGGGTTGTCTGGGGCCGCTTTAACCAGATTAGTTGGTAGGTTTTGCTTTTCCCAGCGCGCCATGAAGATGGAACACAGAACATAATTCATGGGTGGAAAGAGCAGGCTCAGAATGACAACGGCCGCATTTCCTGCGATATTAGCCTTTTGGGCTATTACTCCCAGAAGCAAGCATGCAACGACTGCAGATATGCCACTAAGTTGAGCTTTCCTAAAGAAAGCCGCCCCAAAAAGACAAAATGATGACAGCGCTAAACCGGTAAGGATATGGAGGCCAATGGTAATGCCAGCTGAGGTCTTCATATAGACACCCAATTTCAGGATTAGGCCAGTTATGATCCACGCTGGACCATAGATAATATCAAGAGCAAGATGCGCTGCTGTGAACCGAGCAGCTTGTGATTCCCAAGCGGATTGATTCGGCATCATGGTGTCGATTAAAGCAGTCATACCTAGCTCACGCTCGGAAGCCACTAATCCTGTAAGCTGATAGGTAACCCCTACGATACCGACGAAAATAGCAACAGCCAATATGTCGATTATAGAGCCCATGTACCGCTCGCGGATCTGGTCTTGTCGTTGCTTTTTCGTTAGAGACGTGTAGGGATACTCTAGGACCTGAGCAGCCAGTCAGCAACCACGGTAGTCTAAACACGAAGAGAGTCAAACCTGAGTTGGAAGCGCAGATTGGTCAATCGTCGTGTTGACAGAGGCGATCGCCCTGTCGATGGAGTACTGAAACGGGAGAACATAGATCTCTTCATCGTTGGCACTCGCATCGACATTGATACGCTGTCCCAGTGCACCATCCGCCCGGACAGAGTAATTCCATATCCCCTGAGGACCTTCCTGTGGGGATGAATAAAAGACCGCAGCAGCGATACATGTCGAGACCCCACGAAGACTACTACGACAGACATCGCGCAGTTCGCTTTCTGCCGTCAAGATCTCAACGTTTGCTGTGGCTCTAGCAGGCTCAGCCACCTCTGTGATCACCCGTTCGATATCTCCGCCCACAAAGCCATTGTTGACAAAGACAAGCTTATCCCTTCCGCCGCCAACAGAACCCAAGGCATCTGCCAAGGATCGGATCGGGGTTGGATGACCGATTCCATAGACGGATGGTTCGACAAACAAATTACGTGCATATGATCTGATCTCAGTGTCAGTCGCAGCACGAATACCGCAGGGGCTACTTAATGGCGGAGGGGATCAGCAGACATGAAAATAATAAATCCGACCGGTAGGACAAACGCTCGCAGCAGAGTCGTACACCAGGGACGGACCAGCGTGATGAGGAGGTTCTTGACGATCAACGTCCGGACCTGTCTAATCGGAAGGTTCATAGTGGCTTTATGTAGCAGTTTGTCGCGCCCGCAGCCAACGTCCCTAGCTTTATCGAGTCAGGAAGATATAGAACAAGCCATTCACAAGGCTGAATTGAGGTGACATAACTATGTCAAGCCAGCTTGTGTAACCAGATTGATTGTAGACATAGCAGACAGCGACATTACAGCTCCATGAAGTGCTGGGGTCTGCGACTGAACTAGTGCGATGCTGCAACATGATGAGCCGCAGAATTTCTGCGGAGAATAATGACGAAGCAGGGATGCTAATTAGACACAAACCATGTCATTGAAGATCTCGCGGCACAATCCTGTGGTTATAGCAGCTGGAAGGCAATGTGACTTTTGGTTTATTTGGCATGGATGAAATGGCTAATTACCTACCTAGCTATCATTGGCGATAAGTAAGGTGAACCTCCATCTATGCACTAGATATGTCGAAATGTCAACGGGTGCCGATGAGCCTCCATCATTCCCACTCAATCGAGGTTATACCATGCCCTTAATTTATCCAATAAACTTAGAAAGAGTGGTTTAGCCAGCTTATTGCAGCTCATAGACATATATCATCAGAAAATGGTCCAAAACTCGTCCACGATGTGACGCTGCTTCTTACCGCCATAATGGAGCGATATCGTACCTGCACAGTACAGATAGGACGCTAGAAAACAGCATTCTCTCCGCATTTTTTATCAACCACTTACTCTGCTTCTGCGACATCGAAGTATATAGGAATTTCGCGTGCGGCAGTGCCTTGCAGTCCTATATTAGATGTCCAAGCACACAGCTTCATTCGCTCAAAGATCATGCCAATGCTCACAGTTGCTTCCCTCTGAGTTGGCAAATACTGGTACTCAGCTTGACCGGTAGAATCTACTAAATCTCTGTGGTCTAGTTTCCTTAACTGTCCAACCGCCAGATGGGAACCAACTGGTCCCTAAGGTCGCATTGTTGGAGGCGGATAAGCACAGAAGTGGCCAGTCAGGGGCATTTTGCATATCTACCGTTGCCTTTTTTTTTTTTTTTTTCAAAGTCGAATGCTGTCGTGTTACTTGGGTGATTGGATATCAGATACATCAGTGCTGCCATGGCGTCTTCTATCTGGCTGTGTGAGAGCTTGACTGGTTGTCATACACACCTCTTCCCCTGCTGTTCATCTCACGAAGAATCACGCTACGCAAGTATTAAAACACCGACTCTGATATGCAGCTAGCAGGCATAGAATCACCGGACGCAATCAATAAGCGCCCAGAGGACTGGATCCTGGTCCCTCTATGAGGCTACTCTTTCGGCACCGGCAAGATACAAGCGCAGATGGTGAGAGTCAATCGAAAAACCGATGCGATTCCATTTATTAGGCTCGTGGATATTAAGTAGCAACTGTGCGCTTTAGCCTGCCTCGACTTAACTCGTTAAGAAGCGATGCCGGTCGAAGTTAATGATCGTCATCGACGAGAAGCCGTCTAGAGGCAAAAAGGAACAGCTGGATCTCTTTGTTGAGGGGGATGCAATGTGGCTGCATAACCTCTCGATTGGCGTGTTTCAGTTGTTGACGATGGGCGGTTCGTGACGCGAGATCATTGGGCGGTTCGTGCACGTCCGGATACCTGGGAACATCGCCGATGAGAGAGAGCAAGATGAGATGAGAGCACTCACCGCGATTCCGATATTCCTCGACGGCTCGTATTTCCTCTGTCTGCTGCGTTAGAATCACTGCTGGGACTATCTACCTACCTATATTCTATCCTCAGGATAGAGAAATACCGACTCGAGGACAGAACCTGGCGGCACAGCGATAATCTGCAGGTCATTCGAGAGATCAACCATCGTTCGTCCCAATTCCCAAATGTGGGATAAACTACGACACTACTAACGCTAAGTTACAGACTGGCGGATTGAAGCGATAGATAAGCAGACGTCTTGTTTCAGATGCTGGTCGATCAAGCCTATCCGACATTCCCTTGCGCCCACATCGCTGATCAGACCATTCATGATTACCCCACGTCAACTTCGTTCCTTTACCGATCGCTCTCGTTCTCCCGGACAGAATACTCAGTAGGGTCCCGAGGCTTACCTTTGTTTAACATTAATATTATATTGTCGACTACGGTTGACAGTCATATCCTGGTCTGATCAGGGCGTCTGATCCACTCGCATCTCCGATTCCACGCATCCACTGTTGGAAGCCGTATCACTCGGTGATTAGGTGCCACCATGAAGCTGTTCAACCGTCTACACCGTCGCGCCCATAGCAAGGGGAAACAGCAGCAATCCGACCAAGGTTTGTTTCATGCATCTCCGTTCCTGGCCCACTGTGTTTGCTTAGATGCCTCTCGTCGCTATGATTGATCCGATTGTCGTTTGGTTCCTGGTCCCTTTATTTCTTATCCTGGAAGAACCCGAACGGCGCTATGATCTTGCCCTACCAAGTGATCATCCTGCGGCTAAAACACTCTTTTTTTCCCGCACGTTCATGGCATCTGCTCATTTGGCCCCCTTTGGCTATCTTAGTTTCATCCCAGCCACGGCCATGAAGTCGTTTAATCGGCTGGTGGGTGGTCCTTTATTAACTGCCTCGAGTTCCCCTCTTCTTTTTCCCTCCCCTCGTTAGCGAAGGCCTCTGTTTTTTACTTGTCTTCGGACTATACACTTCTCAGGTCGAGCTTGCTCGACCGTCCTTTCTTTTCGTCACACTGTGACTTGGTTTTTGTCGTCCAGTTCTTCCGGCAAGACGCTCTTTTTGGCCAACGAGTTCAGGGACGGAGCGGAGCTCTGTAGCTACAAAATTTACCCTAAGAGCCGATTCACCATTTACTCGCAGCGTCGATTGAGTCGACGGCGTACACATTCCTTCTGCAAGACAGAATCCACAGTCACATTGTTCACTCTGAGGCCTAGATCCGCCAAAACTTCCTGTCCTTTATACTTCCCCCGCAACATTGCCCCACCAAAACAACACCTTCATTAATTTATCTTGCTCAATTCGCGCGCATAAAGGCATTTTCCGTGCTTCTGTTCGTCGTACTGCGATCACATCGAGGCAGACAATATGTATCTCAAATATTTACTTTCTTTGGCTGCTGCAGTCACCTCCGTGATAGCGTCTTCCGAACCAAAATATGTGTTCGCGCATTTCATTGTAAGTCTTCCTGGATATCTAGATCTTGTGAATCCGTGTTACTAACTTGCGGTAGGTTGGAAATGCCGCAGGCATGTCCTCAGATGACTGGGTATCAGACATCACCGCGGCGAAGGACGCTCACATCGACGGATTTGTGATGAATATTGCTCCGCAAGATTCGTACACTGATTCCGTCCTTCAGAAAGCATATGACGCTGCTGAGGCTGTTGGCAATTTCTCGATGTTTCTCTCTTTTGATTACGAATCTGGTGGTCCCTGGGCCGCCAGTGATGTGATCACAAAAATCAACACCTACAAGGACAAGCCCGCTCAGTTTTACTACAAAGGAAGGCCCCTGGTGACCACGTTCGAAGGTACCGGCAATGTTGGTGACTGGCCTGGTATCAAAGCCGCTACAGACAGTTTCGTCATGCCGACCTGGACCAGTTTAGGAGTCACCGGCCTTGCCTCTGTTCTCGGCGTGATCGACGGCTTTGCCAGCTGGGATGCTTGGCCAGAGGGTACCCAAGACATGACAGATGCCCCTGACAGAGCGTTCATGAGCGCCATCACTGGAAAACCATACATGATGCCTGTTTCCCCATGGTTCTACACCAACCTACCCCAGTGGAACAAGAACTGGCTGTGGCGAGGTGATTCCCTGTGGCATGATCGCTGGGCTCAGGCCATCGAGCTTCGACCGGCCATCGTTGAGGTGGGTCTCTTTGTTCTGAGCACCTTCTCGGTTGTTGATTGCTAATTTCAATCTAGATTATTACCTGGAATGATTACGGAGAATCCCACTATATTGGCCCTATCCACGAATCTGGAATTCCAGAGGGTGCGTCTGACTACGTCTCAAAGAACCCCCATGACGGCTGGAGAACGCTGCTTCCATACTACATCGATGCCTACAAGACTGGAAATACCACAGTCCATACTCCGCACGGGAACTCCACTTTCTACCGGAGCAACCACACTGCAGAAGACGAGATAACTTACTGGTATCGACCGAATCCTAGCACCGCCGGCAGCACTGGAGGCACGACCGGTAACAACCCTGCCCAAGGCCAGCCGACATTGCCCCCTGGCATTGTCTCCCAAGACAAGGTTTTCTTTACAGTCCTAGTCCAGAAGCCCAGTGTCGTCACTGCTCAAATCGGCAACGGTAGCGTGAGCACATTCCGTGCCAACACTGTTGGACTCAACCACTTTTCCATCCCGATGAACAACCAGACTGGCGCTGTGAAATTGGCTATTATCCGCAATGGCAAGCAGGTCAAATCTGCCACCGGACCCGCTATCACAGATGACTGCGCCGACGGTAAGGTCAACTGGAACGCTGTCGTCGGCTCTAGCAATACTCAGAAAACTGCTTGAAAGGTATGAGTAGGAGAGAGCGGTACGGTTTAGGTTCTCATTGGACATAGTTTTTATCTTTTTTGGCTGTCTTGGTATTGGAGATAGAATACCTAGTCTTGCCTTTGTCACATTTCGCTTCTACTTGCTTCGACAGCTTGATCCGCTGTGCTGTTGGCAATGCTTTCTGTTTTATTACCATAGATTCTGGATTTTTAGGCTATATCATAGAAAGTTTTGTTTGGGATGCTGATCACCGCTGGAGTCAATCTGCCTCCTTGCTTCTACCCCTATGCGATCCGGCTGGCTCTTGGATCTGAGGGATCGATGTCAAGAAAAGCAAAAAACAAATACATGTTTATGAACATACCATCTAGAATGTCTTGAATGGCCGTGTTTTTCCTGGATTTGCATATTGCATATCTTGGAGATATACAGCATACCTGCGCTGCAGACTGAACTATTCCGCGGCTACTTTGGCCACAAACAAATAGCAGGGGTCTCAGCCAGATCAGGGTCTCAAGGATTCTTCTGTGAGACAATGTAATTATATTCCCCGCTGTCAATTTACAGTGACGGCTCGTGGTGAATTTGCGGCACATTCCCACGTGAGACATGTGGCACATCGTGATGACGATGTCTATCCCAATCGTCCTTCGAACATTCCGGACGGCGGAGACCAGCACCACTCTGGCGGGAAAAGCACGGATATCTTCACCATGTGGCTGTGGAGATGACAGATCGTGTCCGGAACATTGTGAAGAGTGCGTCTATAAGATAAACTATTGAACTTCAGGATTGTGGTCCCTGAGATTTACTGGCAATCTCTTGGAGCAACAAGGGTATGCCGCGCAATCAGCTGGTCCACATAAGCTTCCTTCCAGCTTGTTTTGGATGCACGATGTTCTCCCAGGAAATTATTGTGTTTGGAATCCAGTATTTCAAACCATCGTGAATATGTGCTAACTAAACAGAGAGATAATTAGACGGTGAACCGTGCTCGAGATGTGTCTTGTTCTGGAAACGACAATTGGACTTCGATGTCCGACTAAAACGGAACTAGGGACATTCCGGCCAGGAACGCCGACGCTGCCCGAGCTCAGCAACGGACTCAGCTCATCTCAACTCCTCCTCACTCTCGTCTGCTCGTTCGTTTCCCCTCATTCCTCCTCTGGTGCTCTGTGTCTTACATCCTGTCCTTTCTGACTTCGGAATACATTCTCTAATACAGCCATGACCAAGAAGAGAGTTGCTGATCTGCAGGCGTCAGTCTCAACACTGCGTCTTGACAGTGACCAGTTGTCCCAGGCTCGATACATCCCTGTCTCCGTACAATCTTCGCAGGTACTGCCACCCAGACCGTCACAGCCTCGTGCTGCGACGGACACCGTCTCTCCTGATGCCTACTCAAAGCCGTTCTGCGAGTTTATGTCCTCGAACCCCACCATCTTCCATGCCGTCGAGCACTTCTCCAAGCAGCTGGAAGAGCATGGCTACAAGCGCCTCTCCGAGCGTGATGTCTGGACATCGGAACTGAAGCGTGGTGGAAAGTACTATACAACCCGCAATGGAAGTGCCCTGATCGCTTTCGCTGTCGGGAAGGACTATAAGAGCGGAAATGGTATCGGTATCGTCGCCGGCCACATTGATGCGCTTACCGCCAAGCTGAAGCCTATCCCTACGCTGCCCAACAAGGCTGGCTTCCGTCAGTTGGGCGTGGCCCCCTATGCAGGTGCGCTCAACTCCACCTGGTGGGATCGTGACCTGTCGCTGGGTGGACGAGTCCTGGTGCGCGATCCGAACACAGGCAAGGTCGAGACCAAGCTGGTCAAGTTGGACTGGCCCATTGCAAGGATCCCAACCCTCGCACCACACTTTGGTGCTCCCTCGCAGGGGCCATTCAACCAGGAGACGCAGATGGTGCCCATAATTGGAGTGGACAACTCGGACATCTTTGGTGAATCCAATGCTGAAACGCGAAGCGATATCCCGTCCGGCACCTTTGCCGCGACGCAGCCTGAGAAGCTGGTCAAAGTCATCTCCAAAGAGCTAGGTATCACAGACTATAGCAGCATTGTCAACTGGGAGCTTGAGCTCTTTGACAGTCAACCGGCGCAGCTCGGTGGACTGGAGAAAGATCTCATTTTCGCTGGCAGGATCGATGACAAGCTCTGCTGCTACGCTGCGCAGGAGGCCTTGCTCGCTTCTCCCGATGAGAGCTCCCCGGGAATTGTGAAGATGGTCGGCATGTTCGATGACGAGGAGGTTGGCTCTCTTCTCCGTCAAGGTGCCCGCTCCAACTTTATGTCCAGTGTGATCGAGCGTATTGCGGAAGCTTTTGCTCCCGAGAACACCTACGGACCCAATCTACTCTCCCAGACTGTTGCCAACAGCTTCCTGGTCTCCTCAGACGTCATCCACGCCGTCAACCCCAACTTCCTCAATGTCTATCTCGAGAACCACTCTCCCAGACTCAACGTTGGTGTTGCAGTGAGCGCCGATCCCAACGGCCACATGACGACCGACAGCGTCAGCTCCGCCATCCTCAAGCGCGTTGCCGACAAGTGCGGTTCCACCCTGCAAGTCTTCCAGATTCGCAACGACTCTCGTTCTGGCGGCACTATCGGACCCATGACCAGTGCTCGCATTGGCATGAGAGCCATCGACGCGGGTATTCCGCAGTTGAGCATGCACAGCATCCGCGCCACGACCGGGAGTCTCGATCCTGGTCTTGGCGTCAAGATCTTCAAGGGCTTCTTTGATTACTACGAAGAAGTGGACGCGGAGTTTCAGGGGTTTTAGATTCGTAGACGAGACGTAGACTCGCAAGAGTTTCATTCTGCTTGCCTTTCAACATTCTTTACGTTTGATATCCGGGGAAGAGCGTTCGTTTTCCCTTGTTAGTTTTGCATCGCATGTGATCTAGGCGCGTTGTAATAGCATCAGGTTGCATTAGTGTTTTCAGTTTAACAGCATATGAACATTATGAATATATATTCGAGCTCACGATCTATTTGATTCATTAGATAAAGTAGACTTGATAGGCGTAGTACGTGTACATGCATTTACGCGTAAGTGGAACAAGCCGTCACGTAGAAAAAATATATATATTGGACGGAAGCCATAACAACCAGAGTAAACGGAATAAATACATCATCGAAAAAGTCCAACCGTAACCAACCATCGCGCAGTCGATAACCGACAAGACGCGGGATAAAGGATAAAGTATTATCATTAAGTACTCCTCCTGGTACCTGCTCATCTATATAGTCTAAGAAAAACCTCGATATACCACTACATCCGCATTACCTGATTTCACTCAAACGACCCAATTTCAAGAGCTAGCGATTACAGAACTCCGCGGAGTTTCGAGAACTAGACATGGGATGGATATACGGGATCTATAACGGCTCTATTTATTGATTATTATTGGGCCTTTGGTCTATTAGAAGTTTAGGAAGAGGTATAGTTATAACTTCTCGTGGATAAGGAGGTCCACAGGATGGGTAGACATGCGGGCAAGCGAGTATCGATAGTCTATCCTGATACAGCTACGAAAGCGAATGCCTTTGTTGATGGGATGATATGTATACTCGCCGGCGGTTAGACTCGAGAGTCGGGATTCGGACCAGATAAGGCCGCAGGCGTCGCATTATGATATAAAAGAGACTGAAGAACGAACAGTGTCTACCATATTTTGCGAAGAATTACCTTATATTACTTGCTGGACGAAAGACCTATTTGGGAAAGTAAACTGCTCGTTACACATGATCCAAGCAGATTAAAGCTATAAAGGCCAAACATTCCACTAGATAGGATAGATATTGTTTTTACATGGCTGGTTGGAAAATCGAAATCGGACTCACTGATACTTTGATGAGTAACAGAGATATTAAGTTGACAAATAATGAATATGAGACGTAGAAAGAAAGGTGAAATGGGAGGGAGAGAAGGAGGACTAGATATGTAAGGGGTATTTTGGCCGCCAGCCTAGTTGAAAGCCGACCAACAATAAATAACCCTAAACGCGCAACGCGCACGCGACGTATATGCATACACAGGGCTTAAAGGTAAATTGGCTAAGCAAGAGGATAAACATTCAGATTGGAGAGAGAAAAGAACCAGTTCTTGAAAACCAGGGAGAACCTGCGTTTACATGCTAAGCCGGTCTTATGGATTCGTAGTGCGTATAATCGAGGGTATTGTTGCTGTTGCGTTATACCACTTTTCATCCCTGCCTTTTTCTTATTATTTTTTCCCCCTCTTTTGTTTTGTTCACATGTATTAGTGATGATTTACATGATTATTAACCCGAGCGAATCCTGAGAGTGGATAGACATGGACAACAAAAGTACACAAGACTCTTCCTTCCATCTTTCATTGTGCGCTAGACACAAAATTTGGGGAATATCAGACCATAGAAGAAGAAAAATAAAAGCCGGTACAATAGTACAGATTGAGAAAATGAAGAATATATAGCCAGGTCAAGGCAACCGAATGTCCAAAAGGAGAAGGGAAGATAGGGTAATTAGGACATATCCATGTTGAACATGACCTTTCTATCATAGTAGCCGAACCACAGGATTGGCCTTGGTAGTGCCACTACTCTACCTTGACGACCCCGATGCTGATGAAGGCGACTCCGAACCGTTGAACTCCTTCTCTTTCGCTAGCAGAACGCTGTCTTTCTCTTCCTTCCTGACCTCTCGACCGGTTCTGTGACTGTTCGCAGGATGTGGCAAGGGAATTCCTGCCAACACACGGTCCATGTCGACGCTGCACATACCGTACTCGAGGTCGTCGCCTGGGGTTCCAGCAGTGGATGAAGTAGTTCCGCCGCGGTAGGTGGGAGCACGTCCCCGAGAGAAAGTATTTCGCTTGGCTGGTCTGCTCCCACCGCTGCGTGTTGAAAGGAAGCGCGGGAGGATGCGGGAGATGAGGGGGCGAAGGGTAGGCAGACAGGCGCAAATGATTCCAACGTTGCATTCGATGGCGGACCAGGTGGCTGCGCCTACGTTATCATCTGTAGGGTCAAGGTCAGCCGGGGCAGTTATGGAATTTAAGTCTTATAGAGCTTACATGTTGGGTCTGAGGACTGAGCGATCACCTTCAAGCTGATTAGACGGAAGATACTGGTGATACAGACGCTAGAGATCGACTATTAGCTGTTGATGTTCGACCTATAGCCAGCCATCTTAATAGACAGAAAGATAGGAGGTCAAACTTACAATCCACCGACCGCGAAGATTCCCATGAGTGCTAACCTCTGTCGTTGAGGAAGATCCAAGGACCGCAAGGCAGGCAGAGGCATGACCAGAATCACAATATCGGTAAAAATATGCATGCTGGCGTTGGAGAACCAAAGTGCCTTCATATCTATACAGTATCCAGGAATAGTGGGATCCCAAAATTTTGCCACAGGGATGCAGTTCAGATATCCGCTCAGGACGGCCCAGGTGCCATATATGGCCAGGACGGTGATCATAATCGAGCAAGCAATCCGCATGCCCCTTGTCGGAAAGACATGGAAGTACTGCATCAGGATCGATGCCTTCGCACAGATAACGGCAGTGTTGTACATTGGGACGGTGATCCAGAAATTCTGTATATATGTCGAACATAAGAGGGCATCCTCAAAAGTAATATGCCGGCATCTCTCACCTGCATCTGCATTTTCAGCGTTGACGGCGGGATCTGAGGCCCGGGCACGCCCATCCCGTACACCGTCTCTCCTATGAAGAAGCCCAGGAAAAGGTATGAGAATAGCTATGTCAACATCAGTATTGATCTAGAGGCATGGCAGTATATCTGGAAATATACCAAGGCAACCAGAACCATCCAATCGTTCGGCTCAATCCTGCGAATGATCTTCATCCTGGTGTAGAGACGGGCAGCAACGGCACATGTCGCAAGAAAGGTGAAAGTAATGCTGGCAGCCAAGGCTCTCCCCCCGCGAGCAGACACAATGGTCCGTGTGTGCTCCCGAGGGAGAAGGATACCACCGCTGCTGCTCATCTTGCCTGGGAAGACTGCTGCTGGTCAGAAGTCCTTAGAGTCGTCGACGGCAGTTTGCCTTCGCCCATCGACGCTTGTCATGGAAAGCAATCTTGACAGAAGGTGAATGAGGCTGAAGAGATAGCAAGGGCACCTGCGTGATATAAATCATGACATGCATAAAACAATCTGAATTGGGCTAGACATTGATGCAACCTCTCTGTCAGTGAGAGCTCGAAGGTCCCTCCTCGCACCAGGCTCAGTACCCCTCCAGCTTGGCGGGATAAGCTGGGGACAGACAGTATAGACTCAGATGAGCAGCAAGGGAGGGGCGAATAACCTGCTTCGACACCATTTGACAGGCATAGGAAAAATGATGCCCTACTCAATTAGGTTGTGACAGCTCAGCCCAGAGAGATCCGGTTTAAGATTCGTAACTGCGGCCACCTCCCAATCGGAGAGAGTCCTCCAGAAAGGGAACTCATTCGCAAGCCATGATATGCCAATCAGGATAGCCATATCTAACCTGAACAAGTGCCTTACGGCTGCCCTCGCTTGGTCCACGGAGCGGAACGCCCGTACGGAAACTAAGAGAACCGCCCGTGTCAACCTAGTTGGCGTAAACATCCAGACAAATAGACTTTTATCATACTACTGACGCACTTCTCAAATGGACCTGCAGTGCTCCATTGGAAAATTGGATCCAGATTCGCGTAGACTCATAGAGCATTGGCCAATATATTCCGATATGTTGCAGTTCAAATCAGCGGCATCCCTACAACCGAGAACTTACATAAGTCAGATCATTTCCAGAGTAAGGAAAAAGGTACAAAGCCCTGGCTAAATAATCAAGAGAATAATGTCTCTTTTGAGTCTGTGGAGAGACCGCCACTTTGGTTATATAGAATTGTGGCGTGGTTTAAGCTATCGTGCACCGACGCCACGCAGCAAGGGGGAGGAGCAATCGAGACGTTAAGCTGAACTATCCTGGTTGTCGGTGCAGATCTCCAGAACTATTCGCTCCTGGCCTAAACTCTTCGACGAACCATTGGGGCAGTCAGTGTGGACTCGAAGTCCAATGTCTTGGATTTTCTGTTCCGTCCATGTTGATGATCAATTCAGGGTTCACAGTGTGAACGTCGGGACGTCGGCTAGGGGGAGGGGGTCCAGCTTGGTGACAATGCGGCTGTCTTCTAGACCCCTCACCGCGGGGCAGTATGAAGTATAGACGATAGTTTTCTTTTATTCTCGCGAATTTGATATCGGAAGGGCCGAGCGTTGGCGATAGGGTTGAATTTGTCAAGTTGCTGTGTTGGTGTTGAGGTGCGCAGAGAAGCGCGGAAAGTCCAAGTTTGTTTCCCCACCACAATGAATGACTGGTCTCGACTACTCCGTACTTGACGATCACTTTAGGATCAGTCATATCCAGCGACAGGATCTGTTTCGGCAGATCGGAACGCAGCAGATAAGATTTCGATGTCACCTTGATCCATATTAGTTTGTTGCATAAATATTCCTATGTCCCTTGCGAGACTCGTGACTGGAGGAGTTGAGTTATTGGCGCAAGTTATATATGCAGCATCAAGCCAGTACGCAGGACGAAATTCCCCGAATCGCAGAACGGGGAAGTAAGGTTATGCGCCTTGTGTTTAATCTAGATGATCCTCAGAACTTTATAGACCATTATCGAAGGGAGATATACATGTCCCTGACCTGATTGGGTGGACTGAAGTCAAAACAATGGCGATAGCAAGAGCGAGGGGGATTGTCGCGGGAGCAACATGGCAACGAGAAAGCTTCATGTCCCAATTAGTCAGATGATCTTCAGCAGGATAATTTTAGACCTTTTTTTTTCTTCTTAAGCTTTCTATAGTTTGATATGATAGCAACGAGCTGCTGTAAGGGTCTGTGCACGCATAGTAATGGCAGACTTCTGGGCAGCACAATATGTCAACAAGGACGATGGAAGACCATCAAAGAATATAATGATTCTCAAAAACTTTCAGTCTTTCCAGAGCCAAGAATTCAGTGAGACACCGGGATACGAAAGGGCCGATCTCATTATGCATGGAGCCTTGGTGTGGCAGAGTACTATATGTCTCTCTGCTACAGCAAGGAGCACTCTAAACATAAATGCGACTGGGGAAGAAGTCCTTGTACTCGTTCTGTGCAAGAAGTAGAAAATAAAATCGTTGGTATCAACTGCATGTGTACATATTCTGGAGTCATTAGTATGCACAGACTATGAGTTGGATAGCTCTATTGCCTTATGAAAAGAAACTTCTTGTTTCCTGGTAAATTTACCTAATTCCATTGAAATAGCTGAGAGATAGATTCAAATGGAATTCCCTTAGTGTCTACTCATTACCACGAAGCCTACATTATTTTTGGAATAAGCAGACATCCGGGAAGGGTAGAGGGTTCGATATTGTCAGAAATATCATGCACACTAGCCATGCGAGAGAAGGGTGGCTGCAAGTAGAACTGAATAAACATAATGACACAGCCAATATCACCATGTTCTGTTCATTTGGCTTAGGATCCGTCTCCAGGCACTCTGTTTCTCGAGTTTCTCGAGAGTCGAGACTGGGAGAAGCGATAGCGCTAAGATAAGCTTAACGCACAGACCATCTCACTGAAAATTCCAGGCGAGAAATCATCACCACCAGCGGAGGGGCACAAACATACCCAACTTACGGATCGCGCTTCGTTGGGTTCCTCCTTCTCCCTATTTATTATTACTTTACGAGCCAGATCCGGCAACGGTTGCCATCATGTCTGGTTCAACCCCGGCGACGAAGCCGGTGCACACAATCGTTCTCGATGCCGGACCCCTCCTCAAGAACATCCCTCCACTGTCCACGCTCCTTGCGCAGTCAGAAGAACTCGCCACGACCCCTTCTGTCATTAATGAAATCCGTGATCCTGATGCCAGGGCGCGAGTCGAGACGCTATACCTTCCGTTCCTCAAACTGAGGACGCCTACACCCAAAAGTATTAGTGTCATCAGTGAATTTGCACGAAAGACTGGAGACAGAGCCGTCCTGAGTAAAGTCGATATCGAAATACTTGCGCTCGCGTACGAACTCGAATGTGAGAGGAATGGAGGTGACTGGCGATTGAGGAGCGTCCCAGGACAGAAGAGAGTTAATGGAAAACCGCCCGTGAAGGAGGAGACTAAGGTAGAGGAGGTCACAAAGGAATTGGAGAATACCACTCTTCAGAGTGCAGAGACGCCCGTCCGGGAAGATAACGAAGAAAACGGGAGCCCCACTACGGAAGAACAGACGTCTCCAGAACAGACCATCGAGCCTGAATCGGCAGGGGAAGCAGGAGAGGCAGAAGATGACGAAGAGTCTGATGGTGGGGAGTGGATTACGCCCTCAAATCTCAAGAAGAAGCAGGCCCGCGATGAGGCTGGCGCAGCAATCACAGCTACAGAACCTAAGGTTATGCAGGTCGCAACAATGACCACAGACTTTGCGGTATGTATTAACCAGACATTCTAGACATCTGTGCCGATTTAGCTGACTTTCAAAAGTGTCAAAACGTACTGCTTCAGATGAACTTGAACCTATTATCTACCACCACTCTACAAAGGATTCAACACCTCAAGACATACATCAAACGCTGCCATGCATGCTTTTCTACCACGAAGGACATGAGCAAGCAGTTCTGTCCCCGATGTGGAAAGGACACTCTCACCAGAGTCTCGTGCTCGACGAATGCCAGTGGAGAGTTCAAGATGCATCTGAAGAAGAACATGCAATGGAACACTCGAGGAGACAAATACAGTATCCCGAAACCGGTGCATGGAAGCGCTAGCGGAAAGTGGAAGGGCGGTGGTGGCCAGGGAGGATGGGGAACCGGCCTTATTCTCGCGGAAGATCAGAAAGAGTATGTGAAGGCCAGAACAGAAGAACAGAGACGGCTCAGGAAGGAACGAGATCTCATGGATGAAGATTACCTGCCTGGTATTCTCACTGGCGAGCGCCATAGGACTGGTGGTCGTATCAAGGTGGGAGCTGGACGCAGCGTGAATTCTAGAAAGCGCTAGTTCTATTTGCATCTGCATGAGGGATGACCGGAGTTCTGGTAGGGAAAAAAGTGTATTTAAGAGATCTAAAATAGAACTGGACTACGCTAGGGATACCGATGATGATGATGCCATGTACATATCACCGGCATGCAGACCATACCCGCAGATATCGACACCACACGCAAACTCGTACATAAATTTCAGATGTATCTCTCCATTAAGCCATCCTCGAAGTACTATACTGATGCTTTCCGCACCTGGTATTCGTGGAAGGTAGCTTTGAACCGTTGAATACACGAAGCAAATACTGGCAAACCACTATATCCTGATCAAGGCAGAGAGAAATATTCCCTCACCAAATCAAACTCCACATTAAACACCATTCGCCATTATAACCGTTTATCACTTTTATTGTCCGTTCAGAGCTTGGCAGCAGTCTTGTCTAGATCTCAGGTATTAGAATCGTGTTTCAACAAGGTATATGTAGAAGTAAACCTACCAGGCTGTTGAGTGAGAAGAAGACCGTATCTCTTCTTGAGAGTCACTCGGTGTCTATTTTACCAGTCAGAACCGATACGTTGTCTCTCATCTTGCTTGCGGATCTCTGTGCAAGCGGCTTCAGGCCGAAATGCGCCCTCGGTTTGCCAAAACTTACCTCGAGTACTTGTCATCAGGAGAGAATCTCGCAGGGTGAGCACTCTTGGTAACCTCACCGTTGAGGACCTTCTTGAGAGTGTAGACGCGCTTGCCAGAGGCATCGAGAGTGTACTGACATGAGTTAGACAATAGATGGAGCACGGATCGGGCTTGACGGCGTACCATAAGATGCATTTTGGAAGATTATTGAATCTGCTAGCGAGATAAAATGGACTAACGTTCCTCTGATGGAGATACTGGTTAAGTTGACCGTGAAGACTTTTGCTCTCGTGCTATCTCGGGGATCTCGAAATCATGCGCAGGAAATTTTCGGCGTGCGGCGGCGGTAGCGCTCGGACCATCCCGGTACGGCGCTTAGGCGCTCTTTAGCGCCCTTCCCACTTCCGCCCATAAAACTAACTGCTCGCAAGCGAACCATCGCAGAAATTTCCTACTCTGCACTGTTCGCTTCATTGCGCACGAAGGAAAAATGTGTCCTTCCTGAGTAAATGTGGTTGATCTGACCGGCTATAGTGGCATTCAGACTTTTCATCTGTATGCGATATCTGTCTTGGAACTGATGACGTCCGGATGCCGGAGGTGTACAGGGAAAAGCTTTTTCGGTGAGTTATAGCTGGCTTTCCATAGCAATGCGTGAATCTCTCTACCCCTCCCCCTCCTGTGATGACACCTATAAAGCAAGTCTAGACAAATGGCACCTTGATTTCTAGCTGTTTGTCGATGATGGCGCTTTTAATAGACTACAACGGTATCTGAGGAACAATACATGGTATCTTCTTGTTCAAAGACGGTCTTGGAACCATTATTTTCTTTGAATATTAGGCTAATCGAGCCACAGAATAGAACAGTTCTATCGTCTACACCAATAATGGCCTGTTGACAATGCCATCTCAAAATACTACAGTAACAATATCCGAGTCCTTGCCAGCAGCGCCGAATGGCCATGCTGAGCCGGGACGGGATGAAAAACCTCGTCCACCTCGGGCTCGTCCGCAGCGGCCTAATTACGGACATATTCACCGCTTTCCTCTCCCTCTAGAAGTCCATCCTCTACCGCCTCTTATTCCTCATAATCCCCTCTCTATTATAAGCGTGGTCCTCTCGTATCTCACCTACCTTATATCTCCCCCTCATCATGCCGTATATCCTGCGTACTTTGACTCAGCCACATCGTCAGTCCATGTCACTGACGAGAAAGCAATACGAGCATTGTGGGAGATGGGCTTCTTTGGAAGAGGTAGTCTGAGTAGAAGTGAACCCAGCTGGCTGGAGCGCGAAAAGAAGCGGAGGGGATTACTGGGCGACAACACCAGTGAAGAGGCAACGGGTAAGAGGAGGGTTGAAAGACGTGAATTCAAACTGGAGCGAGCGCGAAAAGAAAGGGAAGCTATAGCTGAACGGCTAAAGCAGGAGGCGGCCGCCAGGCAAGGCATCACTCCTTCTCCCGATGCAGCACATCCGCTCTCTCTCGACGGTGTTGTCAATGGTTCTACTTCGGCTGCAGAGAAGTTCTCTGTCAACCAGGCCAAGAAGTCCAGGGCTGCTAATACGAGCCAACCTGCTGCAGAGGAAGTGAATGATGGCACGGCCGACAAGGCTGAGAATGTTAGCGGAAAGACAGAGAACGGGGCGAAGACTGTCCGTTTCTCTCCAGTCGTCGAGCAAAAGGAGTTCGTTGTGGATTCTCAAGTCTCTACTCGTCTTCGCGAGCCGGAAATGGGTACACGCGAGGAAGACGAGGAGGAGCTGTTGAGAAATGAAGAGCATTTGCAGCTTTCAAACGAGGAGACTTTTTTCCTTGTATATGGCCTAGGAGTGCTTCAAGTGTTTGACGAGCAGAAGTCAGTCATGTCGGCGGGTTCCCTTCTAACGCTGTTTCGCCGTCACTCGTATTTCCCGCCTAGGGATCTTTCCACTGCCCTTGAACCCGACGACCCATTCATGCTTTCCTACGTGGTGTACCATCATTACCGTTCCCTGGGCTGGGTTGTGCGTTCCGGTGTGAAATTTGGGGTAGACTACCTCCTCTACAACCGCGGCCCAGTCTTCTCCCATGCAGAATTCGCTCTGGTCATCTTGCCTTCCTATGGAAACCACTATTGGTCGGAAACAGAATTCAGGAGAGACTACGTCTCCAGGAAGCAGGCCCGCAGCTGGTGGTGGCTACATTGCGTAAATCGTGTCCAGGCTCAAGTTAAAAAGAGTCTGGTGCTTTGTTATGTGGACATTCCACCGCCACAAAGCCAGCATGCTGACATTGGAAACCACCTTCGACGCTATAAGGTTCGGGACTTCGCTCTTAAGCGTTGGGTCCCTAACCGGAGTCGTGATTGATAAAGCGACTTCTTATACTATGATAGGCGGACTAGACGTCAGGCCATTGAAAATCTCCATTAGCAGATACCATGTACTATTATATGACACGCAGTGTAAATGAATGACCGTAATGACTTGAATGCCCTATATCTTGTGTTGTTGTATGTACATACAAACATAATAGCCTAGTAAATGCCTCTAATCTCATTACCTGCTGGAGTTATGATGGTGTAGGATTCTTCATTAACTGCATTGATAAAATAGCCGTCATTGCCCGTCCTAGGCGAAGCGTTGGCCCTAAGCTAATCAATAATAATGATACCAAGCATAATCATAATGTCGAATTTCTGGCAAGCAAAAAGGAAGTCGAGACTGAAGTACGCTATACCAAATGTGGAACAATTATTAGTTGGACGCGACTCAGATCACGTGCAAACACGCGTTATCGCGTCGTGTCGCATTTCTCAAGTGCCATTCTTGAATGTGCATATTACTGCAACCTCGTGCAACCAAGATTGTGTGGCCCAGGAGGCCATGGCATGTTGCGTGTTCTTGTGCCTGACTTGAGGTCCAAATCAGCTATGGAGTCTCAGGGAGACAGCATCGATATTTCGCAGCTGAAGCGAGCTGCCTTGGGGTTGGTTGTAAGTTAACTTACCACCATGTCGTCGTTGCGATATCCTTGGGCTATGCTAACTCGTATTTTCCTACGCTTGATCAGGAGAATGAGAAATCTCAGACACATTTAGACGCAGTGGAAAATACTGAGGAACTTCTTCAAGAGGATAAGAGGGGAGATATCCGGGGCGAAAAGTATGATGAAAAATATCCTCGATCGGATGAATACGAGGACGGTGTTGCAAAGCCACGATCAACATCCGACATTACTGATAAGAGAACCTTGTCCGGCGCAGAGCCCGCAGAGAGTGACAGCGCAGGCCCAGCAGCGCATTCACAGATTTTGGACCAAAGTGGTTCTTCAACTGCTGCACCGGAACCGTCCAAAATGAGCTCAGCAGACAGTGCACCAGGAGATACGCAGCCCGTGTCCCAATCTGTCTTTGACAGTATTCTGAAGCAGAGCAGATACTCCCAAAGACAAAGTGATGGAGATGCAATGGATATCGACACAGGAGCAGACGGAGCTACACTAGCCACTTTGCACGAAGGAGACACCGGCCATGTGGATCTGCTGTCAGGGTTTGGAGAAACTCAAGTCGCCAACAATACTTCCGACCATGAAGAAGAAACAGGCTCGAAGGTCGGAGTGTCGTCGCCATTGCATTATCAACCTAATCTCTTCCCGGAGTCACAGCGGTTTCTAAACTCAACACCGGCGACGGCGAAGAAACAGGCAGACCAGCCACGTCTATCCACTACGACACCGTCCTTGCCGCGGAATCCGATCGCGCCAGATGTTGAATCTAGCGGTGGTATCATGGCTCTTAGTCAAGTGTTTCAAGCAACCCAAGCTCCATCGTCGCCCTTCGTCAACGATCTGCCGTCAGGCCCCATGTCCGACAGACCGTCACCGAATATCCCCATCCAGAACCGTCCAGTAGTGGGATCTACCTCGTCGCCATTCAAAGCCCCTCGGTCGTCCCTTCGTCGTGGATATACAGAGCCGCAGTTGAATTATATCTCGATGAAAGAGTCACAGGAAAAGCGAGACAAACTCCTAGAGGAGCGAAGGACGAAGTCGGCTGAAAATATCTTCTCCGGCGACCAGAGTGACGATGATTTCGATAAAGAACCCAGCTTCGTTGAACGTCTAAATCGTCAAAGGAGAATTGATGAGGAAACCATGGTGCAATTAGCCAATCTTACTGCTCCTGCACGACCAGCTCCTAACAAGCGAGGCCAGCAGTCATTTGTGCCTAGGTCACCTGTCAGTGGGGGTACAGCGAAGCGAAGTATCGACGTTACGGGATACATCCAGGATGGTGAGACTCGAGGTTCTACAATGGTCTTTCAGCATGGAGCCACCAGTGAAGAGGAAACTGAACAAGAAGATGATCACCGTCCGACTCCAGCTGTATCCTGTCAGCCGCCTACGACTGAGGAAGACAAGGAAAATTATGATGCTCTTCCACCGAACTCCTCCATCACACCGTCTAGTGCTCATGACCGTCTCTCGCAAGCCCTTCAGTCTGATAACGGAACTCTGCTTCACAGAACGACGACCCCTCTTCATAGAAGGTCGAGCAGCCGGGAGGTTATCGACGTGCATGCATCCGGGGTAATCTCCTCTCAACAGATCGTCAGGGATTCCCAGCCGTCCCCCGACACATATGAACATGGAAAGAGTGAAAGGAGTGCAGGAGTGCAACCGGGGCCGCAGAGATCTCCGGTTTCCAACATCCCACCGCAAGGCCATGTTGCATCACCAACCGAAGATGCTTTGGATGTCGAAAAAGTTGCCTCTTCTCCTGTGGGCGGACAGACTTTCCTTTCGTCTCCCCCGCCATCAAAAGACGATAAGTCTCGACGGGCACTTCATCGCCGCCAGGTCGAATTGAAAAGCCCGGTTCCTCGAAGGGCTGTCTCAATAAGCTCAGAAGGTTCCCCGACACCTCTGCCTTTCAAGAGGTCGCTTAACTTTGTCCCCAAAATCAGTAGCCAAGATGGGACCGCTGATACGACCGGCAACATCGCTGGTACAGATACGAAAGAAAAGTCTTCCTCAATGCCTTCCCGTGTCGCAGAAACTCCCATGCATAGACCTGCAGGGCTTTTTGATCACGCGGTTCCTGGGACGCGAATACTGGAGACTAGTCCTCGACGCATAGTGAATGACACCCTCACTAGTGAGGCTGCAGATGCTGTCAGTGTAGGTGAAGAGGACGACGAGCTGCCTCCCATGTATCAAGAACATCGCGAAGGCATGGACTGTTCTGGTACAGCAAGTCAACGAAGCCACCTCACAGAGAGACCACATCTCAACGCGAAGATCCTGTCTAGTCCAAGCGGCAGACAACGGAGAGCACTGACTGAAATCGCTTCTGACCTGTCACCGTTTACCCCTACTGGGTTTCTCGATGTGGACATCAATCTTCTTACTGCTGATGACAAAGAGTTCACCTCAGTGGTCGGCTTCTCACCGATCCCACACAGAAAGAAGCGACGCGGCAATGATGGCAAGAATATCTATGCCTCCGACCCTATAGTCCCTCTCACACCGCGGCCATTGGCGCCCAGAGTCAACACCTCTCTTGTCGCCACAAATGAAGTACAGGCTCCTGACCTTCCCGCAGCCAATCCTCAACAAGCTGACGAGGCCCAGCAAGTCGAAGCACAGCAGGACGAGCCTGAGTCATCAGAGCCTATCGTGGGTATTAATGCCATACAGCGTAGGCGACCGGCCTCATGGAGACGTGCTGAAACTGTTTGGGAGGTCGATGCATCTCCTGAGAAAAATGTACAGAAAGCGCTGGACATAAGGAAGTCGAGACTCTCTTCACGATCTGAAACTCGGACAGCACAGGAGAAAGGATTGCGGAAATCTCTAGTAGCGAAGGCAGTTGTGATTCATAATCAAAGCCCTACATCAACTCCTACTATACCGGAAAGTTCCGACCCCCTACATGGAGGACACTCTTCCCGGGCCCCGAGTAATTCCCAGTCCTCCATGCCTGAGATTTCTGTACTCGCTCCCAATCAGGTCTTTGCCTGCTTCAACGGATTCAAGCGAGCCTATTATCCTGCTACATGCCTGGGAATGTCAAACCTGAGTGCCCAGTCCAAGTACATGGTTAAGTTCGAAGATGATACCACTGATCATGTCTTGGCCGGCACACTGAAAAGATTGGAATTGCGTATAGGAGACTCCGTGAAGGTGGATATGCCAAACGTTCAGAAAGTCACTCATATCGTACGTGGCTTTGGCGACCTCTTGAGCCCAGAAGAACTTGATCGACAAGAGAACGGATCGAGACCGATGACAGATGTATACGGGTACTCTTCCATGATACTAGCACCCAAGCAACGCAGGAGTCCCCGCAAGGGCAGTTCAGGCGCCGCTGGGAACCTTATCAAGGTTCCTATTTCGCGGATTTATCTAGACACTATCCTCTGGAACCAGCTAAAAGACAGACAATTCTCCTTCACACCGGGAAAAGATGGACTTACAGCAGACACACCAGACGTCAACTCTGCTCCTGCAACACCAAACTCCAGACTCTCTCGGAGTATCATTGTCCAAGCTGGTCTCTTCGCAGGAATGGTATTTGCGGTCTCTTACGTGGAGAATGAACATTCAAAGTCCCACATTATGAAGTTGATAGTAGAGAACGGCGGTCGACTACTGAGAGACGGATTTAATGAGCTGTTTGAGTTACCCTCCAGCGCAGCAGCAGCTAGCCCGGTCAAGTCACCCGGCTCGAACTCGATTGACCATTCAGAAAAACAATTCCGCCTGGTCGCAGGTGCAGAGGCCGTCGGTTTCGCCTGTCTACTCGCCGACAAACACTCCCGCCGTGAGAAGTATATGCAAGCCTTGGCACTCGGTCTCCCTTGTCTTTCAGGACGGTGGATAGAAGATTGTGTGAAGCAAAACCGTATTCTAGACTGGGACATGTATCTTCTTCCCGCGGGAGAGTCGATGTACCTCAATGGGGCCACGAAGTCCAGAATCCTTACACCAACTTCTGCGTCTACGGCACGGTTAACAGACACCATTGCCGCGAGACCTAAGTTACTGGAGGGACAGTCTGTGCTGATTGTCATGGGTCGCGGAAAAGCGGAGGAAAGGAAGAAAGCATATATCTTTCTAACATACGCTCTAGGTGCCTCTCGGGTCGAGCGGGTCCTCGATCTGAATGCAGCCAAGGCAATGCTTATGGATCAACAAAAGGAATCCTCCCCAGCTTGGGATTGGATCTACGTCGACGATCACGAAGAAGCTGCTGCCAAGACCATGATTCTCGGTAGTTCCGAGGGTGCACCTCTGAAGCCGCATTCAGGACGAGGGAGAAAGCGAAAGAGACCTCTTCCTGTACAGACAGTCAGCGGAAGCGGTATTAGGCTCAACACGAACAATATCCGGATAGTGGGCAACGAGTTCGTCTGCCAGAGTCTGATACTGGGTAGATTATTTGATGCATAGTTGTGTGCTGCTTTTTGGGGCGCCTGCTAGACACGGACGGTTACCATGATGATGTACCGTGTGTTTTTTTATTTTTCTGGTTTTTTTGTTAAAGGATACCTGCTCTGTATCTGAGCTATGTTTATTGTCGAAGAGGCAAAAGTAGGATACCCCTTTGGTCTCCAGTGGCGGCCGAGATGTCATAAATGTCACTAAAGAAAATATTGCCAGCTATGGCTGAGTTTGAAATTCCAATTGGTCAAAGAAGTTCAATAATCACAATGAGAACAGTAAAGAGTTTTCATAATTTGCCCGATTTCTTTCTATAATACATAGATCACAACACCTGAAGACATCCCATATCGCCGGGTACATAAAAGGACATGTTCAAGAAGAGTAATTAACGACCGCCTTTGCCCTTCTTGGAGGTCTTCTTCTTGTTCTTCAAGCTCTTCATCTGAGCAGCACGCTCAGCCCTAGCCTTTCTCTTTCTCCACGCCATCCAGCGGTTCTTGCGGTCGAATTCCTTAGCAGTAATACCAGCTTTCTCAGCAGCACGACCGATCTGCCAATTGGCCTCACGGTACATGTAACCTGGACGCAGCTGCAGCTCCGTCTTCGCAGCAGGCAGATTGGCTCTCTCGGTAGCATCAACATGGGCAACCATCGTACCGTCTTGAACGGTAACCAGGTCAGACTCGACAGCCATCTCAGAGACCTCCACTCTGGGAGCCACAACCATATTCAACCGTCTTTTCGTCGGAGCGTTTCGCGGTGTCGGCAGAATTCCATCTCTCTCAAACGAAACACCAATGTACTTCCGCTTCGGATGCCGCTCCGGATCGAGGTAGTATTTCACATAACCGGCCTCCGTCGCATAGATCGTGTGGTCTCGTCCCATCGCACAGTTCTCGCCGGGGAACCATTTCGTACCACGCTGTCGGAAGATGATGTTTCCCGGAATCACATATTGTTCACCGGCCTTCTTCGCGCCGAGACGTTTTCCAGCGGGATCACGAGCTTTGGCGTTCGCCCGACCCTGCGTCGCGTGCGAGGCATATCGGAAAATCGAGAGAGGGAGAAAAGGAAGAGAGGAAGTCGGCTTGAGGATGGATGATGGAGAAGCCGAGGTCGTCCGTGACAGGAAGGATTGTGAAGATTGAAGCGAAGAGGAGGACAAGAGCGAGGGTGCGAATGCTCGCTCGAGCACCCGGAAGGGTGCCCGTAATCTTGGCTGAAGCATTGTTGGGTGTAGTCGGATCCCTCCGGTCGAGAAAACAAGAGGGATTCCCTTGCGCTGCTTTTCCAACCAAGTTCGCTTTGATGCCGGACGGAACTTTTTCGAGATGATCGGAGTTGCGCGTGCCTTAGCGTAGTCACGTGATGGCCGTCGCGATATCTGGCTTCAGGCCGGCGAGCAACGATTGACGAAACACGCTGTGCACACCAGGCCGTGTTCAAAAGATAATCCTTTCTGTTTTACGTGATGGCTCGCAATATCATTGTCTCTCTTTGGGCTGTGCTGCTACTCGTTGCGGCTGCCCAGGCCCAGTTCCAATTCTTCGAGCAGATGTTCGGCGGTGCCCGTCAGGAGCACCATCAGCAAGAGCAGCAGAATGTGCCTAGCGACAGCTCATGGTACCAGCGTCACTGGGAGGGAGGTATGTGTGGATAGTCTAAACATCTCCATAGCTGCGACCTTTTGTTTCCGTCTCTCGTAGTCGACCAGAGCTTGCTAACTCACGTCCTTCTGAACAGCACGCTGCTCCAACTACCTCTGTCCCGACACGCTTGCCTGCGTCCACTTCCCACATCACTGTCCGTGTCCGCACCCAGCAGTCGAGGATAAGACCGAGCTTGGTGAGGGAAGTGCAGTTTGCATCTCCAGGGGCGGGTACAAAGCTGGTGAAGCTCAGAGGAAAATCGAGTTGGCAAGAAAGGGTCTATTGTGATTAGGCTGATGGGCATGGTTGTAGTATACGTGGAATATAAAAATATATGATGATTAATGTGCTATTAATACAGAGGAGTTCTATAGGTTGTTCAAATGCACTTTCAGGAGATGTTTGTTTCTATACCTCCCTTGTTCTGGTAGAAAACCAACATTATTTTCGTTCATACTATTGTTGAAGAGCGTAAATGCATAAATATGGTTCCTACAACATGCAGATTTGACTTATACACGTAGAATACGACCAGAATTGGATCTATTTGAGAAAGGGAAACATATGCTCCCCAGCTATCTATGGATTTCCATGAGGCTTTCGATGACATAGGTACAGTACTGTGTTTGACCGCCTGCCGACCGTTTCCACCTGACGACCACCTTTTCCCCATAGAAAATCAGTAAAATTAAACCTTTATAACTCAACTATAATTAAATATTTTTATATAAAAATTAAATTCTAAATAATATAAAGGCTGAATTTCTAATTAATATAGATTTTATATAAAATATATTAATATATAGAGTACTATAAGTAGTTAAAGTTAATAAGTTTTTAAAAATATTAAACTTAATATTATTTAATTATTCTTTAATATTTTATTATAAGATTAATTATATATATTTTTTATATTATAAAGTTTATATAAAATATATAAAAGTTTAAAAAATAATAAGAATATAGTATAATAATAATAAATAAACTTTTTAAAATATAAATTTTAAATTAACTATAAATTAATAATAATATATATAAATTCTTTATTTTAAAGCTTTAATATATTAATTATAATTATATTTTTATAATACTACTTAAAAAATTAAGTTTTTTAATTTTTATTATAATTTTTTTAAAGGTTTTATCTTTATATTATAAAAATTATAATCTTTATTATTTATAATAATATTATTATTAATATTAGCTTAAATATAGTATATAATAAAATTTTATATATAAAATAATATAGAAAAGAATAGAAATTATTTATATTCTTACTAAATATTTTTAAATAATATAAAATATATTTTTTAAAAAACTTAATATTTTTATCAAGGTGCGGGCTTAAGAAGCGGGTCAGAATAAATAGAATAAGGTAGTTAATACTAGGACTAGCTATAGGATCTCTATCTAGCTAATTTAGATTAAAACAGGCTATTATAGGTAGGCTTAATAAATAAAATATAGCTTAAAGAGCTTAAATTTAGATTAAGCTATATATTAAAGATATTTTTATAAGATTATATAATATCTTATATAAGCATTAGCTAGTAAATCTCTATCTCCTAAGCTAGCATTATAATAATACTTCTCTTCTTAGAATTAAGCTCTATTAAGACTATTCTCTAGCTTTAACTTATTTAAATAGTAGTAATAGAAGTTAGTAATAATTTTTTAAGTATATTATAGATAATATATAGGCTCTTTAATTAAGTTATTATAACTTATCTATTTAATAATATATTATAAATAGGGGCTTTTATATTTATAGTATTTCTATTAAAAGTCTAAGATATTTTTAATAACTTATTTTTTAAGGCTATTAACTTTAATAGGTAATAGTAAAGATTATCTTTATTTAAGTATAAGATCTTTAATAATAAGGCAAAGCAGGCTAATATTAAATATAAGATAGATATATATTAAGATAAGCAGATTAAGCTAATAAGTATATAAGCTAATAATCTTAATAATATAAAATAGGCTAAGATTCTTCTAATTAAGTTTTTTCTAAAAGTATTAGATATAAATATTCTAAGTATTTAATTAAATAAACTATTTTATATAATAATAGCAGGCTAAGATTTAATAATAATTAATCTACTCTTTATAATAAGCTTAGATAATATAAATCTAGGTATAAATATAATCTATAATATCTTATATTTTTTTAATAAAGGCTTTAATATTTTTAGCGGCAGGCTAATTTATAGACTAAATAAGCTTAAATTTTATATATAGATAGAACCTATAATTAGTAAAAAAAGGTAATATTTTAATAATCTTAGAATAATAGGAGTTTAATATAAACTTAGCTAAAGATAACTAATTAATCTAGTTATCTTATAAATAGCTAATATAAATATATAGATATTATTTTAAGATAGTATTTATCCTCTTAATCTAATTATTAGTCTTAAGATAATAAATAGTAAATAATAGATTTATAATATCTAAATATTAGGTTAAGTATTTCTAAAAAGTAGTAATAAATTAAAAGCCTTAATTAGATATTATAATCTTTAATACCTTATAAAGCTTTTATATATAATAAATATATAATTATATTATTTTTTTAATATTATAAGTAGCCTAATAAGAAATAAAATATCTTATCTTTATAAGTTAGTCTATAATAACTAATATAGTATTATAATCTTAATAAGATATAAGTTTAGTAATAAAATTTATTAAAATATCTTATTAGGAGTATTTAGAAATAAAAAGCTAATATAAAACTTCTTAATAGCCTTTATTTAAGAATATAATATAATAATAAATATAGTAATTCTAGATTTAGCAATTTATATATTAATATATATTTAGCTAATAATACTCTTATAAGATTAAGTTATAAAGCTTATATTTTCTAAAATATTTAAATATATACTTATTATAATATTTTTATAATAGGTAAGCTCTTAGCTTATTATAGTTAAGAATATATAGATAGTTTCTATAATATAGATATTTTTTTTTATTAATAATTAGCTAGTATAATCTTAGAATAATAGTTAGCTTTATAATCTAAGGCTTATAAGATAAACTGTATTAAGTTATTAGATAAATAAGCTATATTTAATAAGTTTTTAATATTAGATAAATATTTTAGTTTATTAAGCATAGTAAGAGAACTTAATTAATTTTATTTAATAAGCTAGGCTATTTTTTTAATAGGCTAAATAATCTCTTTAATAGACTAGATTATCTCTTTAATAGGTTAAATAATCTTAATAGATTAATTAGGCAGTAAAATAGACTAAACAGATTCTTTAAGCTAAATAGGTTAATTTTTTAAAATAAATTAAGTAAATATTCCTATAAGTTTAGCAAGATTTTTAATTTCTTAAGCTATTAGATTAGTAAAGTAAATATACTTTATTATTTAACTTCTAATAATAGCTTTTAATTTTAGAGATCTTTAAATCTATAAGTTAAGATTCTCCTTTTTTAAGACTATCTGGCTCTAATATTATAGCTGTTTATCTCTCTTTTTAAGAAGATTCTTTAACCTCCTAGTTAGGATATTAGGCTTTATTTCTTATTTTCTAAGTTAGTATATAATTTAGAAATTAAACTAAGATAAGAACTTAGACTAATAAGCTTATTGCCAGTTTAATAGCTTAATTAATATAAAATATTCTAGATTATAATAGTTTATAATAACTTTAATTAATAATAATATACCTTTAAGCTTAAGATATTACTCCTTAAAATAGTAAATAATTATTAGCAGCTTTTTATTATAAATCTTATAATTATATTTTATAATAAAGAGCTTCTTTAAGAAAAATATAATAAGATATAGGATTTCTTTATTATTATATTAAAATATAACTCTAGCTAATATATAATTAAATAAGTTAATTTTAACTATAACCTTATAGATTTAGTTAAATAGCTTTAAAATTAGGGCTTAAATAAATATTTCTTTTAAGGCTTTAAAACTAGACTAATAAGTAATTATCTAATTAAAGAGAATTCCTTTCTAAGTTAAATTTATAAATAGTATAATTATCTTAAAAAAGTTATAAATAAACTAATAATAAAAGTTACTAAACTTAATAAAGGCTTATATATTAATTATATAAGTTAGGGTCCTCTATTTAATAATTATTTTTACCTTATCTAAGTTTATTTTAATATAGTCTTAGCTAATAATAATACTTAAAAACTTAATCTTAAAGATAATAAACTTATACTTCTAGATTTTTATATATAGGCCTACTTTATATAGCTTTTATAAGATAATATAAATATATTAGATATATTTAGAATAAGTTATATTATATACTAGAATATTATTAAAATATATAGTATAAAAGATATTAAGATAATCTTATAGGGTATTATTAATAAACTGTTAAAATATTATTAATACTCTTATTAAGCTAAATAGTATTATTAGTAATTTAAATAGGCTAAGTTAAGTATAGAAGGCAGTTAGATATTTTTATCTTTTCTTAATATAGAGGTTATTAAATATAAAAATAATATTAATCTTTATAAAGTACTTTATTCCTTTTAAATTATTTAGGGTTTCCTTAATTAGAGATAGAGAATATTAGTCTTTAATAATTATTATATTTAGGGCTTAATAATCTATATAGATCTATATCTCTCTATTAGGCTTTTTAATAAATAGAATTAAAGATATAGCAGATAATAAGCTTAGGCAGATAAATCTCTTTCTTAGATTTTTTTTAATTTATTTTTTTAAGACCTTTAATTTATTTTAAGATATAATATATAAGGGTTTAAAAAGAAGTAACTTCTTCTCTAATAATTTAATATTATAGTTATAAGAATAATATAATAATAGGCGCTTAGCCTCCTTAAGAGAAAAGATATTAATATAGTCCTTAAATTCCTTAAATAGTAAATAGGCAGGGTCTTTTTTTTAGATTTATTTAATTCTTAGAGTAATATCTAGATCCTCTAGAATAATTATAAATATTTAAATATTTTTTTAGATATAGATAAAATAGGCAGCTAGAGAAATAAAGGCTATATTTCTTTTTTTTAATTCTCTAGGTCTTAAGAGCAGATATTAAGATAAAGCCTTTAAGAGAATATTATATAGGATAGATATTTTAATTAGCTTTAAAGATATATTATAATTTTTTTAATAATAATTACTATTAAAAGTAATATTATAGATAGTAAATTATAAATATAGGTTATAGCGCTTTAATTAAAAGAGTTCTAAGATAATAAAATAGTGCGCTAGTTAGATAATATAAAACTTAGCATCTTTTTTAAAATAATTCTTAATTCTTATATTTATCTAAATATAATATATAATCTTTTTATCCTCTAGTTCTCTTCTATTAAATATATATAAGATAATTAGGCTTTTTAAAGGAATAGGCTTTAATTTCTAGTCTTTAGCTTATTCTTAGTCTATAAATTCTTATTTTTTAGCTTTAATATTAAGTAAGGTATAAATTAATAAATAGATCTTTTTTTTTTCTTTTCTAATATTATAAATAGTATTATTAATTTTAATTATTATAGATATTTTTTAAGGTTAATTTTATAAATAATAGTAGTAGAAATTTAGATAATATATAATTCTTAAGCCTAGCTATAACTTATTTTAGGCTTACTCCTTTTATTAAAGACTAGCTAGGGGATAAACTATATAAATCTAAGAACTAGATTATTTAGGGAGTCTAAAGATAGGGTTTATATATAGCTATAGTCTAGATTTTCTAGCAGTTATCTAGATATAGGTAGTCTCTAATATAATATTCTAGGAAGCTATAATAAAAACAGGCACTAATTTTATAATATAATAGGCTATACTCTCTCTTACCTAAGTATCTAGAAGTATTTAAGTCTATTAAATTATATAATTATATTAGGGCTAATTTATTCTTTTATATAGGGCTTCTCTAGGGCTAATTATTATATCTTATAGCTAGGGCAAGATTTAAAATAAATAAGGGAGACTAAATATACTAAATAGGTTTTAAAATAGCAATATAAATCTTTATAATAAGAGGCTAGTTTATAATATACTAGCAGTAATAATTCTTAAGATCTTATAAGAATTTAGTAAACTAATAATATTTATAACTTAGGGGCTAACTATATAATAATATTTCTTAAAATTCTTAATTAATAACTTACTTATAGAGTAATTATATAAGCGGTTCGGTTTAGTTTAGGGGGGGGGCTAAACTGCCCGTAGCGGTTTTTAGTTTAGGGTAGAAAAACTATACTTAAATTAAACTATACTCTAGTAGTTTAGTTTAAAACTAAAAAAACTAAAATATTTGCTAAGATCGGGCGCTAAACTAACTTAAGTTAGATTTTACTTAAATAATTCAGTTTAAATAGTTTATATAGTTTATAATATTTATATAGTCTATAGTATTATAGGTATTAATACTCTATATTATTTTATATTATTATTAAAGTTATAGACCTTTAAATCTATAGCTAAGAAATAGCTTAAATATAATATTATTATATTAATTTAAAAATATAAAGAAAGTCTTTTAAAATATTGTTAAATATATATATATATATATATATATATAGAGTAATAGCTATAGAAATATATATATATATATATATAAACTATAGTGTTAACACAGGATTATTATATAATATATATAATTTTTCTTAAAAGCTAAAGTTATTAAACTAAAGAATATATATTTAATTATTACTAATATTCTAAATAAAATATATTTTCTAGTATTTTCTAAATTATTCTCTAACTTTTATAAAAAATATATAAATCTTATATATATTTTAAGGTTACTATAAATCTAATTTAAGTTAAATTTATTAAAACTATATTATATTTAATTATTTCTTTTTTATTTAGATATAGTTTCTAAGTTAAATATTATTCTCTTGCAATAGATAATCTTTTACTTTAATTATTAAGCTTAACTATTCTATTATATATTAAAGATACTTATTCTTCCTTAATTTAGCTTTATTAATATAATACTATAATAATAAAATAAAAATCTTTTTTTTTATTAATTATAAAAAATAATTCTATGCTAAAAGAAAAAATTAATATAGTTGTTTTTAACTAGGATCTTATAAATTATAGTCCTAAATTATAAGATACTTTCCTCTACTATTTAGGGAAGTAATTAAAATAATCTCTTAAATATATTAGAATTATTAGTCCTATATTAAATTAGCTATCTATATTTTTATTAATATGCTAAATATAATAAGCTAGATTATTTAATAGTTTTTTAAGGTAAACTATAAGTAGAAATATATATCCCGCATATTAATATTAGGCAATAAAGTTTACTAATTTACCTTTTATATAGTATTGGGAAAAGAAAGAAAGTAAGAATAAATATAAGGATTGCTAATAGTATTATTAAATTAAGTAAGAAATATAGTAATTTTAGTAGAAGTAGATTTAGGGTTAATAAAAAAGTTTCTAATAATATCTAGATCTAAATTAATATTAAAAGGTATTGCAGATTTAGGGACCTAGGGTTAATATTATCTTTTAATACTGCTAAGTTAAATAAAATAGTTTTTAAAGAAGAATAATTAGATTTTATAAAGCAATAATAGAAATTATAGATACTATAATTATAGTCTATAATATATAATAAAAAATTAAGATAGGCTTTTAATTTTTATATATTTTAACTTAAATTAAAATATATAAATATAGTATAATAATCTAATAATTTAGTTACCTAATTAGTCTTAGCGCAGTATTAGTATAAAATAAGTAATATAATTAGCGTTTTATTAGCTATATATACTTAGCTAAAAATCTTATAATAAAGTTAAATTCTATTTTTTAAAATAATCCTGTTTTTTTTACTCTTCTCCTATTCCTGCCTTTTATTATTCTTTTATACTTTAAATCTAATAAAGTTTAATTTAGCCTATTTATTAGGTAAGTTATAATTAGTAATAAGGGTTAATATTTTAACTTAAGTTAGATTATTACTATATTTTAACTTACTTACTAAATAAGTTATAATTAGTAATAAGAGTTAATATTTTAATTTAAGTTAAATTATTACTGTGCTAGATAAGTTATAATTAGCCTTAATCTATAAGGAATTAGAGTAATATTTTTTTACCTATATAGATTACTAGAATTTAATACTTATTTCTCTATTTATATTTAATTTATAAGGAATTAAAATAATATTTCTTTACCTGTTTAGACCCGCTAAAATTTAGTACTTTTTTCTATTCTTAATTTATAAGGAATTAGAATAATATTTCTTTATCTATATAGACCCGCTAAAAATCTAATACCTATTTTTATATTTTTTATTTATTATATATTTACTATAATTAGTAGAACTAGACTAGAAAAAATCTAACTTAAGTTAGATTTAGATTTTTAGTTATACCTTATAAGAAAGTTATAATAGCTTTAGCTATTAATATTCTTTAAAAGGTAATTAAGAATACTATTACTATAGATATTATTAAAGAAAATAAGATTATCTTAACGCTAATAAAGACTTTTTTAGGTATTATAGTCCTTAGCATTAAGTGTTTTAAAACTAAATAAAAAGACTTATTAAACAGGGACCTAGACTAGAAATATATCTAGACTCTATATAAGGATTTTAATTAAGAGATTAAATAATTTAAGCCTAAGTTATAATTAAAGGCAATTATAAGCAAATCTTCTTTTTAAAAGATATTAAAGGCCTATTAATATCTTTCTATAAAAGAGATAAATATAGTAATTATTAGAAATAAGATATATTTAAGGAAAGGCTCTATAATTAATAACTTTATATTCTTATTAGAATTACTAAAAGATATAAAATAGCTAATATTATAATTTAAATAGTATTAAAGGTAGACCCTTTTATTAATATTAGAAGATTAAGCTATAATAATAATAAAGAATGCAATAAATATTAATAGCAAGAAAATTAAATATTTACACCTAAAGATAAGCTATTCTAACTTAAATTAAATTTCTCTTAATATATCTCTAGGCTTATATCTAGGCTATTAATTTATATAATATAGATGCAATAAATAATAATCTGCTATTAATATTCTAGGCTAATAAAGTTAATTCTTTTAAAGTAAATACTAAGGAGAGAATAATAGCTATTCTTATTTATTAATAGAGTAATAAGCTTATTAAAATAAAATAATAGCGCTTCTTTAAGCTAAAAGCTTTTAAAGAATATATCTACTAAAAACTCAGAATTTAAATTACTTATTTTATATAACTCCTTATTATCTTATATTACTTAGTCTAGCGGGATTAAGTTTAATAGTATATAGAGATATAATATAATACTTTTTATTTTTTATAGATTATAGGGGAATTAATAGTTAATTAAAAACTTAATTATATAAATAGATAATAAATGCTTACTAAGTATTAAATTCTAACTTAGGTTAATTTTAAAACTCTTAATTTAAATAGTTCTTTTATTTTACTAATATAGTCTTAGGCTTTATAATAATTAAGGCCAGCAAGGCTAATTAGAGGCTTATTATTAACTATTATTATAATCTGTTAGACTATAATTTATAGATATTATTTTTTTTTATTATTATAGATTATAAGTCTAGATACTTATAATTTTTAATTAATATTTAATTCTTTAATAAATATTCTTTACTATAATTAAGAAATATTAATACTGTAATTAAGGCAGATATATAATGCCTAATATTTTTATTCTTTCTCTCTAACTAAGACTATATAGTTATATAGAGAAATATTAGTATAAATAGGAATATAATCTATCCTATTTAGTAAGATCTAACTTAAGTTAAATCTAAAGTTTTTAGCTAAACTAGTATATAATAGAGATAAGTAGATAAAACTAAATAAGTATATAATATTACCTATAAAGCAGCTGCTAAGGTATATTATTTTCTAGATATATTTTAAATAAATATATTCTTTAGCTATATTAACTACTCTTAAGGATTTTAAATAGTTTAATACTCTTTATAAGATATTCTTTAAGACTAGAGGTCTATATAAGAAGAATAAAATTATAGAATTTCTTAATTATACCGCGGTTATTATTAAAGAGAAGAGATACTTATTTAATAATCTAGAACTTATATATAAGATATTATTTAATCTAACCTAAGTTAAAATTAAATATATACTTATATTTTTATATATAATTTAAGGAATTATTTATAGTATTATAAGACTAGACTCTTAATAATTATAATAAAAAGAGTATTAAAATTAAATAAACTTATTTTAAATGCTTTTTGTGTTATAATTAGGTATATATTATATTTATACTATATAATTCTATAAGACTTATATTTATAGAGATTATAAAACCCTTTAATAATAAAATAGTAATAATAAGTTAATTATAATCTAACTTAAGTTAAATTATTATTAATTAATTTTATTATAAGAAGATAAACTATAAGTATATATAAACTTCAGCAGAATTACTACCTATATATAATTTAGAAATAATAATTAGATTAAAAAGATTAAGATCTTAAACAGCAGTTGTAGCCGCAATTTTCTCAGAAATTTAAGCAATATTGCTAGTATTATATAGCAATACTAGCGGATTAAAAAATGTTTAATTAAGATATTATATAATAAGTAGATAAGAAGATATATTATAAACTTAAAATTAGAAGACTTTATATAGATTAAGGTAAGTAGACTATAATCTAACTTAAGTTAATTACTAATATATTTAAGCAGAATAAGATAAGTATATTTATGCTCTATAAGATACTATATTAATATTGCTAAAATATAAGTAAGAGCCTGATTTAAATAATATTAATAAGTTCCTCAGAATATATATATTTAATTTAATTAATAATATTAAGGAGTAGAGAGAGATATATAAAAAAGTTAAACCGCAGAAATATAGATTATTTTTTTTATATCCTAATAAGCGGTATAATTTAATTAAGCTGTAAAAAAAAGAAATTAAGAACTAATTAAATATATTTAGGAAGGCATTATTAAACCTTCTTAGCCCTAAGAAGAGGAAACTAAATAATAAGTATATATTCTAATTTAAATTAGATTTTATAGTTACTAATCTTAGAAATATCTCTAAAAATTAGCCTGCAAGTATAATAAAGCAAAATATAGCAGGCATAATAAAGCAGAGTATAATAAATAAAATAAAATAAAATAAAATATAGCAATAAGCGGAATAAAATAAAGCATAATAATAGGCAGAATAAAATAAAATATAGTAGATTAAGATATTATTACTAACTTATTTTAAGGGGCTAAGATTATAATTTATTAATTTATCTTAGCCTAAGAATATAAAAGAATTATAATTAATATAAGAGAGTTTATAAGAGATTTATTTAAGCTATTCTCCCTTTTTTTTAATAAGAAAGAAAAGAAAGCTAAAAAGAAAACTAAATAAAAACTAAAAAATATATTTGCCTTTAATAAGAGAAAAAAAAAAATAGAAAATTTTAAAAATAAGGTTGCTCTTAGAAATAAAATAGCTCCTCTATTATTATAGATATTAAATATTTTAAGTAAATTCTAACTTAAGTTAGATTTAGATAGTGCTTATTAATATATAAATTCTCTTCCTTAGTCTTATAAGCTTTAGTGTGTTTTAAGGTTCTAGTAATAACTTCTCTTATTATAAGATAACTCTCTTCTCTTAATAGTATAAGACCTTTACTTTTTATTATTATTTTAAGAGATAATAATTAGGAGATAGAAATAATAAAATAGCCGGGCTTTTATATAAATATAAAATATTATATTATTTATTTTAAAACCTTTAAATATATATAAAGAGAATTCTAACTTAAATTAAAATATTATAGATATTATACTGCTGTTAATATTATTATTTTCTAGTTTTTTTTTCTTACTTTATTCTGATATAGATATATTAGGATTACTAGGTCCTTTATTATAGTTTTAGAATTATATTATTTATACTCCTGCAGAGACCTATAAGACTTTTTTATTTTTAAATGCTAATATCTAGGATATAAATTTTAATTATAATTTTATTAAACAATATAAGCCCTAATCTAAAGCTAATATTCTTAACTTAACTAAACTTAAGACGATAAGATATAGTTAAGAAAAGGCTATTATTTATCTAGCTCTTTTAAAACAGATTTAGATTTTTAAATTTTAATAAAATAAAATAGAGTTTATAAAATAATAGTCTAAGTTTTAATAGGTAAAAATAAAGACTTAATTATATATATAGTAATACTATTAAAAAATTATAGATAATATTTCTAGTATTCTATATATATAATATTTATATTGCTCTATATTTTTTTAATATCCTTATAAAGGAAAAAATAGTATTAGCTTAATAACCGCCTATATAAAAAGGGCTATATATTAATCTAGAGATAAGACTTAGAAAAATAGCAATATTTAAAATATATTAATTATAAAGGTAAGAATTAGGTAATTAATATAGACTTTATTACTAATATTTTCTTTAAAAAACTTTTAATCTAATATATATACTAGATGTATTATATAATTAAATTCTATATTTTATTATAAAATATCGCCAATTATTTTAAATAGTTAAATATATTTAATTCTGCTATATATTATATATAGCTGCTGGTAATTTATATCTAGAGTTATTTAACTAATATTAGATTTAAGCACGCCTTTTTAAATTTAAGGAGATTAATTATACTAAAATACTATTATATTTATTAAAGTAAGAAAAGATTTTTTTAGCATTAGATTATTAGACTAATTAAAGTTAATATTTTTTTCTTGCTATAACTAAATATTTTATTAATATAAAATAGATATATAAAAAAATATTCTTAGCCTTTAATCCTATTTATAGATTATATATTAAGAAAAACTTAGCTAAAATATTGCTAAAGAATCTTTATTAATATAATTTATAATATTAGATCTTTACTATTACTATAAATAATATAAGTAATAATATTATCCTAATAGCAGAGCTAGATAAAAGCTTAAAAGATAAGCTTAAAATAGATTTATTATTAAAAGATTTCTAAGATATAATATTAAGTTAACTTATTTTAAATTGCTATTATATTCTATATTTAGCATATATTTTATAATTTATAGTTAATACTTTACTAGGTAAATTTTATATTAATGCTTTTATTAATAATAGTATTAGTTAGAATATAAGAAAGGATAAAGGCCTATTATATCCTTAGGGTATTCTAATATTATTAAAAAAGATATTCTCTATTTAACTTAAGTTAGATTAATACTAACAGATTTTTATATAGGTTCGCAAGATTACTAGATTTATTAATATAAGCTCTTAGTATTAGGAATATTTTCTAATACTATAATAATTAAGTACTAATTAGCTAAAATATTATTACTTCTTAATTGCCGGATATAATAGAATTTAATATATTTTATACTTATATATACCCTTAAACTATATGTAGTAATTAAATAATTTATTATATTATAGGCTAATAAAGATATTTATTTTCTGATATTATCTCCTACTAAATGGTGTTAAGTTAAATATTTTATTAAGTTAACCTGGCTATTCTATAATCTTACTCTTGCTATATTAAAGATAAATAATCTATTAATTTATAGGGTTTTTAAAATCTATAATATTATCTTTAATTATCTTAATAATTATATAGAGTATTTAAAATTAAAAAAAGCTATATAGAAGATATAATTCTAAAATACTTTATTTAAAGCTTATAATAAGTTATAAACTTATTATACTAAAATATATAAATCTTAAGGATTTATATATATAATTATAATAATCTTTTACCCCGGTATAAAACTTAAATATTTTAAAATTTAAGTCTAGTAAAATATAATAAAAAACTGGCATAATACTTATAAAAAGATTTTTTATAAGGTATTTTAATATTATAGTAATTAAAATCTAAATATTAAGATATAATTAGGAATCTATTTATTAGTCTTAACCTTAGATTATATGCTTACATAATCTAAATATTATTATCTCCCTTTAAGTACTATTAATACTTATTAAGAAATTTAGACTTATCTTATTAAAGATAATATTCTATCTAATATTATACTTAAATTATATAATATTATTCTAACTTAAGTTAGATTAGGTTTATTAGAATTAGATAATATTTTTAACTATTAGAGAATTAATAAATATTAATTCTTAATTTTTATAATAATAGCCTAAGATTTTTTTATAATCTTATTAAGTAGTATTAGTATAGAATAATTATTTAATAATATCTGAGATATTTGCTATTACTAATATAGCTAACTATTTCCTAATATAATCTATGCTTTAATACTTCTTATATATACTAAAAATTTCACTATTTAGCAGAAGTTTAAGGCAATAATTAATAATATAAATATAATACCTAATAATTAATAATTTAAAAGAGAGGAGATTAAATTGCTAAATTTAATTAGTAATAATAAGAATATAGATAATATATTAAAAGGAGAGATAGATATAGATAATAAAGATTATCAGATAAAGCAGTTTAGGGGTTAAGGTCTTTTAAATATTTAAATAGATTAACTTATTACTAAGTCTATTTATAATAAAGAAGAATAATTAAATAAATTACCTGTATCTAAAATTTCTATATATCTTTAGAGGAATACAGTAACTATAGATAGACCTAAGTTTTTTAATTATTGCTTATACTAGATTAACTATATTAAAGGCTAATATAAATATTAAGAATCTAACTTAAGTTAGACTCTAATATTATATTTTAATATTATTCTACTAAATATTTAAAGAAATAAAAATTTAAATAGTTCTTAAAGATTAATAAGATTTATATAAAAATTTAGATTAATCTAAAGTAATTAAAAAAAACTAAAAAACTAAATTAAACTAAAAAACCTAAAAAAATTAGACCTAAAAAAATTATATAATACACTATAAACTATTAGTTTAGTTTATAAAGTCTATAAACTGTTCTAGTTTATAAAATTATAAACTGAACTAAACTATAGGTAGTTCAGTTCGGTTTAATTCGGTTTTTTTAGTTTTCTATAATTACTCTACTTGCTTAAGCAGGATAAATAATATTTCTTTAAATATTTCTTCTTCTAGTATTATAGAAAGATATATTAAGACTTAGCATAGAGTCTTTAAGCGAGTAGGTATTAAGAAGGAAAAAAAAGATATTCGGCTTTAGAGCTTAGAGTAAAGCTAGAAGAGAAGCTCTAGCTATAAACTAATATAATAAACTAATAATAATCTAATATTAAACTAATACTAAACAATAATAAAAAGAAAAAGCTAATTATTTTATTCTGAATAATTAAAAGGGTCTTATCTCCTTCTTTCTTACTTTGCTTATAGACTTTTTAAAAACTTTAAGTAAAAATATATAATCTTTTAACTAATTATATTCTTTATACTAATTCTTTTTATTATATAGTCTCCCCTTTTCTAAAAGCAGATGCCTTTATTTACCTTTTTTAATTATTATAATTTATACTATTTTCTCTTTTTAATATTATAAATTACTTCTAAAGTAAGAATACTTTAGTTTTTAATATTATATATACCTTAAAACCCTTAATTTATAAAGCTAAGTTTTTTTCTTCTATAGATAATCTCAGATTAATAATATATCTTATTTTAGTATAAAGTATAGCTTTACTTTAACTTTTAAATAATCCTAATTTAATTAATTAAGTATTACTTTACCTATAGCTATAACTCTATTTACTTAGATATTAAAAGGCCTAGATCCTTCTTAATTAAATCTTATCTTATCTTATTTCTTATAATTAAAACAGTAGATATTATTAAGATTTATTCTTTAATTTTTTAGTATTAGCTAATGTAGATTATTAATAAAGGTTACTTCTCCCTATTTAAATATAATATCTCTTAAGCTTATAGTTTCCTTAGACTTATTTTTAGTAATTAGTCTAGTTCTTAGGGTTATAAAGCTTTAGCCTATTCCTCCTTTAAAAATTATAGTCTCTATATTTAATATTCTTAATTTATATCTTCTAAAATACTAGATCTATATTCTATATTTATTATAACTATATAGCGCTAATTAAATTAAATAGACCTAAATATCTTATATAATAACCTTCTAAAGAATACTCTTAGATAAGTTTTTAAGCTTTATTAATCCTTTACTTTCTTTTTTATAATAAAAGGCTGCTTTTACTTCTATAATAGTATATTATAATATTCTTTTTATTAATTTTTTTTTAAAAAATATAATCTAGAAAATACTATTTATTTTTTAATAGTTAAAATCCTTTTTTATTATAATACTTAATTAGATATATTAGTCCTATATCTTATTTAAGGTAAAATCTTCTTTACTTAAATTAAAATATTTTTTATCCCTATACTTAAATTTAAGATACTCTTTAGCCTTATATAAGTTATCTTAGACTTTATAATATAAGCTATTAGATATATTACTAGAAATATTTATATTAATTAACCTAAGATCTCTAAATAGTTAAACTATCCCTAATACTAAAGATTTTTTAGGGAAAAAGTCTTTAGATAAAGATTTTTTAACTTTTATATTATCTTTATCTTTTATACTTTTAAGACTTCCTAAAATAAGATTTTTTATTCTTTTTTTAATTTAGCTATTATTAAGTATACTTAGTATTTATTTAGCCTTTATATTATTTTTAAATTATATAGTTCTAGTATTTTATATATTTTTTAAGTGCCTAGTTTCTTTTTTAATAAAAGGGTCTTCTAGGTTTATTATAAAAAAGGAGGGCTTTATATTAGTTCTTAAGGCTTTATTAGGAGATTCTATTATTTATTTATCTTTAGAAATTTTATTTATAGATTATTTAATTTCTTTAAATAAATTTCTATAAGAATAGGTTATTGCTTTAAATAGTCTTTTCTTCTATTATTTTATTATTACTAGCTTTATATTTCTAATTATTTTTAATATTCCTTTAGCTTCTTTTATAAATATATCTTCTTTTATATTAATTATATTAGCTAATAGTTATATATATAGCTTGTAAATTAATTTAATCTTCCTTAAATTAACTTATTATAAGACTTCTCTAATCTTTTTAATACTTATATTTAGTCTATTTAGCTAGGACTATACTTTAATTTTCTCCTTATCTAGGCAGTAATAATCCTTAAAATTAGTATTAAGTCTTTATTCTCTTTAAAATTATTTCTAATAGTCCGCATTAGTATTCTAATATTTAAGGTTATTATTATTATTTATAAATATTTTTAATTTTTTTTTAAAAATATTATCTTTTATACTCCTTAATCTTATTATATTTTATATTTTTTTAATATAAATTTAGTATATAATAGCGGGTTTAATCTTTTCTTCCCTTAAAAGTTTTAATATTTTTTTACTTTTTAAATTAATAATAGCCTTTTCTATTAATATAAATATACTAATCTTATATTTATATTTTTTTTTTAGCTATTTTTCTTTATCTTAAGTCTTAAGCTTTTTTTCCCTTTTTAGCTTTTTAAGACTTTTAATTCTTTTTTTTTTTCTTCTCTTTTTTTATACTCTTTTCTTTTTTATCTAATATTAGATCTATTAATAAGCTCTTACCTAAATCTTTTATCTAATATTCTTTCTTTTCTCTTATAATCTTCTCTAAAAGATTATTTTTTTTATTTTTATTTTAACCTCTTATAGCTCTTTATTAATAGATTTTTAAAAAATTAATCCTTCTTTACTAAGGGCTTTTTTTAAGATATCTTTTATCTTTTTAATATTAATTAATTAAAGGCTTTTTTTAATTAGTATTTCTTATCTTCTAATATTATAAAGTTTATTAATCTATATTCTTATTAGATATATTACTACTGTTCTCTAGTCTTTAATATTAAATATTAATCCTCTTATAGCTATTAAGATTTAATATAACTATCTAATAATTAATAAGACTTAGTTTATAATCTTTTAACCTTATTTCTTTATAACTTTATAATAACCTTTATTAGCATATTTATAGTTCTTTTTTATTTATATTTTTAATTCTTTTAGCTTATTAATAGCTAATATTTTTTTTTTTTTACTTCTTTTAATAGCTCCTATTAGTTTAAGAAATTATAAAAATTATTAGCTACTTTATTATGCCTATTTTAAAAATTTAAAATAATTACTGCTATATTACTTATAAACTAGACCTTTTCTTCTTTATTATTAGCCTTATTTATTATCTTCTTTATAAGTTTATAAATTTTACTAACTATAGTATATATATATATTCTAAATTAAAGAGCTTTATCTTAATAAATAATATTTTATATTTCTAGTATATTTTTTTCTATTTTTAATATATATCTTTATAAAGTAATTTTTTAAAATAGTTTCTAAATAAAAAAATATATTTAAAAGGTAAGATAAAGTTAAGTTTAGCTTAATTTAGTCTTTAGTTACTTCTGCTATAATATTATATAATATAAAAAGTAAGGTTTTTATAATAAGATAAGAATTTTTTATTTATTACTTATATTTTTTATCTAATATTTTCTATTTTTAGCTTTATTTATAGACTTTTTTAAGATATTTAAGCTAATATTATATATTTTTTAATTATCTCTCTTTTTCTTCTTTTTTAATTATTATTAAGTATTTTTAAATCCTTTCTTTCCCCTAAAAAAAGACGCCTTTATCTTAAATTTACCTTTTTTCTCTTCTTATTATAATATTAGTATTTATTTTATTATTATTTTTTTATTTCTTCTCTTTTTAAACTAACTCCTTGTTTTATTTTATTATTAACTTTCTGCTTCTCTTCTTTTAAGCTAATATTTTTAGAAAGAGGGTATTAGAACAATAACTATATATTTTAATCTAAATAATATTTAGTTTATATTATTGTTATTATTACTTAGTTGCTAATTTTTTTACTTAAATATTATATTATTATTTATAGTTAGTATTTTATTTTAGTTCTCTTATAAATAATAGCTTTTTAAGTAATTTCTATAAATTAAGTCCCTAAAAGATATATTATCTAACTTCTTAAGCTTATAGGATCTTTTTTTAAAGACTTTTTTAATCCTATATAATTTAAGCTAGTAATATGCTAGTTTTATAAAATAAGATATTTTAAGCTTTATATTATAAAGTAAAATAAGCTATTCTTTTATTAGTTATTCTTTATAGAACTATTTTTTATTATTAAAAATTTCTTTATTAGCTTCTCTTATATATTAGATATAAAGTTAGGCCTCTTCTATATTTTAATCTTAGAGCTTTATCTATTATATATAAAGGAATAAAAGATCTTCTATAGTCTTAACCTTATCTTATGTTAAAGTCTTTTAGGTAAGTACTTCTAGTTTAATTAATAATATAATATTATATCCTATAATTATTCTGAATAATATTAAGCCTATAAAGGTTTTAACTATATTCTTATTCGCCTAAATTATTATTAATAGATAGTTTATTTAATTTACCTCTATTCTTTTTATAAGTTTTCTAATATTATATATAAAAGACTTATATATAATTTTAATTACTCTATTTGCTTATAGATTATATAATAAGACTTTAATATAGTTAATCTTATATTTCTATATTAATATATTAATTATAGCTTTATTCTTTAGTCTTTTATTATTAATAAGAGTCTTTATTACTCTCTAATAATAAATCTAGTCTTTCTATAAGAACTTAATAATAGCTCTTAAAATAAGGCTATTAAAGGCTCTATATTTAACTTAGCTAAAGTTATTCTAAAATATAGTAATATAAGTCTTTCCCTTACTAGATAATATAATCTTATAGATATTTAAGTATAGCTTTAATTTTTTTAATAAAATAAATATTAATTATAAAGCTTTTTTTATATATTTTTTATCTGCTTTCTAATATTTATTATATATCTTTATTTATCTAGCAATATATTTATATAGGCCTTTCTATTAATATTAATTAGCTATCTTTTAGTAAGTTACTTTATATTTATAATATTTATACTCTTTATAAAGGGCTATAAGAATTTTTTTTTACTTTTTTTTATTATTAATAATTATATAGCAAGGCTAATTTTATTATGCTCTCTAAAAAAGTATATTATCTTAGACTATATACTTTAGAGCCTTTTTTTTAAATTTAGTATATTATTCTCTATTTATATTATCTAGTTTTATTATAATTTATAACTATTCTATAATTAGTAAAGACTTTTCTAACTAATATAATATAGGTATTAACTAATAGATATTATTTAATTTTATCTTTTATATATTAATATAATAGACTATATAAAACTATAAATCTAGGAATTTCTCTATATTATTATTTTCTACCTTTTTTAAGTCTTACTCTATTACTAGCTTCTAAAATAATCTATTTATAATTAAGTTTTTTTTCCCTAATATATAGATAATATTAAAGTTAAATAGCTGAATTTAAGCAATCTATTAAATAATTATTAACCTAGAGAGGTTTATAGCTATTTTATTTAATTGCGCTATTAAAATTTTTATATTTACCTTTAGTTAAAAGTATATATTATATAGATATATTTAGAATTTATAAAGCGCCTTTAATATTATCTTATATTCTAGCTTTTTTTTATTATATTATCTCTCTGCCTGTATTTATATTTTACTTTTATATCTAGCTAAGTGTCTTTTATTAGACTTCTTTTTTTTTTAAGTAAGTTAAGCCCTTTATTTATTATTACTAGTATTAGTATTAATAATAATTATATCTCCCTCTTTATAGTTAATTAGCTTAAATGCTAGTATTATTATTAGGGCTACTTTTAAAGTATTTATTATTTTTTATTATTCTGGCCTTTAAAAGAAGTTTTATCCCTTTTTTAATATTAAGTATATTAGCTTAGCTTTAATAGTATATTTTTTAATTTATATCTAGTAATAGGCTATAATCCTTAGAAATTCTCTTACTTCTTATAAGTTCTAATAAGATAGCTATTTTAAAATCTTAATTATCTTAGCTAATTTAAGATATCTTCCCTTAATATTATATATATAATCTATTATTTTAATTCTTAGTACTATAAATTATAATTTCTTCTTAATAATTATTAAACCTGCAAGTTTAAGACTATATAATATCTTATTAATATTCTAGATATATTTAAATATAAACCTTTTAATTCTTAATAATATCTTTTCCCCCCTATAATTAGTCTTAGATCCTTATATTAATATATTATCCAAAAATATATTATAGATATTAGGAATATTATTTACTAATACTCTTATAACTCCTTATATAAACTCTTATATTATATTTATTTATCTTTAAAGTAGTTTAGCTTAATAAACTAAATTAATCTCTAGTATATAGAAAGCTATTAAGTCCTATAATTCTTTAGCTAACTCTAATTAATTATACCTAAAGAATAAGTTTATAAATATTAATACTAATATTTTACTAAATTTTTTTAAGAACTTATTAGCTAAAGAGGGCAGATTAATATTTTATATTATTATTTAATTAACTTTTATAATTATATTAATTAGCTAATATTTACTATTTTTCTTTTTTATTAGAAATTATAGATTTTAGTAAAGTCTTTAACTATATTTAAGGATTCCTATATTTATCTTTTTTTTTATTATTTCTTATATTATATTATAAAATACCTTTAATATTAGGAAGCTTTTTACCTATTATAGTTTATAATCTATAGTTTAAATAATAATTAGAGGTATAACTTCTAGGCATATTTATTTAATCTCTTTAAAGATTTAAATAAGAACTATTTTTTAGGCGAAAAGTATCTTTATTAATAATTCTTTCTTTTTTAGCTATAAATTATTATCTATAATAAGGTTTTTTAAATAGTCTAGTATTAATTTTATTCTTCTCTTAATATTTAATATCTTTAGCTAGATATATTTAATAAATCTTTTATATATTTTTTTTATACTTTTTTAGGAGTTTTTATAATAGCGCTTTTTAATAACCTCTTTTTATTTTAATAATTTTTTTAAAGCTATTATAAGTCTGTTTAATATATTTATTAAATAAATCTTTTTATATTTCTTTTTATATTATATATTAATAGAATATTTTATTTTTATAGTAAAAAGGTTATACTTTCTAGATAGTTTATACCCTTATAACCTTTTAACTTCTTTATTTAATTTAGTAGGTTTAAATATCTTTATCTCTTTATTTTTAATTCTCTTACTTGCTTTAAAGCTAATATTATTTACTAAGTATAGCTTCTATAGGCCTTCTCTATTCTTAGTCTAGTATTTATTATTTCTTTTTAGCTCTAGTTTAATAACTCTTATATTTAAGATAATAGATTATATAATATCTCTTTTCTTAACTTATTTTTTAAGTTATTTATTAAAAATATTTAAATAATAGCTTAATTCTTTTAGTTTATAAAATAAATTATACTCTTTATTATTTTATCTAATAGAGTAATATATTATAAATATACTTAATACTTAAAAGGCCATCCTAGAATATAATTATAGTTAATCTTATTATTTATTATAAAAAAAGAGACTTTATAATAAAAAGATTTTATCTATATAAATATTTCTTTATAGAGACTTATAAAAGGAGTTTATCTATTATTTACTAATATTATATTATCTCTGAATTTTTAATTTATAATAAGTTTATAGTAATTTACTATATTTTTATATATTATATTAATTTTAGCTCTACTATTTATTATAATATTTTATATTTTTTTATAATTATTAATTCTAATTAGCAATTTTAGAGTTATAGCTATATATAGTACTTTATCTTTATTAAGAGGCTTAAGTTATAAGGATATATAAGTATATTAATCTGTACTATTTATTATATACTCTATATTTAATATAGAGGTATTAAATTATACTCCTTTAATATTATAAAATATTACCTTTATTATTATCTGCTATAATTATAAAATAAATAAGGCCTTATATAAATTAGGAGATAGACTAATAAGGTCCTAAATTAATATATAAACTCTAGTATTTAATATCTGATTTATAACCCCTATTATATTAATAGTCCCTTTTAGCTTATCTATAATTTTAAATCTTTTTAACTTTTATTTCTTTTTTATCTTAATAACTTTTTTATCCTTATTTTGCTTAGGTATATTCTTTATTTTTTTTTAACTATCCTTATTTTCTTAATTATATTTAAAGGCTAATAATTATTAAATTAGTTTATCTTAATTAAAGGAAATCTCTATTCCTATTTAATTATTTTCTATAATTTTTTTTATATAATTATTTAGTCCCGCTTTACCTTTTTTTTACTCTTTAAAGCTTATTTAATCTTATTATATTAATAGAATAATAACTTTTTATAATATCCTTAGCTTTTTTCTTAAAGCTTAAGTTATTCTTAGGCTGCCCTAGTATAATTAACTAGATATTATACTTAATTAAGCTAATATTTTTTTACTCTTCCTTTAATCTCTATTTAATAATTTCCTTTTATAATATATTCCCTTATATAAGATAAATAACTTTTCTATTCTATCTTTTTAGCCTAAAGTAAAGTTTATAATTTTCTCTTTAATAAATAAGCTTTTAATTTAGGAGGCTTTTTAAATTTAAGTAATAAGATTAAATATAATTAAGAGCCTAATAGAAGTTATATAAATTTAAAAATATTTTAGATCCTCTAATTAGGTTAAATCTTAAAGGTATTTTAGCTTATATATTTATACTAGTATTAAGTATATTATTATTAAGCCTCCCTATATATTATATACTATATAATTTTAACTTCTTAAACTCTTTTATTAATTAATTAATTTATAATTGCTTTATTAACTTTATTTTAGTACTCTATTATTTAGTCTTATTTTTATTCTTATTTAAGTAGGTTTTATTAGGTTTAATAAGAAGTTATATATTATCTTTTTTAGTTATTTTCTCCTTTATTAAAGCTGCTATATCTTAATCTTTCTTTAGTTTACTATTATTAAGGTAATAAAGGGTTTTAATTATTCTTACCCTATTTATTACCTTCTTATAGAAATTAGTATATTTAATAATAAATAGAATATAATAGTTTATATTTAACTCTTAAACTATTTACTGCTTAAGCTCTTCTAAAAATTCTTAAAAATATTAAACTGTTATAAACTAGGGCTATAATACCCGATATTACGGACCTGCTAAGACCTAAGATAGAGAACGCAGGATAATAAGATAACTAGATCTATATATAATAGTTAGATTAGTTAAGTTATAGATAGAGCTATTAAGACTAGGTTATTTAAATAACCTAGTAGACTAAATAGATAGATAAATAACCTCTTAGAGAAATAGAAGTTAAATAGATTAGTAATTTATTCTAATTACTATTAAACTAGACTTTTAATTTTATTATATATATATTACTATTCGCCTATATCTTAACCTTTTATCTTATATTTTATTTAACTAATTTGCTAGTTACCTTTAATTAAAGAGCTTCTTTACTCTAGCTCTTTATAGTTTAAATTGCTTAACTAGCAGTATATTAAAAAGAAAAGAGATATTAAGAAGTAGTACTAAAGATTAGTATAGAGAATTTATATATAGCTTAAGACCTGTGCGATTTAGATCTAAATCTAAATATAGTCTAGAATCTAGTATTTAACCCAGACTAGCAAATATTATTAATCCTAAGCAATTAAGATTAGCTAATAGTATTAGTTCTAATTAGCCCAGACTAGTAACTGCTATAAGTTTAAAAAATTTAATAAATTTAAGAAGTATTATAGACCCTGGGATTTAATAGGAATTAAATATTATTAATACTAGACTTACTACTTTATTAAATTCTTAGTATTAAGTTAATAGCGCAGCAATAAAAGCTTTACTAGATATAACTTAAAGATTATTAGAAAAGATAAATATAGCTGCAGTTATAGAGCTAATAAAATAAATAAATATAATTCTTAAATCCAGATCTATTACTAAACTGCCTAAATCTTATTAATATTAAGCTAAGAATTTAGATAGCTATTATTGTTAATATTACTATATAAAATAATACTTTACCTATAATATATTAATATTTTAAATTAAGACTAGTAAGATAAATTATACTACTATATTATTTTTAAATAAATATATAATAGCTTAGAGTTATAAACTCTTTATTTTAGCTATAATTTTATAGCAGAGATTATAATAATAGCTATTAGATTATCTTAAAGATTTATAATATTAATTCTAGATAATAATTATATAATTCTAAGAGTTAAAGTAATAATAAAAATAAACTGCTTAAGACTTTCTTAATAAATTTAAGCTTTATAAAGCTAAATTAGGCCTAGAGAAAAATATCTAAAACTAAACCTTCTTCTCTATATTATAGAAAGATATATAGAATTAGCTGTTTAAATATACAAAAATTTTAACTAATATATAAAAACTAGCTTTAAAAGTTATAGTCATTAAATAAAGCCCTAAAAGCTTTATCAGATCTTAACTAAAGGACTTTAAAAAAAAAGAAAGATTTTATCCTTATACAAAAGATAAGTAAAGAAGCAAATTATCTCAATTAAACTTTATAAAAACTTTCTACTTTATAAAGACCTCTTTAAAACATAAAATAAAGAGGTTTAGATCTATAAAAGAGTAAGAATAGTTAAAGAAAAAGAAATAATATTTTAATTATAAAGAGTAGAAATATATTAATAAATAGTATTCTAAAAAGAATAAGAAAAATTAGGGTTTAAAAAAGAATTCTAAACCCCCTAAAAAGAAAGGAGTTAGGCTTAAAATATTTTAGCGCCTTAATAGCATAAAATTAGAGTTTATAATAATAATAAGAGTATTAATTAAGGGTTATACTATAAAAATAAATATACTCCTTAACTCCTAAATATATAGCAATTTTATTAATAGTGATTTTTTAATATATTATAGATATTAAGGATTCTCCTAATAGCTAATTGGGTATATTTTATAAATAGGAGACTAAATAATACTAATCTATAGCAACTTCCTAATTATTATTAAGATAAAGGACTTAAAGGAAAAGATAAAATAATATAAGATTAACTTCTAGATTATTTCTATATAAAAACCTAATATAATTAAAAAAAATCAGAATATAATCTTAGGATTACTATAGCTATACTAGAATAATCTTATTATAAATTAGAGATACTTAACTTAAAGATATTAGTAAGAGGCTTTATCTTAAATTAAGATTTAAATTTTATAAGTATTTATAAAGATAGTATAAGATTAATTAATTTATTATATATAAAAAGAATATATTAAGATAAATATAGAAAAAATTTAACTTCCCTTATATTATATATAATTCTAAAATATCTTCTTAAAAAAAAAAGCTAAAATATTATTTTTATTAAAAGATACTAAGATTTATATAATTAAGCTAATTAATAATAAAACACCGCTATAAGGGCCTTTATACCTATACTTTATTAAAGAACTAGATATATTATAAAGGTATTTAAAAGATATATAATAATAAGATTAAATCTGGGCTTTAATTAGCTTAGCCGGATTATTAATTATTTTTATTCTTAAGAAAGATAATAAACTGCATTTATATATTAATTATTAAGGATTAAATACCTAAATAATTAAGAATTATTATTTATTATTATAGATAAATAAAATACTAGATTAATTAATAGGCGCGAGATTTTTTATAAAACTTAACCTCTAAAAAGCTTACTATAAGATCTATATATAAAGGGGAGATAAATAAAAAATAGTATTTAGAACCTAATATAGCTATTTTAAATATCTTATTATATTATTTAAATTATATAATGCTTTAGCTATATTTTAAGCTTATATTAATATAGCGCTAAGAGGCCTATTAAATATCTATTATATTATATACCTAAATAATATCTTAATCTTCTTAATAGATAAAAAAGAATATAAATAATATATTTCTAAAGTGCTAGAGAGATTTTATAAATATAATTTATATATAAAGCTAAATAAATATAAATTTTATAAGGAAGAAGTTTCTTTTCTTAGATTTATTATAAGATAAGATAAGATTAAAATAAATCCCTTTAGGATTAAAACAATTTATAATTAGCTTATACTAAAGACCTTTTATAATATTTAGGTCTTCTTAAGATTTATAAGTTTTTTTAAGAGATTTATCTATAATTACTCTATTATTATAATGCTATTAATAGATTTACTTAAGGATAATAAAAATAATAAGAAGATAGGCCTATTAAAATAGATACTTAAAGTATAAAAAGTATTTAATAATTTAAAAACTATATTTATTAAACTGCTAGTATTATAATATTATAATCTAGAGAAGTTAATTATAATAGTTATAGATGCCTTAGAATTTGCTTTAGCTATTATTTTATTATAGCTTATAAATAAGGTAATAGGATAATAATACCTAATTACATATTTCTTAAGAAAATTCACTAAAATTAAATATTAATATAAAATATATAATTAAGAACTATTAGCAATAGTTAAAGTTTTTAAATATTAGAGATATTATTTAGATAGCAGTAAATACCCTGCTTAAATACAGACTAATTATATAAACTTATACTATTTCTTTATAATAAAGATTTTAAATAATAAATAAGTAAGATAGGCGGAGCTATTAGCAGGCTATAACTTTTATATTAAATATAAGCTAGGTTATTTAAATACAGCAGATATATTATTTTAAAGATTAGACTATAAATTCTTAAAAGAGGAATAAGAGATTAAATTATTACTTACCTTATAAAAAAAACTGAAACTATATATTTTAAATAAAGAAGAGAGTATAAATAATCGCAAATACTTATTACTAAGATTATTAGTATTAAAGGTTATTAATAAAGAGATAATTTAAGATTCTTTAAAACCTAATTTTCTAAAGTTGCTTAGGTAGCTCTAATAAAAAGATATCTTTATATTAAAGAAGATTAGTAATTTAAAGACTAATTAATCTAAAAGCTCTAAATAGATTATAGATAATAAAGGTCTGCTATAGAGATAGGATTAAATTTATATTCTAAATAAATATTTGCTAAAGCTAGAATTATTATAAATTTATTATAATAATTTATATACTAGCTATTAAAGAATTAGAATTATAGAAGAGCTATTTAAGCAAAAGTTCTATTAGCTGGGTATATAGAATAATATATAAGAATATATAAAGATCTATAATATTTATAAAAGGAATTAAATTTTTAGATATAAGCTATATAGGCAGTTAAGCTTATTACTTATAGTAGAAAGACCTTAGCAGAGTATATTAATAGATTTTATTATTGGCTTACTATTATTAATTTAATAGGGAGTTAAATATAATATAATCCTAATAATTATAAACTGATACTTTAAGATAGCTTTATATATTTTAATCTAAGAAATAATTATAATAAAAGACCTAGCTAACCTAATTATAAAAAGAGTATATTATTAATTTAATTCTCTAATATTAATTATCTTTAATTAAGGATTAGTATTTACTAATAAATATTAGACTAAGCTTTATTAGTATATATAAATTACTTAATTAATAAGTACTACTTTTTATCTATAGATAGATAGGCAGATAGAGTATTAAAATTAGACCTTAGAGTATTATCTAAAGATATATATAAATTATTATTAAGATAATTAGGCATTATTATTAGGTATAGTGGAGTATACTTATAATAATATAAAATATTCTACTATTAGATGCTTACTATTTAAAGCCCTTTATAGCTTTAACCTTAATAGCTAAGATAAATATAATATAAGAATAAGGTTAAATATTCTTATTATTAAGGAATAACTTAAAAAATTAGCGGATATTAGGGTAAAGTTAAAAAAGCACTTATAATATATTATTAAGATATAAGTAAAGTATTATAATAAGAAGTATATACCTAAATTATATAAGGTAGGAGATTAAATTCTTTTATTAATAAAGAATCTATAAACTAATTAATTTAATAAGAAGTTAGATTATTAATTTTCTAGATTTTATAAAATAATTAAGATAATTAGAAAGTAAGTATACTAATTATAACTGCTGAAGAGCCTAGGCAGGATATATTTAGTATTCTATATATCTCTGCTAGAGCCCTATAATTAATAAGAAGGGATAGAATTTAAATAGCTAGATCTAGTTCTTATTAATAGAGAATAAAAATAGGAGATAAAAAAAATCTTTAATAAATAAACTTTTTATAAAAAGATGCAGTTTTTAATAAAATAAAAAGGATATCTTTTATATAAGAACTTATAGCAACTATTAGAAAATCTTATATATATAATTAAAGCTTTAGAGGAATATTATAGTAAGAATCTTAATAAGGCTCTTAATATAGGTAAGCTGCCTAAATAAAAGCAATATAAAAGAGAGCTAAAAAATAGAAAGTAAAATAAGATAGATAGGTAATAATATTTTTTCTTTTATTAGATTTTTTAACTATTATTAAATATATTACTATATATATTATTTTTTTTCTAATTTTCTTATTAGGTTTAAGAGTTTTAAAGAGAATATAGATTATAGAAGAAAGGAATCTTAATAAAAATAATTTAGTTTAATTAAGCTAGCCCCGGCTAAGGCTTTAAATATAGGCCTATGAAATCCTCTTATTTAGCTACTTTATTATTGTAAAATTTTTTAATAATCTCTTTTTTCTCTTTATTAGAGAGTGGAGGCAGTCCCTATAATTAGGCAAGTATATTATCTATATATAAGAGGTTGCAGTTTAATAAATAGAGTATTTATTATAATTTTTAGAAGAGATATAATAACTCTAATTTAAAGTATAATAAGATTAATAGGATAGTAGTAGTATTAAGCTAGTATTTAATAGTCTTAAATATAGATTTCTATATATATGCCTTTATAAAGGAGATATATATATTTATAGCCTTATTAAAAGACTCTAAATTATTTAAAAGATAAGCCTCTTAGTTAAGATTCTAAATATAAATTAACTTAGCCTTATATACTAATAGTATAAGGATATATAGCTTATAAAGGCCCTTATAATAAAGATACTTTACATTAATATAAGGATAAATATACTATTACTTAAGATCTTGTATTAAAGCCTTTAAATAATAAAGATATATCTTTTATAAGATAGGAGAAAAGTTTTTAGCTAAATCTTTTAAGCTAGAAAGATTTATAATAGGGTTTATCTTAAAGATAATAAGATAATTTATTATTATATTAGTATTAATAATAATAGTTAATATTATTATTTTAATAAGAGCTAGATTAATTTAGAGAGGAAATATTTTAATAGTAGCCTTAACTCTGGGAATAAGACTTATAATAATATCTTAAGTTCTCTAGGTCTTTATATTAAGGATCTTCTTTATTTTTAATCTCTTTTATAGTTTTTTAACTAATTAAATAGGAGTTTTTTTTGCTATAAATATAGTAAGAGTAATATTATTATAACTATATTTTAACCTCTAAAAAGGATATAATAAACTAGCTTATATCTCCTTATATATAGGAAGAACTATATTACTAGATATAAATTAATCCCTATATATTTTAAATAAGAAATACTTCTTTATTAAGGGATTTTCTATAGATATCCCTAATAGAGATATTTTATTATTATTATTAATAGCAGTAAATAGTATAATCTATAAAAAAGAAATTATTTATTTTAATATTATAGTAATAGTTAGAGATATAAAAGGAGGAGTTAGATTAAGCTACTCCTTATCTTTATTAAATTAGTTATAAAAGAGCTAGGCTTTAGCTATTATAAAGGTAGGTATAAAAATCTTATTAAGAGAGCCTAAAAAAAATAAAATGCGCTTAAAATATTTAAGAAGTATAACTATATTAATTAATACTATTATATAAACCTGAAGAATTATAATTTATATTAAGCACATATATAGGACCCGCGAAAAAAGCAATTTAAAAATCCTATTTTTAATACGCCTATATAATTATTAGTATTTTTTATAAATAGATTATTGAAAATAGTATTAAATAAGCTGCAGAAATAGGAAAAGAATAGCTTAATATATAGGTAAGAGGATAAGAGTTAGTTAGTAAAAAAGAAAAACACTTCTAATCTTTTAGGTGAAAATATTAAAATAAAGCTAATATTAGATAAATTCATATAATAAATATACTTTAATAGCAATTTATTACTGTTATTATAGTTATGCTAAATATCTAAATCTATATAATAAACTTTATATAGCTTAGGATAAGCCTTTTAAAAGGGGGGGATATTATTATAAACTAGGGCTATAATATTTAATATTATAGACCTGCTAAGATCTAGGATAGAGGATATAGGATAATAAGATAACTAGATCTATATATAATAGTTAGATTAGCTAAGTTATAGATAGAGCTGTTAAGACTAAGTTATCTAGATAATCTAGTAGACTAAACAGACAGATAAATAACCCCCTAAAGAAATAAAAGTTAGATAGATTAATAATTTATTCTAATTATTATTAAACTAGATTTTTAACTTTATTATATATATATTACTACTCGCCTGCGTCTTAACCTCTTATCTTATATTTTGTTTAACTAGTTCGCTAGTCACCTTTAATTAAAGAGCTTCCTTACCCTAGCTCTTTATATAAACTCTCTATAAGTATTAGCTTAATTTATTTAAAGTTATTAGTATTTTTAATATAGCTTAATATTTTTAATTATACTCCTTTAAGTCCTTAGAGCTATTATATTTTATATTTTTAAACCTTTTTAGCTATTAGATATTATATTTCCTTTAGTGCTTATTATAGTAAATATATTCTTATTTAATTACTTTTATTAATTTTAGGTAATTCTTTTCTTTATATTTAGATTAAATATTTATTTATAATAATATTAATAGGCTATAATAGTTTATAAATTATTTAGTTTTTTCCTCTTCTAAGAGTTAATTTACCTTATATAGCCTTTTAAAAAGCCTTAAGTAATAAGTAATATTATCTCCTTTAAAATATAATATTTTAGGGTTTTTAAGCATTAGTATCTGTAAAGCTAATATAATCTAGATTAGCTATACTATTAATAGTCTTACATTTTTAAATACTTAAACTATTTATGCCTTTAGACCTAATAATATTAAAGAGCTAAGGGTCCTTTTATTTTAACTAATACTAAAAAGATTAGTGCTTTTTTTTATATTTTTTTAAAGAAATAGTAATAAAGATAATAATAAGAAATTCTTCTATTTTTTAATAAATAGTTTTTACTTAATAATTTTTTATTTCTTTTAAATTTCTGCTTTTTTTTTATATTTATTAAGCTTTTCCTTATATTTAGCAGTCTTTCCTTTCTCTTATTATTAATACATGTTTTTATTTTATATTATATTTACTATCTCTATTAATTTAAGAAATATATTTATCTCTTTTTATTTATAATAGTAATCTTCCTTAATTATTTTATTTATCTTTTTATTATTTTTTACCTCTTTTTTTAGCTTTAGCTTTAATCTTAGCTTTTAATTCTCCTTTCTCTTTTATTTTTGCTTAATATTTTAATACCCCTTATATTTAGCTTTAATTTATTATAGAAAGATATATTAAAACTTAATATAAAGTCTTTAAGCAAGTAAATATTAAGAAAAAAAAGAAGGATATTTAGCTTTAAAGCTTAAAATAGAGTTAAAAAAAAAGCTTTAGCTATAAACTAATATAATAAACTAATAATAATCTAATGCTAAACTAATATTAAATAATAATAAAAAGAAAAAGCTAATTATTTTATTTTAAATAACTAAAAGGGTTTTATCTTCTTCTTTCTTATTTTATTTATAGACTTTTTAAAGACTTTAAGTAAAAGCATATAACCTCTTAACTAATTACATTCTTTATATTAATTCTCCTTATTATACTAGTATTAGGCGTTAGAACTTAATAAAAAAGATTTTAAATTTTTTATTAATCTAATAAAGGTTAAATAGTTTACTATATATATTATTTATATAATTAAGATTATTAAATATATATTTTAAAATATCTAGAATCTTTTAGTAATTGTTAAAAATATAAGTCCTATCTCTAATATATAGTAATATTTAAGTATAGGGCGCACCCTTTAAATAATTAGTTATATAGGCTATATAGCTCTAGGAAGTTAAGAATTAGTCTTAGTTAATTATTATCTTCCCTTAGATTTAGGCTATAAAGTGCTAAAGGTCCTTTTAGTTATCTTTAAACTTATCTAAATTAAAGAGTTTTTCTAAAAATCTAGGGGTAAAGAAAGGTATAATAATAAGTATTTTAAATACTTCTATTAAAGCAGCTGCAGATCTTTTAATATTAAGCTTAAGTTTAAATATAAATATAGGTATATTTATAATAAGAATAGCTATATAATAAGCTTAATCTCTCTTAAGAATAGCCTAAATATATTATTATTCCTTTTTATTAAGCTATATCTCCTAATATTATTAGATAGCCTTAAGGTTAGCATTTTTTTATTTAAGCCTCTATTATATAGCCGCGAACTCTTATTAAAATTTTTAAAACCTTACCTTAATTTATTTAATATATTAGCTAGCTTTATTTATAAATAACTTAGCCCTAGTAATATATTTATATGCTAGGCAATAGTAATTATATTATTCTAGCCTATAGCTAATAATAATATACTTAATAAACTCTCTTAAAGTAATTAGCAGAAATAGGAGAATTAGGGCAAGTATTATTAATAGTATTAACTCCTAGATAAAAGCTATATAATATTAAGATATAGGCTTAGGAAGTAGGTTAGAATAAATAGAATAAGATAGTTAATACTAGGACTAGCTATAAGATCTTTATTTAGCTAATTTAGACTAAAATAAGCTATTATAGGTAGGCTTAATAAATAAGATATAGCTTAAAGAGCTTAAATTTAAATTAAGCTATATATTAAAAATATCTTTGCAAGGTTATATAATACCTTATATAAGCATTAGCCGATAAATCTCTATTTCCTAAGCTAGTATTATAATAATTTTATTAATATTATTATAAGAAGATATATTAAGACTTAGCATAAAGTCTTTAAGTAAGTAGGTATTAAGAAAGAAAAGAAAAGTATTTAGCTTTAGAGCTTAGAGTAAAGCTAGAGAAGAAGCTCTAGCTATAAATTAATATAATAAACTAATAATAATTTAATATTAAACTAATACTAAATAATAATAGAAAAAAAAAGCTAATTATTTTATTTTAAATAATTAAAAGGTATTATTTTCTTATTCTCCTGCTTTATTTATAGACCTTTTAAAGATTTTAAGTAAAAGCATATAATCTCTTAACTAATTATATTCTTTATATTAATCTTTCTTATTATATAACCTCCTCTCCTTTAAAAATAAATATCTTTATCTACCTTTTTTAGTTATTATAGTCTATATTATCTCCTTTTTTTAATATTATAAATTATTTTTAAAGCAGGAATGCTCTAATTTCTAATATTATATATACTTTAAAATCCTTAACTTATAAAGCTGAGTTTTTTTCTTTTATAGATAATCTTAAATTAATAATATATTTTATTTTAATATAAAGTATAGCTCTGCTTTAATTTTTAAATAATCTTAGTTTAACTAATTAAATATTACTCTGCTTATAGTTATAACTTTATTTATTTAAATATTAAAAGGCCTAGATTCTTCTTAGTTAGATTTTATCTTATCTTACTCCCTATAATTAAAATAATAGATATTATTAAGATTTATTTCTTAATTTTTTAGTACTAGTTAATATAGATTATTAATAAAAATTACTTCTCTCTGCTTAAATATAATATCTCTTAAGTTTATAGTTTTCTTAAACTTATCTCTAATAATTAGTCTAGTCTTTAAGATTATAAAGCTTTAGTTTATTCTTCCCTTAAAAATAGCAGTCTTTATATTTAATATTCTTAGCTTATATTCTCTAAAATATTAGACCTATAGCCTATATTTATTATAATTATATAGCGCTAACTAGATTAAATAGATTTAAATATTTTATATAATAACCTTTTAGAGAATACTTTTAAATAAGTTTTTAAGCTCTATTAATCTTTTACTCTTCTTCTTATAATAAAAGGCTGCTTTTATTTTTATAATAGTATATTATAATATCTCTTTTATTAGTTTCTTTTTAAAGGGTATAATTTAAAAAACCTTATTTATTTCTTAATAATTAAAGTTCTTCTTTATTATAATACTTAACTAAATATATTAATCCTATATCTTATTTAAAGTAAAATTTTTTTTATTTAGGTTAAAATATTTTTTATCTTTATATTTAGATTTAGGATATTCTTTAGCTTTATATAGATTATCTTAGGCTTTATAATATAAGCTACTAGATATATTATTAAAAATATCTGTATTAATTAATCTAAGATCTCTAAATAGTTAAATTATTCTTAATATTAGAGATTTTTTAGAGAGAAGGTCTTTAGATAAAGATTTTTTAATTTTTATATTATTTTTATTTTTTATGCTTTTAAGACTTCTTAAAATAAGATTTTTTATTCTTCTTTTAACCTAATTATTATTAGATATATTTAATATTTACTTAATCTTTATATTATCTTTAAACTATATAATTCTAGTGTTTTATATATCTTTTAAATGCCTAGTTTCTTTTTTAATAAAGGGGTCTTTTAAGTTTATTATAGAAAAGGAAAGCTTTATATTAGTTTTTAAGATTTTATTAAAAGGTTTTATTGCCTATTTATCTCTAGAGATTTTATTTATAGATTATTTAGTTTTTTTAAATAAATTTTTATAAGAATAAGTTATTATTTTAAATAGTCTCTTCTTCTACTGCTTTATTATTATTAGATTTATATTTTTAATTATTTTTAATACTTCTCTAGCTTCTTTTATAGATATATTCTCCTTTATATTAATTATATTAGCTAATAGTTATATATATAGCTTATAAATTAATTTAATCTTCTTTAAATTAATCTATTATAAGACTTTTTTAACCTTCTTAGCACTTATATTTAGTTTACTTAGCTAAGATTATATTTTAGTTTTTTCTTTATTTAGGCAGTAATAATTTTTAAAGTTAGTATTAAGTCTTTATCTCTCTTAAAACTATTTCTAGTAGTCTATATTAATATTCTAATATTTAAAGTTATTATTATTATCTATAAGTATTTTTAACCTTTTTTTAAAGATATTATCTTTTATATTCCTTAGTTTTATTATATTTTATATTTTTTTAATATAAACTTAGTATATAGCAGTAGGTTTAATTCTTTTTTTTCTTAAAAGTTTTAATATTTTTTTATCTTTTAGATTAGTAATAGCTTTTCTTATTAATATAGATATATTAATCTTATATTTATATCTTTTTTTTAGCCTTTTTCCTTTATTTTAAGTCTTAAACTTTTTTTTCCTTTTAGCTTTTTAAGACTTTTAATTTTTTTCTTTTCTTTTTCTTCCTCTTTTATGTTTTTTTTTTATCTAATATTAAATCTATTAATAAGCTCTTATCTAAATCTTTAATTTAATATTTTTTCTCTTCTTCTATAATCTCCTCTAAAAGATTATTTTTTTTATTCTTATTTTAATCTCTTATAATTCTTTATTAATAAGCTTTTAAAGAATTAGTCCTTTTTTACTAAAGACTTTTTTTAAGATATCTCTTATCTTTCTAATATTAATTAATTAAAGGCTCTTTTTAATTAGTATTCTTTATCTCCTAATATTATAAAGTCTATTAATTTATACTCTTATTAAATATATAGCTGCTATTCTCTAATCTCTAATATTAGAAGCTAATTTTCCTATAGCTATTAAGGTTTAATATAATTATTTAATAATTAATAAGATTTAGTTTATAGTCTCTTAGTCTTATTTCTCTATAGCTTTATAATAATCTTTATTAGTATATTTATAATTCTTTTCTACTTATATTTTTAATTTATTTAGCTTATTAATAGCTAATACTTCCTTCTTTCTTATTTCTTTTAATAGCTCCTATTAATTTAAGAAATTATAAAAATTATTAGCTATTTTATTATATCTACTTTAAAAATTTAAAATAATTACTGCTATATTATTTATAAACTAAACCTTCTTTTTTTTATTATTAGCCTTACTTATTATCTCTTTTATAAGCTTATAAATTTTGCTAACTATAGTATATATATATATTTTAAGTTAAAGAGCTTTATCCTAATAGATAATATTTTATATTTTTAATATATTTTTTTCTATTTTTAATATATATCTTTATAAAGCAATTTTTTAAAATAGTTTCTAAATAAAAAGATATATTTAAAAGGTAAAATAGGGTTAAATTTAGCTTAATTTAATCTTTAATTACTTCTGCTATAATATTATATAATATAAAAAATAAGATTTTTATAATAAGGTAAGAATTTTTTGTTTATTACTTATATTCTTTATTTAATATTTTCTATTTTTAGCTTTATTTATAGACTTTTTTAAGATATTTAAGCTAATATTATATATTTTTTAATTATCTCTTTTTTTTTTCTTTTTTAATTATTATTAAGTATTTTTAAATTCTTCCTCTTCCCTAAAAAAGACGCCTTTATCTTAAATTTACCCTTTTTCTCTTTTTATTATAGTACTAGTACTTATTTTATTATTATTTTTTTATTTTTTCTCCTTTTAAACTAATTTCTTATTTAGTATTAAACTTATTTTATTGCTAGCTTTTTATTTCTCTCTTTTTAAGCTAATATTTTTAAAAGGAGGATACTAAAACTATAACTATATATTTTAATCTAAATAATATTTAGTCTATATTATTATTATTATTACTTAATTATTGATTTTCTTATTTAAGTATTATATTATTAATTATAGTTAATATTTTATTTTAATCCTCTTATAAATAGTAGCCTTTTAAATAATTTTTATAAATTAAGTTCTTAAAAAATATATTATCTAACTTTTTAAGCTTATAAGATTCTTTTTTAAGAACTTTTTTAATCTTATATAGTTTAAGCTAATAGTATGCTAGTTTTATAGAATAAGATATCTTAAGCTTTATATTATAAAATAAAATAAGCTATTCTTTTATTAGTTATTCTTTATAAAGCTATTTTTTATTATTAAAGACTTCCTTATTAGTTTTTCTTATATATTAGATATAAAGTTAGGCCTTTTTTATATTTTAATCTTAGAGCTTTATTTATTATATATAAAGGAGTAGAAGATCTTCTATAGTCCTAACTTTATTTTATATTAAAGTCTTTTAGATAAATATTTTTAGTTTAATTAGTAGTATAGTATTATATTTTATAATTATTTTAAATAATATTAAGCCTATAGAGATTTTAACTATATTCTTATTTGCCTAGATTATTATTAGTAAGTAATTTATCTAATTTATTCTTATTCCTTTTATAAATTTTCTAATATTATATATAAAGAACTTATATATAATTTTAATTACTTTATTTACTTATAGGTTATATAGTAAGACTTTAATATAATTAATCTTATACTTTTATATTAATATATTAACTATAGCTTTATTTTTTAGTTCTCTATTATTAATAAGAGTCTCTATTATTCTTTAATAATAAATTTAATCTTTTTAGAGAAACTTAGTAATAGCTCCTAAAATAGGGCTATTAAAGGCTCTATATTTAATTTAATTAAAATTATCTTAAAATATAGTAATATAAGTCTTTTCTTTATTAGGCAGTATAATCTTATAGATATTTAGATATAGCTTTAATCTCCCTAGTAAAATAAATATTAATTATAAGGCTTTTTTTATATATTTTTTATCTGCTTTCTAATATTTATTATATATCTTTACCTATTTAATAATATATTTATATAGGCCTTTTTATTAATATTAATTAGCTATCTTTTAATAGGTTGCTTTATATTTATAATATTTATATTCTTTATAAAGGGCTATAAGAATTTCTTTTTACTTTTCTTTATTATTAATAACTATATAATAAGGCTAATTTTATTATACTCTTTAAAAAAGTATATTATCTTATATTATATACTTTAGGGCCTTTTTCTTAAATTTAATATATTATTCTTTATTTATATTATCTAGTTTTATTATAAAGAGCTAAGGTAAGAAAGCTCTTTATTAGAGGTAATTAGTCGGACTAGTTAAATAGAATATAAGATAAGAGATAGAGATATAGGCAAGTAGCTGTCTATATATAATAAAGTTAAAGGTTAAGTTTAGTAGTAATTAGAATAAATTACTAATCTGTTTAACTTCTATTTCTTTAAGGGTTATTTATCTATTTATCTGTTTTACTAAATTATTTAAATAACTTAGTCTTAATAGCTCTATTTATAACTAGCTAATTTAACTATTATATATAGATCTAGTTATCTTATTATCCTTTATTATTTATCTTAGATCTTAGTAAGTCTAGATTAAGTATTATAGCCCTAGTTTATAATAATATTCTCTCTTATTAAAAGGCTTATCTCAAGCTATATAAAGTTTATTATATAAGTCTAAATATTTAGGTATAGCTATAGTAATAGTAATAAGTTACTGTTAAAGTATACTTATTATATAAATTTATCTAATATTAGCTTTATTTTAATATTTTTACCTAAGAGATTAAGAGTATTTCTATTTTTTACTAACTAACTCCTATTCTCCTGCCTATATATTAAGCTATCTTTTTTTTATTTTTATAGCTTGTTTAATGCTGCTTTTAATAGTTTAAATATAAAAATAGCTAATAGTTATATAGGCATATTAAAAATAAGATTTTTAAGTTATTTTTTTTATAAGTTCTATATATATGCTTAATATAAGTTATAACCCTTTAAATTTATATAATAGTGCTAATTAATATAGTAATGCCTCTTAAATGCTTTAAGTATATTTTATTTATTCTAGGCTCTTATAATAAGGCCCTTATAGCTAGCCCTAAGCTATTATAGTTATTAACTAAAGATTATCTATTTAATTACTAGCTTAATACAGATAATAAATAGCTTAATAAGCTATCTCCTCTTCTTATATCTCTAACTATTAATATAATATTAGAACTAATAACTTTTTTTTTATAGATTATTTTATTTACTGCTATTAATAATAATAATAGAGTATTTCTACTAGAGTTATCTATAGAGAATCTCTTAGTAGAAAAATATCTCCTACCTAAGATATATAGAGATTAGTTTATATCTAGCAATATAATTCCTCTTATATATAAGGAGATATAGGCTAGTTTATTATATCTTCTTTAGAAGTTAAAATATAATTATAATAATATTACTCTTATTATACTTATAATAAAAGAAATTTTTATTTAGCTAGCTAAAAAACTATAAAAGAGATTAAAAATAAAAAAAATCCCTAATATAAAGACTTAGAGAACTTAAGATATTATTATAACTCTTATTCTTAAAGTTAAAATTATTATTAAAATATCTTCTCCTTAAATTAATTTAGCTCTTACTAAGATAGTAATATTAATTATTATTACTAATACTAATATAATAATAGATTATCTTATTATCTCTAAGATAGACCTTATTATAAATTCTTCTAATCTAAAAAATTTAACTAAAGACTTTTCTTCTATCTTATAGGAGATATATCTTTACTATTTAAAAGCCTTAATATAAGATTTAAAATAATAATATATTTATTCTTATATTAATATAAAATATCTTTATTATAAGGGCTTTTGCAAGCTATATATTCTTATACTATTAATATATAAGGCTAAATTAACTTATATTTAGAGTTTTAGCTAAGAGGCTTATTTCTTAAATAATTTAAAGTCTTTTAATAAGGCTATAAATATATATATTTCCTCTATAAAGGTATATATATAGAAATCTATATTTAAGACTGCTAAATACTAGCTTAGTATTACTATTATTTTACTAACTCTATTATATTTTAAATTAGAATTATTATATCTCCTTTAAGAGTTATATTAAATAATCTATTTATTAAACTGCAATATCTTGCATATAGTAAATATATTTACTTAATTATAGAGACTGCCTCTATTCTCTAATAAGAAGGAGAAAGATATTATTAAGGGGTTTTATAGTAGTAAAGTAGTTAAATAAGATAATTTTATAGGCTTATATTTAAATTATTAGCCAGGGCTAGCCTAATTAAATTAAATTATTTCTATTAGAATTTCTTTCTTCTATATTTTCTTTAAAACTTCTAAACTCTATAAGAAAATTAGAAAAAGAATAATATATATAATAATATATTTAATAATAGTTAAAAAACTTAATAGGAGAAAAAGTATTATTATCTATCTATCTTACTTTACTTTTTAATTCTTAAATCTTTTTTATCTTACTTTTATTTAAGCGGCTTATTTATATTAAGAGCCTTATTAGGGTTTTTATTATAATACTCTTATAGAGCTTTAATTATATATATAAGATTTTCTAATATCTATTATAAGTTTTTATATAAAAGATATTCTTTTTATTTTATTAAGAATTATTTTTTTCTATAAAAAGTCTATTTACTAAAAATTTCTTTTATCTTCTATTTTTATTCTCTATTAATAAGAACTAAATCTAGCTATTTAAGTTCTATCCCTTCTTATTAATTATAGGGTTCTAGCAGGAATATATAAAATATTAAATATATTTTGCCTAGGCTCTTTAGCAGTTATAATTAGTATATTTACTTTCTAATTATCTCTATTACTTTATAGGGTCTAGAAAATTAATAATTTAACTTCTTATTTAGTTAATTAGTTTATAGATTCTTTATTAATAAAAGAACTTAATCCCCTATCTTATATAACTTAGGTATATATTTCTTATTATAGTATTTCGCTTATACCTTATTTCTTAACAGCGGGAATATTTAACCTTATTCTTATATTATATTTATTTCAGCTATTAAGATTAAAGCTATAAAGGGCCTTAAATAGTAAGTATCTAGTAGTAGAATACTTTATATTATTATAGATATACTCTACTATACTTAATAATAACGCCTAGTTATCTTAATAATAATTTATATATACCCTTAGATAATACTCTAAGGTTTAATTTTAATATTTTATCTGCCTATTTATCTATAGATAAAAAGCAATGCTTATTAATTAAGTAATTTATATATATTAATAAAGCTTAGTCTAATATTTATTAGTAAATACTAATCTCTAATTAGAAATAATTAATATTAGGGGATTAAATTAATAATATACTCTTTCTATAATTAGGTTAGCTAAATTTTCTATTATAATTATTTCTTAGGTTAAGATTTATAAAGCTATCTTAGAGTATTAGTCTATAACTATTAAGATTATATTATATTTAACTCTTTATTAAATTAATAATAGTAGGCTAATAATAAAGTCTATTAATATATTTTATTAGAGTCTTTCTGCTATAAATAATAAGCTTAACTGCTTATATAGCTTATATCTAAAAACTTTATTCCTTTTATAGATATTATAAATCTTTATATATTCTTATATATTATTTTATATACTTAACTAATAAAACTTTTATTTAAGTAATTCTTCTATAATTTTAATTCTTTAATAGCTAATATATAGATTATTATAATAAATTTATAATAATTCTTACTTTAGTAAATATTTATTTAAAATATAAATTTAATCCTATCTCTATAATAGACTCTTATTATTTATAATCTATTTAGAGCTTTTAGATTAATTAGTCTCTAAATTATTAATCTTCTTTAATATAAAGATATCTCTCTATTAAAGCTGTTTAAATAACTTTAAAAGATTAAGCTTTAAAAAATTCTAGATTATCTCCCTATTAATAATCTTTAATACTAATAATCTTAATAGTAAGTATTTATAACTACCTATACTATCTTCTTTATTTAAAATATATAGTTTTAGTTTCTTCTATAAAATAAGTAATAGTTTAATTTCTTACTTCTTCTCTAAAGATTTATAATTTAGTCTCTAAGATAATATATTAGCTATATTTAAATAATCTAGCTTATATTTAATATAAAAGTTATAGCCTATTAGTAACTTTGCCTATCTTATCTGCTTATTATTTAAAGTCTTTATTATAAAGAAGTAATATAGGTTTATATAATTAGTCTATATTTAAGCAGAGTATTTACTGCTATTTAAATAGTATCTCTAATATTTAAAAGCTTTAACTATTATTAATAGTTTCTAGTTATATACTTTATATTAATATTTAATTTTAGTAAATTTCCTTAAGAAATATATAACTAAATATTATTACCTTATTACCTTATTTATAAGCTATAGTAGAATAATAGCTAAAATAAATCTTAAGGCATTTATAGCTACTATAATTAGCTTCTCTAGATTATAATATTATAATACTAATAGTTTAATAAATATAATTTTTAAATCTTTAAATATTTTCTATACTTTAAATATTTATTCTAATATATTTATCTTCTTACTATTCTTACTGCCCTTAAGTAAGTCTATTAATAATATTATAATAGAAGAGTAATTATAGATAAATCTCCTAAAAAAACTTATAAATCTTAGAAAGATTTAAATATTATAAAAGGTCTTTAATATAAGCTAATTATAAATTATTTTAATCTTAGAGAGATTTATCTTAATCTTATTATATTCTATAAAGAATTTAAGGAAAAAAACTTCCTTCTTATAGAATTTATATTTACTTAGCTTTATATATAAATTATATTTATAAAGTCTTTCTAATATTTTAGAGATATATTATTTATATTCTTTCTTATCTATTAAGAAAATTAAAATATTATTTAAGTATATAATATAGCAGATATTTAATAGGCCCCTTAATACTATATTAATATAGGCTTAAAATATAGCTAAAATATTATATAGTCTAAATAATATAATAAGATATTTAAAATAGCTATATCTAATTCTAAATATTATCTTTTATTTATTTCTCCTTTATATATAAATTTTATAATAGGCTTCTTAGAGATTAAGTTTTATAAAGAATCTTACATCTATTAATTAATTTAATATCTTATCTATTTATAGTAGTAAATAGTAATTCTTAATTATTTAAATATTTAGTCCTTAATAATTAATATATAAGTACAGTTTATTATCTTTTTTAAGAATAAAAATAATTAGTAATTTAGCTAGGCTAATTAAAGCCTAGATCTAACCTTATTATTATATATCTTCTAGATACTTTTATAATATATCTAGTTCTCTAATAAAGTATAGGTATAGAGGCTCTTATAATAGCAACTTATTATTAATTAGATTAATTATATAGGTTTTAGTATCTTTTAATAAAGGTAATATTTTAGCTCTTTCTTCTAAAAAGATATCTTAGAATTATAAATAATATAGGGGAAGTTAAATTTCTATTATATTTATTTTAATATATTCTCCTTATATATAATAGATTAATTAATTTTATACTGTCTCTATAAATACTTATAGGGTTTAAATCTTAATCTAAAATAAAGCCTCCTGCTAATATCTCTAAGTTAAGTATTTTTAATCTATAATAAGATTATTATAATATAACTATAATAATCCTAAAATTATATTTTAATTCTTCCTAATTATATTAAGTTCTTATATAGAAATAATCTAAAAGTTAATCTTATATTATTTTATCTTCTTCTCTAAGTCCTTTACCTTAATAATAATTAAAAAATAGCTATAAATTAATATTATTTAGTCTCCTATCTATAAGGCGTATTTAACTAACTTTTATAAAAACCCCTTATATCTATAATATAATAAAAAGTTATAATTAATAAAGTTAGCATATGCTTAAGAATTAAGAAGCGCATTTATTTTTATAATATAACCCTTAATTAATATACCTACTAAAGTTATAAACTCTAGCTTTATACCTTTAAGGCGCTAGAATATATTAAGCCTAATATTTTTATTTTTAGGAAGTTTAGAGTCCTTTTCTATTTTATTAAAATACTATTTACTAATATATTTATTCTTCTTATAATTAAAATATTATCCTTCTTTCTTTAATTATTCTTATTCCTCTAAAGATTTAAACTTCCTTATTTTATATTCTAAATAAGTCTTTATAAAAATTAACTAAGATAATTTATTCTTCTGCTTATCCTATATATATAAGTAAAATTAATCCTTTTCCCTTATATAAGGTTAGAATTATTCCTTCTTCTTAAAGTCCTTTAATTAAGATTTAATAAAATTTTTAGGACTTTATTTAATAACTATAGCCTTAGAAACTAATTAGTCTAAATTAGTTAAAATATATATATACTTAAATAATTAATTCTATATATCTTCCTATAGTATAAAGAAGAAGGTTTAATTTTAAATATTATTCTCTAGGGCTAATTTAGCTCTATAAAGCTTAAATTTATTATAAAATTCTTAAGCAGTTTATCCTAACTATTATTTTAGCCCTTAAAATTATATAATAATTATCTAGGGTTAATATTATAGATTCTTAAGATAATTTAATAGTTACTATTAAAATCTCTATTATAAAATTATAGCTAAAGCAAGAGATTTATAACTTTAAGCTATTCTATAGTTATTTAAAAGCAATACAGTAATATAGTTTATCTTACTAGCTTTAATTTAAAATATTAATATATTATAGATAAAGTATTAGTCTATATAATAGCATTAATAATAATAGATATTTAAATCCTTAGCTTAATATTAATAAGGTTTAAGCAATTTAATAATAGACCTAGATTTAGAAACTATATTTATTTATTTTATTAGCTTTATAACTGCAGCTATACTTATCTTTTTTAATAATCCCTAAGTTATATCTTATAAAGCTCTTATTGCTATATTATTAACTTAATACTAAGAATTTAATAAAATAGTAGGTTTAATACTAATAATATTTAATTCTTATTAAATCTTAGAGTCTAAAATACTTCTTAAATTTATTAAATTTCTTAAGCCTATAATAATTATTAGTTTAAGCTAATTAAGATTAGTATTACTTACTAATCTTAATTACTTAAGATTAGTAATATTTACTAATTTAAGTTAAGCGCTAGGCTCTAGGCTATATTTAGATTTTTTATGCTAATCTCTAGCACTACTTCTTAATATCTCTTCTCTTCTTAATATACTATTAGTTAAGCAATTTAAACTATAAAAAGCTAAGATAAGAAAGCTCTTTATTAGAGGTAACTAGTTAGACTAATTAAACAGAATATAAGATAAAAGATAAAGATATAAGCAAATAGCTATCTATATATAATAGAGTTAAAGGTTAAGTTTAATAATAATTAAAATAAATTACTAATCTATTTAACTTCTATTTTTTTAGGGGTTATTTATCTATCTATTTATTCTACTAGGTTATTTAGATAACTTAGTCTTAATAGCTCTATCTATAACTAGCTAATCTAACTATTATATATAGATCTAGTTATCTTGTTATCCTTTATTATCTATCCTAGGTCTTAGCAGGTCTAGATCGGGTATTATAGCCTTAGTTTATAATATTTATTATAGTTTATAACTATTCTATAATTAATAAAGACTTTTCTAATTAATATAATATAGGTATTAACTAAGAGATATTATCTAATTTTATCTCTTATATATTAATATAATAGACTGTATAAAATTATAAGTCTAGGAATTTCTCTATATTATTATCTTCTGCCTTTTTTAAGTCTTACTCTATTACTAGCTTTTAAGATAACTTATTTATAATTAAGTTCTTTTTCTCTAATATATAGATAATATTAAAGTTAAATAGCTAAATTTAAGCAATTTATTAAGTAATTATTAACTTAAAAAAATCTATAGTTATTTTATTTAGTTATATTATTAGAGTTTTTATATTTATCTTTAGTTAAAAATATATACTATATAGATATACTTAGAATTTATAAAGTATTTTTAATACTGCTTTTATATTCTAGCTTTTTTTTATTATATTGCCTCTCTACTTATATCTATATTTTACTTTTATATCTAGCTAAGTATTTCTTATTAGACTCTTTTTTTTTAAGTAAATTAAGCCCTTTATTTATTATTATTAGTATTAGTATTAATAATAATTATATCTTTCTTTTTATAGTTAATTAGCTTAAATGCTAGTACTATTATTAGGGCTACTTTTAAAGTATTTATTATTTCTTATTATTCTAGTCTTTAAAGAAAGTCTTATTTTTTCCTTAATATTAAGTATATTAGCTTAGCTTTAATAATATATTTTTTAATCTATATTTAGTAATAGGCTATAATCTTTAGAAATCTTCTTATTTTTTATAAGTTCTAATAAGATAGTTATTTTAAAATTTTAATTATCTTAGCTAACTTAAGATATCTCTCTTTAGTATTATATATATAGCCTATTATTTTAATTCCTAGTATTATAAATTATAATTTCTCTTTAGTAATTATTAAACCTATAAATTTAAGACTATATAATACCTTATTAATATTCTAGATATATTTAAATATAAACCTTTTAATTCCTAGCAGTATTTTTTCCCCCTTATAATTAATCTTAAGTCCTTATATTAATATATTATCTAGAAATATATTATAGATATTAAGAATATTATCTGCTAATATTTTTATAACTCCTTATATAAACTCTTATACTATATTTATTTATCCTTAAGATAGTCTAGCTTAATAAATTAAACTAATCCCTAGTATATAGAAAGCTATTAAATCTTATAATTCCTTAGCTAATTCTAATTAATTATACCTAGAGAATAAGTTTATAAGTATTAATACTAATATTCTACTAAACTCTTCTAAGAACTTATTAGCTAAAGGGGATAAATTAGTATTTTATATTATTATTTAATTAACTTCTATAGCTATATTAATTAGCTAATATTTATTATTTTTTTTTATTAGGAATTATAAATTTTAGTAAGGTCTTTAACTATATTTAAAAATCTCTATATTTATCCTTTTTTTTATTATTTCTTATACTATATTATAGAGTGCCTTTAATATTAGAAAGCTTTTTATCTATTATAGTTTATAATCTATAGTCTAAATAATAATTAGAGGTATAACTTCTAGGCATATTTATTTAATCTTTTTAAAGGTCTAGATAAGGACTATTTTTTAGGTAAAAAGTATCTCTATTAATAATTCTTTCTCTTTTAATTATAAATTATTATTTATAATAAGGTTCTTTAAATAGTCTAGTATTAATCTTATTCTTCTCTTAATATTTAATATCTTTAGCTAAATATATTTAGTAAATCTTTTATATATTTTTTTTATATTTCTTTAAGAATTCTTATAATAGCGCTTTTTAATAATTTCTTTTTATTTTAATAATTCCCCTAAAGCTATTATAAGTCTATTTAATATATTTATTAAATAAATCTTTTTATATTTCTTCTTATACTATATATTAATAGAATATTTTATTTTTATAGTAAAAAAGTTATATCTTTTAAATAATCTATATTCTTATAATTTTTTAACTTTTTTATTTAATTTAGTAGGTTTAAATATTTTTACTCCTTTATTTTTAATTTCTTTACTTACTTTAAAGCTAATATTATTTATTAAATATAGCTCCTATAGGCCTTCTCTATTCTTAGTCTAATACTTATTATTTTTTTCTAGCTTTAATTTAATAATTTTTATACCTAAGATAATAGATTACGCAATATTTCTTTCCTTAACTTATTTTTTAGGTTATTTATTAAAAATACCTAAATAATAGCTTAATTCTTTTAGTTTATAAAATAAATTATACTCTTTATTATCTTATTTAATAGAATAATATATTATAAATATATTTAATACTTAAAAGACTGCCCTAGAATATAATTATAGTTAATCTTATTATTTATTATAAAGAAAAGAATCTTATAATAAAAAGATCTTATTTATATAAGTATCTCTTTATAGAGACTTATAAAAGAGGTCTGCCTATTATTTGCTAATATTATATTATCTCTGAATTTTTAGCTTATAATAAGTTTATAATAATTTACTATATTTTTATATATTATATTAATTTTAGCTCTATTATCTATTATAATATTTTATACTTCCTTATAATTATTAATTTTAATTAGTAATTTTAGAATTACTACTATATATAGTATTTTATCTTTATTAAGAGGCTTAAATTATAAGAATATATAAATATATTAATCTGCACTATTTATTATATACTCTATATTTAATATAGAGGTATTAAATTATATTCCTTTAATATTATAGAATATTGCCTTTATTATTACCTGCTATAGTTATAAGATAAATAAGGCCTTATGTAAAGAGCTAGGGTGAGGAAGCTCTTTAATCGGAGGTAACTAGCGAATTAGTTAAATAGAATATAAGATAAGAGGTTAAGATATAGGTGAGTAGTAATATATGTATAGTAGAGTTAAAGGTCTAGTTTAGTAATAATTAGAATAAATTGCTAATCTATTTAATTTCTATTCCTTTAAGAGGTTATTTATCTATCTGTTTAGTCTATTAAGTTATTTAGATAATCTAGTCTTAATAGCTCTATTTATAACTTAGCTAATCTAATTATTATATATAGATCTAATTATCTTATTATTTTATATCTTTTATCCTAGGTTTTAATAGGTCTGTAATATTAGGTATTATAGCCCTAGTTTATAATAATATCTTCCCCTTTTAAAAGGCTTATCTTAAGCTATATAAAGTTTATTATATAGATCTAGATATTTAGCATAGCTATAGTAATAGTAATAAGTTATTATTAAGGTATACTTATTATATAAATTTATCTAATATTAGTTTTATTTTAATATTTTTATCTAAAAGATTAGGAGTATTTTTTTTCTTTGCTAACTAACTTCTATTTTCCTACCTATATGTTAAGCTATCTTTTTTTTATTTCTATAGCTTATTTAATGCTATTTTTAATAATTTATCTATAAAAAATATTAATAATTATATAGGTATATTAAAAATAAGATTTTTAAATTTCTTTCTTTGCAGGTCTTATATATATACTTAATATAAGTTATAATCCTTTAGATTTATATAATAGTGCTAATTAATATAGCTATATCTCTTAAGCACTTTAAATATATTTTATTTCTTCTGGGCTCTTTTAATAAGACTCTTATACCTGCCTTTATAATAGCTAAAGCCTAGCTCTTTTATAGCTAATTTAATAAAGATAAGGAGCAGCTTAATCTAACTTCTTTTTTTATATCTTTAATTACTGTTATAATATTAGAATAGATAATTCTTTTTTTATAGATTATATTATTTATTACTATTAATAATAGTAGTAGAATATTTTTATTAGGAGTATTTATAAAAAACCTTTTAATAAAGAAGCACCTCCTATCTAAGATATATAAGGATTAGTTTATATTTATTAATATAGTTCCTCCTATATATAAAAAGATATAAGCTAGTCTATTATATTCTTTTTAGAGATTAAAATATAATTATAATAATATTATTCTTGCTATATTTATAGTAGAAAAAACTCTTATTTAACTAGTTAAAAAATTATAAAAAAAATTAAAGATAAAGAAGGTCCCTAGTATAAAGACTTAAAGAACTTAAAATATTATTATAAGTTTTATTCCTAAAATTAAAGCTATTATTAAAATATTTTCTCCCTAAATTAATCTAGCTCTTATTAAGATAATAATATTAACTATTATTATTAATATTAATATAATAATAAGTTATCTTACTATCTTTAAGATAAATCTTATTATAAATCCTTCTAGCCTAAAAGGTTTAATTAAAGACTTTTTTCTTATCTTATAGGAGATATATTTTTATTATTTAAAAGTTTTAATACAGAATCTTAAGTAATAATATATTTATCCTTATATTAATATAAAATATCTTTATTATAAGGGCTTTTATAAGTTATATATCTTTATACTATTAGTATATAAGGCTAAGTTAACTTATATTTAGAGTTTTAGCTAAAAGGCTTATTTCTTAAATAATTTAGAGTCTTTTAATAAGGCTATAAATATATATATCTTCTTTATAAAGGTATATATATAGAAATCTATATCTAAGATTATTAAATACTAGCTTAATATTATTATTATCTTACTAATTCTATTATATTTTAAATTAAAGTTATTATATCTTTTTTAAGAGTTATAATAAATACTCTATTTATTAAACTATAATCTTTTATATATAAATAATATACTCGCCTAATTATAGGGACTACCTCTACTTTTTAATAAGGAGAAGAAAAAGATTATTAAGAGGTTTTATAATAATAAAGTAGCTAAATAGGAGGATTTTATAGGCTTATATTTAAAGCCTTAGCTAGGGCTAGCTTAATTAAATTAAATTATTTTTATTAAGATTCTTTTCTTTTATAGTTTATATCTTTTTTAAAACTCTTAAACCTAATAGGAAAATTAGAGAAAGAGTAATATATATAGTAATATATTTAATAATAGTTAAAAAACCTAGTAGGAGAAAAAGTATTATTATCTATTTATCTTACTTTATTTTCTACTTTTTAACTTTCTTTTATATTACTTTTATTTAAATAGCTTACTTATATTAAGAGCTTTACTAAAATTCTTATTGTAATATTTTTTTAAAGCTTTAATTATATATATAAGATCTTCTAATAGCTGCTATAAATTCTTATATAAAGAATATTTTTTTTATTTTATTAGGAACTGCATCTTCCTATAAAAGGTTTATTTATTAAGGATTTTTTTTATCTCCTATTTCTATTCTCTATTAATAAGAACTAGATCTAGCTATTTAAATTCTATCCCTTTTTATTAATTATAGGGCTCTAGCAGAAATATATAGAATATTAGATATATTCTACTTAGGCTCTTTAGTAATTATAATTAATATACTTGCTTTTTAATTATCTTAATTACTTTATAAGGTCTAGAAAATTAATAATCTAACTTCTTATTAGATTAATTAGTTTATAGATTCTTTATTAATAAAAGAATTTAATCTTCTACCTTATATAATTTGGGCATATGCTTCTTATTATAATATTTTATTTATATCTTAATAATATATTATAAGTGCTTTTCTAATTTTGCCTTAATATCTATTAATTTCTTAAGTTATTCTTTAATAGCAGGAATATTTAACCTTATTCTTATATTATATTTATCCTAGCTATTAGGGTTAAAGCTATAAAGGGCTTTAAATAATAAGTATTTAATAATAGAATATTTTATATTATTATAAATATACTCTACTATACCTAATAATAACGCCTAATTATTTTAATAATAATTTATATATATCTTTAGGTAATACTCTAAGATTTAATTCTAGTGTTTTATCTATCTATCTATTTATAGATAAAAAGCAGTGCTTATTAATTAGGTAATTTATATATATTAATAAAGCTTAGTCTAATATCTACTAGTAAATACTAATCCCTAATTAAAGATAATTAATATTAGGGGATTAAATTAATAATATATTCTTTCTATAATTAGGTTAGCTAAATCTTCTACTATAATTATTTCTTAGATTAAGATATATAAAGCTATCTTAAAGTATTAGTCTATAATTATTAGGATTATATTATATTTAACTCCCTATTAAGTTAATAATAATAAGCTAATAATAAAGTTTATTAATATGCTTTGCTAGGGTCTTTTTATTATAGATAGTAAACTTAACTGTTTATATAGTTTATATCTAAGAATTTAATTCCTTTTATAGATATTATAGGTCTTTATATATTCTTATATATTATTCTATATATCTAGCTAGTAGAATTTTTATTTAAGTAGCTCTTTTATAGTTTTAACTCTTTAATAGTTAATATATAAATTATTATAATAAATTTATAGTAATTCTAGCTTTAGCAAATATTTATTTAAGATATAAATCTAATCTTATCTTTATAGTAGATTTTTATTATCTATAATCTATTTAGAGCTTCTAAATTAATTAGTCTCTAAATTATTAATCTTCTTTAATGTAAAAATATTTTTTTACTAGAGTTATTTAAGTAATTCTAGAAGATTAAGTTTTAAAGGATTTTAGATTATCTCCCTATTAATAATTTTTAATACTAATAATCTTAATAATAAGTATTTATAACTATTTATATTCTTTTTTTTATTTAAAACATATAATTTTAGTTTCTTTTATAAAATAGGTAATAGTTTAATCTTTTGCTTCTTCTTTAAAAATTTATAATCTAATCTCTAAGATAGTGTATTTATTATATTTAAATAACTTAGCTTATATTTAATATAAAAGTTATAGCCTGCTAGTAGCTCTGTCTATTTTACTTACTTATTATTTAAAATTTTTATTATAAAGAAATAATATAGGTTTATATAATTAGTCTATACTTAAACAGGGTATTTATTATTATTTAAATAATATCTTTAATGTTTAAAAGCTTTAATTATTATTAATAATTCTTAGTTATATATTTTATATTAATATTTAATTTTAATAAATTTTTTTGAGAAATATATAATTAGATGCTATTATCTTATTACCTTATTTATAAGCTATAATAGAATAATAATTAAAATAAATCTTAAGGTATTTATAGCTATTATAATCAGTTTCTTCAGATTATAATATTATAATATTAATAGTTTAATAAACACAGCTTTTAAATTATTAAATATTTTCTATATTTTAAGTATCTATTTTAATAGGCCTATTTTTTTATTATTTTTACTACTCTTAAATAAGTTTATTAATAATATTATAATAGTGGAGTAATTATAAATAAATCTTTTAAAAAAACTTATAAATCTTAAGAAAACCTAAATATTATAAAAGGTTTTTAATATAGGCTAATTATAAATTATTTTAATCTTAAAGAGATTTATCTTAATCTTATCTTATTTTATAATAAATTTAAAGAAAAAAACTTTCTCTTTATAGAATTTATATTTATTTAGCTTTATATATAAATTATACTTATAAAGTCTCTCTAATATTTTAAAGATATATTATTTATATTCTTTCTTATTTATTAAAAAAATTAAAATATTATTTAAATATATAATATAGCAGATATTTAATAGGCCCCTTAGCGCTATATTAATATAAGCTTAAAATATAGCTAGAGTATTATATAATTTAAATAATATAATAAAATATTTAAAATAGCTATATTAAATTCTAAATACTATCTTTTATTTATCTCCCCTTTATATATAGATCCTATAATAGGCTTCTTAGAGATTAAGTTTTATAAAAAATCTCGCGCTTATTAATTAATTTAATATTTTATCTATCTATAGCAGTAGATAATAATTCTTAATTATTTAAATATTTAATCCTTAATAATTAATATATAAGTATAGTTTATTATCTTTTTTAAAAATAAAAATAATTAGTAATTTAGCTAGGCTAATTAAAGCCTAGATCTAACCTTATTATTATATATTTTTTAGATATCTTTATAATATATCTAATTCTCTAATAAAATATAGTTATAAAGGCCTTTATAACAATATCTCACTATTAATTAGCTTAATTATATAAATCTTAATATCTTCTAACAAAGGTAATATTTTAACTTCCTTTTTTAAGAAAATATCTTAAAATTATATATAATACAGGGGAAGTTAAATTTCTTTTATATTTATCTTAATATATTCCCCTTATATATAATAGATTAATTAATCTTATATTATTTTTATAAATACTTATAGGGTTTAAATCTTAACTTAGGGTAAAGCCTTTTATTAATATCTTTAAGTTAAGTATCTTTAATCTATAATAGGATTATTCTAGTATAGCTATAATAATCCTAAGATTATATTTTAATTTTTCCTAACTATATTAGGTTCTTATATAGAAATAATCTAGAAATTAATCTTATATTATTCTATTTTCCTTTTTAAATCTTTTACTTTAATAATAACTAAGAAATTGCTATAAATTAATATTATTTAATCTTTTATCTATAAGATATGCCTAACTAGCTATTAGAAGAATCCTCAATATCTATAATATATTAAGAAATTATAGTTAATAAAATTACTATATACTTAGGAGTTAAGGAGTATATTTATTTTTATAATATAACTCTTAATTAGTACTTCTATTATTATTATAAATTTTAACTTTATACTATTAAAGTATTAGAATATCTTAAGCCTAATTTTTTTCTCTTTAGGGGGTTTAGAGTTCTTCTCTAAATCTTAGCTCTTTTTATTTTTTTTAAAACATTATCTATTAATATATTTCTGCTCCTTATAATTAAAGTATTATCTTTTTTTCTTTAATTATTCTTGCTCTTTTATAAATCTAAACCTCCTTATTTTATATTTTAAAAAGGTTTTTATAAAATAAAAAATCTTTATAAAGTTTAATTAAAATAATTTACTCCTCTACTTATCTCTTATATAAGGATAAAATCTTTTTTTTTTAAAGTCCTTTAATTAAGATTTAATAAAGCTTTTAGAGCTCTATTTAATAACTATAGCTTCTAAAGCTAATTTTTATATATTAATTAAAATCTTTATATACTTAAATAATTAATTTTGCATATCTTCTTATAATATAAAGAAGAAGATTTAGCTCTAGATATTTTTTTCTAAGCCTAATTTAGCTTTATAAAGCTTAAATTTATTAAAAAAATCTTAAGCAATTTATTTTTATTATTATTTTAACCTCTAGAATTATATAGCTATTATCTAAAGTTAATATTATAAATTCTTAAGATAATCTAATAGCTATTATTATAATCCCTACTATAAAATTATAACTAAAATAGGGGGTTTATAACTTTAAGCTATTATATATTTATCTGAAAGTAATATAATAATATAGTTTACCTTACTAGCCTTAGTTTAAAATATTAATATATTATAAATAAAATATTATTCTATATAATAATACTAATAATAATAGCTATCTAGATTTTTAGCTTAATATTAATAAGGTTTAAGCAGTTTAGTAACAGATCTAGATTTAAGAATTATATTTATTTATTTTATTAGCTCTATAACTGTAGCTATATTTATCTTTTTTAATAATTCTTAAATTATATCTAGTAGAGCTCTTATTACTATATTATTAACTTAATACTAGGAATTTAGTAAGATAGTAGGTTTAGTACTAATAATATTTAATTCCTATTAAATCCTAGGATCTATAATACTTCTTAGATTTATTAAATTTCTTAAATCTATAATAGTTACTAGTCTAAGCTAGTTAGAACTAATATTATTAGCTAATCTTAATTACTTAAGATTAGTAATATTTATTAATCTAGATTAAGTATTAGGCTCTAGACTATATTTAGATTTAGATCTAAATTACGCAGGTCTTAAGTTATATATAGATTCTCTATATTAATCTCTAGTACTACTTCTTAATATCTCTTCTCTTTTTAATATACTATTAATTAAATAATTTAAACTATAAAGAGCTAGAATAAGAAAGCTCTTTAATTAGAGGTAACTAATAAACTAGTTAAATAGAATATAAGATAAGAGGTTAAGATATAGGCGAGTAGCAATATATATATAATAGAGTTAAAGGTCTAATTTAGTAGTAATTAGAATAAATTATTAATCTATCTAATTTCTATTCCTTTAAAGGGTTATTTATCTATTTATCTAGTCTATTAGATTATCTAGATAACCTAGTCTTAACGGCTTTATCTATAACTTAGCTAATCTAATTATTACACATAGATCTAGTTATCTTATTATTCTGCGTCCTCTATCCTAAGTCTTAGCAGGTCTGTAATATTGGGTATTATAGCCCTGGTTTGTAATACCTTATATAAATTAGAAGATAAACTAATAAGATCCTAAATTAATATCTGAACTCTAATATTTAATATTTAGTTTATAACCCTTATTATATTAATAGTCTCTTTTAGTTTATTTATAATTTTAAATCTTTTTAATTTTTATTTCTCTTTTATCTTAATAACTTTTTTATTTTTACTCTATTTAGGTATATTTTTTATTTCTTTTTTAATTATCTTTATTTTCTTAGTTATGCTTAAAAGCTAATAATTATTAAATTAGTTTATCTTAATTAAAGGAAATCTCTATTTTTATTTAATTACTTTTTATAGTTTTTTTTTATATAATTATTTAGTCCTGCTTTACCTTTTTTTTATTTCTTAAAGCTTATTTAATCTTATTATATTAATAAAATAATAATTTTTTATAATATCTCTAGCTTCTTTTTTAGAGCTTAAATTATCCCTAGGCTATCTTAGTATAATTAACTAGATATTATACCTAATTAAGCTAATATTTCTTTACTCTTTCTTTAGTCTTTATTTAATAATCTTTTTTTATAATATATTCCCCTATATAAGATAAATAATTTCTCTATTTTATCTTTTTAGCCTAAAATAAAGTTTATAGTCTTTTTCTTAATAGATAAGCTTTTAATTTAAGAGGCTTTTTAAATTTAGGTAATAAAATTAAATATAATTAAGAGCTTAATAAAAGTTATATAAGTTTAGAAATATTCTAGATTCTTTAATTAGGTTAAATCTTAAAGATACTTTAGCTTATATATTTATATTAATATTAGGTATATTATTATTAGGCCTCTTTATATACTATATACTATATAATTTTAATTTTTTAAACTCTTTTATTAACTAATTAATCTATAATTATTTTATTAACTTTATTTTAATGCTTTATTATTTAGTCCTATTTTTATTCTTATTTAAATAAATTCTATTAGGTTTAATAAGAAGTTATATATTATTTTCTTTAATTATCTTCTCCTTTATTAAAGCTATTATATCTTAATCTTTCTTTAGTTTACCGCTATTAAAATAGTAAAGGGTTTTAATTATTCTTATCTTATTTACTATCTTTTTATAGAAATTAATATATTTAATAGTAGATAAAATATAGTAGTCTATATTTAACTCCTAAATTATCTGCTATTTAAGCTTTTTTAAAAATTCTTAAAGATATTAAACTCCTTATAAGTATTAGCTTAATTTACTTAAAGTTACTAGTGCTTCTAATATAATTTAATATTCTTAATTATATTTTTTTAGGTCCTTAGAGCTATTATATTTTATATTTTTAAATTTTTCTAGCTATTAGATATTATATTTTCTTTAGTATTTATTATAATAAGTATATTCTTATTTAGTTACTTCTGCTAGTTTTAAGTAATTTTTTTCTTTATATTTAAATTAAATATTTATTTATAATAATATTAATAGGCTATAATAGTCTATAAATTATTTAGTTTTTTTTTCTTTTAGGAGTTAATTTACCTTATATAGCCTTTTAAAAAGCCTTAAATAATAAGTAATATTATCCCTTTTAAAATATAGTACCTTAAGATTTCTAGGTATTAGTATTTATAAAGCTAATATAACCTGAATTAGCTATATTATTAATAGTCCTATATTTTTAAATACTTAAGCTATTTATATCTTTAGACCTAGTAATATTAAAAAACTAGGGATTCTTTTATTTTAACTAATATTAAAAAGATTAATACTTTTCTTTATATTTTTTTAAAGGAATAGTAATAAAAATAATAATAAGAAATTCTTCTATTTTTTAATAAATAATTTTTATTTAATAATTTTTTATTTTTTTTAAATTTTTACTTCCCTTTTATATTTATTAAGCTCTTTCTTATATTTAGCAGTCTTTCTTTTCTTTTATTATTAATATATATTTTTATCTTATATTATATTTATTATCTCTATTAATTTAAGAGATATATTTATCTCTTTTTATTTATAATAGTAATCTTTTTTAGCTATTTTATTTATCTTTTTATTACTTTTTATCCTTTTTTTTAATTTTAGCCTTAACCTTAGCTTTTAGTTTTTTTTTTCTTATTTCTGCTTAATATTTTAATATCTCTTATATTTAGCTCTAATTTATTATAGGAAGATATATTAAGACTTAATATAGAGTTTTTAAGTAAGTAAGTATTAAGAAGAAAGAGAAGGGTATTTAGCTTTAGAGCTTAGAGTAAAGCTAGAGGAGAAGCTCTAGCTATAAACTAATATAATAAACTAATAATAATCTAATACTAAACTAATACTAAATAATAATAAAAAAAAAAGCTAATTATTTTATTTTAAATAACTAAAAGATATTATCTCTTTATTTTCTTGTTTTACTTATAGACCTTTTAAAGACTTTAAGTAAAAGCATATAACCTCTTAACTAATTATATTCTTTACACTAATTCTCCCTACTACAATATAAATAAATTTAACTAGAATATTTTAAGTTTTTTAATATTTTTTATATTATTTCTATATAATAAATTATATTAATATTTAGAAATAATAAATTTATATAGATTATTTATATAAAATAATAAATTTTTATATTTTAACTTTAAAAGTAAAATATATTATATATTAATATATTATAAGCCTTTTTTAATACTTCTTTTAATACTAATATAAATATATAATTATAATTAATATATTAAAGCTTTAAAATAAAGAATTTATATATATTTTTATTAATTTAAAGTTAATTTAAGATTTATATTTTAAAAAGTTTATCTATTATTATTATACTATATTCTTATTATTTTTTAAACTTTTATATATTTTATATAAACTTTATAGTATAAAAAATATATATAATAAATTTTATAGAAAAAATATTAAAGAATAATTAAATAATATTAAGTTAAATTTTTAATAATTTTACTAACTTTAACTGCTTATAATAATATAAATATTAATAAATTTAATAAAAAAATTAAATTAATTAAAATTCTAGTATATATAGTATTTATATATTAAATTTCATTTTAAAATATTTAATTATGGTTAAGTTATAAAGGTTTAATTTTGCTAATTTTCTATGGGAAAAAGGTGGTCGTCAGGTGGAAACGGTCGGCAGGCGGTCAAACACGGTACAATACATGGGATTTTATCTCCGGCCTAACCCCGCGGCAAGCTTGCGATCGTTCGACGTGAGCTCGGAACATCCACGCCACGCTCTGACATCAGCCATAGTTTCCCATTATTGCGCACTGCTTTGTGATATAATTGCAATATTCGCTTATATACCTGAAATCGCAGTACTAAGCAACTCATATCCAGAATCCAGACGCTTCGTTCAATGTGGAGCAGGAGCTTCCGCGCGCCCGCCTTGCGGTGGGTGACGGCGAGAACAATAAGAACCAGACCAGCTCCTCGTGGGCCTCGAAATACATTACGACGAAATGAGTTTCCGCCGCCGATTTCAGAAAGCAAGAAAAGACCTTCGAATGAAGGGGAGAAACCAGGTTCCCAGTCAAACGCAGAGGCCTTGTCTTCCGCACTGCGCGACACGAATCCGAGCGACAACAACCTCCTCTCTCCAGTTTATGTGCCGGAAGATCCAAATGGAGTCCTCAAAGAAAAACATCCGGCCGCGGGATTACTGGCAAACTCAGCATTGGTGGTGCAACGGCAGCTGGAGGTAATGAACGTGATGCTGTAAGTACTTGGCTGCGATTTTTGAGATTCTTGTCCGTTATGAACCTGTGGACTGACATCTTTTCCTGCGCTATAGGGGCTTCGAACAGGCGAATCGATATGTGATAATGGATGCAAGCGGGAATCATGTCGGATACATGGCTGAACAAGAGAGAGGAATGGGCAATATGATGGCTCGACAGTGGTTTCGCACGCATCGAAGTTTCGTTACACATGTATTCGACAAGTATGAGAATGAGGTTCTACGGGTATGCCATCATACGCACCTACTATAGATGGGTCTACTGACAGGGTGTAGTTCCATCGTCCGTTTTCATGGATCAACTCGCATATTCGAGTTTACGACCCGCTCGAACTTGCGGATGCGGCATATTCATCTTCCACTGCCCTCCAGAATAATCAGCCAGGTTCTCTAGCACCAGTGACCGGGGGTTCAAATGCGAGGGTGTCGCCGCTAGGAGTAGATGAGATGCGCATCATCGGAGAGGCCCAGCAGCAGTGGGCACCTCTAAGGCGGAAATACAACCTTTTCCTTTACCATCAGACGCCGAACAGGGAACTGGATCTAGGATTGCGAAAGTTTAATATACCAGACGCGAATATCTCGAAGGCGCAGCAGATGCAGCTGACCCAGGCTGCGGGTCAGCAACCCGAGGGCGAATTCGTGCAATTTGCCTATGTTGACGAGCCCTTCCTTTCATGGGATTTTTCACTTCGAGCGGCGGATTCTCAACTTATTGGCTCAGTCAACCGTAACTTTGCTGGTTTCGCTCGAGAGCTGTTCACTGATACCGGTGTATATGCTCTACGCATGGATGCTGCAGCCTTGGCGGAGCAGAGAAATGACCAGCAGCTTGCTGCTGACAAGCCGACTGGCATGACACTTGATCAGCGTGCAGTTATGCTGGCTACTGCGGTAAGCATTGATTTTGACTACTTCAGTCGCCATAGTGGCACCGGAGTCGGTTTCATGCCGTTCTGGTTCCCCATAGGCGGAGCCGGAGAGGCTGCTGCAGGCGGTGCTGCCGCTGGAGAAGCGGGAGCGGCGGGGACGGCAGTTGGTGAAGCTGCTACTGGCGCTGTTGGTAGAGCAGGGGCAGCTGGAACTATGGCGGAGGGTGCAGCTGCTGGTGCCGCTGGAGCTGGAACTATTGCGGGATATGAGGCGATGCAAAGAGGAATGGGTGAGCGCGGAACTGCTCCAGCGGAACAACAACCATATGAGCAGTCGCAGGTACCACCAGGTGAGCAGCCAGGCGCAGACCAAGAACTGTGGGACGAGGATGAGGATCCTTGGGGTCATGGGAATGACCCGTGGGGAGGGGGTTCGGGAGATGAAGGTGGTGATGGAGGTGATGGAGATTGGTTTTGATGAACCATTGTATTGTTGGCATTTTGTATAAAATCTTACGTGTCCAGGGGACATAACTACGTGGATGGTGTCCTCAGATCTAGCGTCATGTTGGCGATCTTATTTACGCGCCTTTGGGTGGTACACACTCTCTTATCTGCACAAATACGACCGTTTAATGGCAACTAGTTCTATAGACTTACGCGGGTAAGAAGTTACATCTTTCCCGCTCTTTCTAGGTTGCAATGAGTCGGATGTCATGCCTCTTGCAACACTTCCCATGTCTATATCCCTGCACTTAGAAAGAGGGAACATTAAGACAGGAGTCCTGATGGTGGTAGGTTAACTACCAGTCTTTCTATCATCCACGCCTGATTAGTGAAGCTCTATAATCCTGCATACAGTGATTCACCGAAGTCCGAACTTCTGTAGAAAGGCGTTAAGACTACCTATTGGAGTCCTCGAACGTTGTATCTTGGGTCACACTATTCTCTGACAAACTTGTGAGACCAAACATGCGGAGAATTATATAAGATCTTAGTTTCAAGGGATGGCGGTTTTGAAACGGGCTCCATCAACATGAAAAACGCCCACTGCCTGAGGATGCTCATAGGACACAGACCCATGTTCGTGGCCATCGCGATCGGCACTTTGATCTCCCCGAGAACGAGTCTCGGTTCCTCTTGGACTTTTCCTTAGACACAGTGATCTCCGATTGCCCAATGGAGGTTGGAAATGACTCAAGCCACTGTTGGAAATGCCAAGGGCCTAAAACCATAGCTAATCCTAAAATCATCCCAACGCCAAACGCTCTATGCTACGTCGCTTTACCACTTCTTGCAGTGTCGAGGGTGTGATTGTGCCACGGAAGGCAGTTGTAGGAGAGAAACGTGTCTCGTCTGAAGCGTTGCTTGTCTGGAGCGGGCTGGAACAAAGTCACGATGGCAATTACGTGGTCTACATACCAACAAAGGGTTCAGCTGTTCGATGGCCATGACTCGTGAACGATTTGGTGATGGTGATGGTCCACCCACATTCTCCGATAAGGCTTCTAGATATCCGCTGACTGTTTCTGCTGCAGAAATATGTCCTAAGGAGTCCTTTTGCGCCCAATGTGAAGGCCTAGAGTTGCTAAGCTTCATGGCTTAAATTTAACTTCCTCTTGGGGCGTTACGAACTTCTTGATTGCCAAGCATCATGTCCGCATTATTCGTCGACATGGGACTCCTGGCCGTAAAACGATATCCAGTGTGTACCTGCATGCCACGAGTGTGGAGAAACATTGTTAGCTCACATACCCCCGACCTTAGTGGTGTTCCTGGCCGACGGGCAACTGGGATGTTAAGTCTTGCCTTGGTATCATCATGGGGCTTTGGAGCCGCCTTTTGACTCTGTTCCTTGTTGGCAAGACGAGTCTTTTGCCAAAATCCTGCCACTTATTTTACGGCTTGCCGCGCCCAATGTGACTAACAGCATGGATGCAAAAAGTCTAGCTCCCAGGGGGAGTATGTCAGACACGGCCCGATTTCGTGGACATGGCTAGCCAGCCCTATATAGGATGACGGAACTACATAGGAGGCTTGCTATTATCAGATTCTTTCTGATCAGTGATTTTTCTCTTGTTCCCTAATTGCAACGTGCAATTAGTCCATTCTTTCTTTATTTTTGTCACTCATTTATTTGGAGCGTTGCATGCTCCAGCCATTCATTTACCATGCGTATCTTTTCGAAGCTGACCGTTGCGATAGCTGGTGTGCTCGCTGCTTGTTCATGGGCACATCCGGTCACTAGATTGCACGGAAGAAGCATTGTCATCGGTCCCTCGAACAGTATCAATGGCACGTACAATGCGCATCCTCATTCGGGGAAGGGTCCTTCGACGACCAATGGTCCTTTACAGACCCAAGGAACTGCACAGCTGCCATTGTCGATTGTCAACAATTTCAGCGGAAGCTCCGTCAATCTCTATGTCACTGGCCTTGACGACAACAACCAACTTGTGATGCTTCAGCCTGATGGTAGCTGGTTCTACCCGGCTGGAACCAATGGAACCACAATTCCTCTGCCTATTACAGGAAATGTCGCTATTCCGATTAGTGGTTTCGGAACCGTCACCAATCTCACCTTACCGAGCTACATATCTTCCGCTCGTGTCTGGTTCGCTGAAGGTAACCTCGAGTTTTATACCGTTACGGTCGACAATATTCTGTCTCTGGTCGAGCCCTCCGCTGTCAACCCTGACGATGCCAGTGCAGACGTCAACTGGGGGTTCGTCGAGTTGACCAACACCGAAGACGCCGGAATATACGCAAACATTAGCTACGTCGACTTTGTCGGCCTCGTGTTGGGAATGGAACTCCTTACTGGGAATGGGAGCATCAAAAGTGCGGACGGCCTAGAATCCGATGCAGTTGCCCAAATATGTTCCGACTTGCAGGCCCAAGCCGCCTCGGACGGCCAGCCATGGGACAAGCTCTGCGTGACGGACACCGCTGGCAATCCTCTCCGCGTCATGGCGCCGACAGACTATATTGGCTCAGATGCCACGGCCTTCAGCGACTACTGGTCCGACTATGTCGACAAAGTCTGGACACGGTACACCAATTCTACACTCACCATCAACACGCAATCGGGTGCAGGAAATGTCAATTGCACTGTCAGAGGCGACCAGCTCACCTGTGCTGGCGACAACCGAGGCTACTCTAAGCCCGTGGCCAGCGATATATTCGGCTGCAACAGCGGTCCATTCTTGATCCAAGCCAGTGACAACGACATTCACAAAGCTGTGGTACCCCGTCTCTGCGCAGCCTTTAATCGTTCTACCCTCCTTTTATCTGGCGGCAACGTTCAGCCCAGTCTGGGCTCTAACTACTACTACACCGTGTCTCCGACAAACTACTACAGCAAGATTGTGCACAAGTACGAGAGCGATGGCAAGGGGTATGCATTCTCCTACGATGATGTCAATCCGACTGGCGGAGACGACCAGTCTGGTTCTGTCACTGATTCGGATCCCCAACTGCTTACTGTCTATGTTGGTGGGCCCCCGTCGTCTTAGATGCTGTGCATCGATCTTCGTGTACATGATTTGATTTCTCTTGTGCCGTATCATATTTCATTGTATCTTGTAGTTTTGTATCAGTATATGAGTTGTCGGAGGATTGGCTGTTATATATATTGGATTTTGTTTCTCTTTTTCTTTTTTTTTATATATATATCTTTCAACTTGATGTAGTCACCATTCTGTGAAGCAGTTTATCTGTTCTATAAAGCAGACTTGATGCCAAAATGATATTCGCTCTTTTCGGGCAACCTTCGTCCAATAACACTATTCGGAAACATTGCACGGTATATGAATATTTTGTTATAAGATAGAGAAATCTCCGTTCCGTCCGCGTATGGGCTATACATTTGATTACGTGATCTACATAAATCGAGTAGGAATAGTCTCATCCTAAGATTTTGTCCATTCAGAACAAGATTGTTGTTTGCCATGGTTTAAAGTTGTGGGAAATATAAATCACATCTAGATTGTGGGGTTATTATCTTTGGTTGTATTGTACATAGAATAAGAGGAGCTGGTTGTTGGAAATTTATACATAGCGAGCTTGAGGCAATAAAAGTGCAGGAGTTATTGATTGGAAGATGACTGAATGATATGTCTACCATAAGTTAATTATGCTGCGCCACTGAATTATTATTTCTGGGTGGTAGAGATCGGTAAGTTTTGGATACGGCGATGAGCTCCCTTGGACGTCGATCGACGCCGGCCATCCGCTTATGGAACACTACTGCCGATACGGCCTCCGCGGACGGAGGTCGCCAAGGTCTCAGGAACTGTCCTCTCTGCTCATCTCTGACCTTTCTACCTCTCTTATAAGAGTGCTATCATTCCTACATACCCTTCTCTTTAAATACATCTATACACCCCCTCGCTGACATTCCTTTTCGCCACTGCTCTTCCTGAGAGTACCTTCAACCAGACCAATACCCCACTTCCGCAGCCGGCGCGCTGAGTACTTAACCGCCAGAGCATCCGCAACACGAGACCACTTTCCCTTTCGCGTCCACTTTAGAACGAGACACAATCGCAATCTCATTATGGCGTCCTCAGTAGCGCAGAAGCGACTCTTCCATGAGTACCGCAACCTATCCGTGAATCCTCCCGAGGGCATCACTGCCGGTCCCGTCAACGAGGATGACATGTTCCTCTGGGAGGCGCTTATTCAAGGACCGGAGGGCACTCCCTTTGAAGGAGGAGTGTTTGCTGCAGAGCTCAAGTTCCCGAAGGATTATCCGCTCAGTCCCCCTACGATGAAGTTTGTTGGTGGTGGAGTGTGGCATCCTAATGGTGAGCATACCTAGCGCTCTTGTTTGTCTTACGCTTTGACTGGCTTTGTGGGCGGCTTATAGCGGTGAGAATCGAGAAACTGACCTCATTTGCCTTTATTTAGTATATCCCAATGGAACTGTGTGTATCTCCATCCTCCACCCGCCTGGCGATGATCCCAACCACTACGAGCACGCTTCCGAGCGATGGTCGCCCATTCAGAGTGTTGAGAAGATTTTGATATCCGTTATGAGTATGCTTGCGGAGCCGAATGATGAGAGTCCCGCCAACGTAGAGGCCGCGAAGATGTGGAGAGAGAGGAGGGATGAGTATGAAAAGAAGGTTAGGGAGGAGGTGAGGAGGGGACTGGGGCTGTGATACGTCTTCATGAGTGACATTCGATCATGCGCTTTGGCCAGCGTGATGCTGTCGCATGTCATGAGTTGGTCGAGCATTCATTGCGGGCGTTATGTGGCGTTCTTCGATTATCCTGATGCTCTGCTGTCCTCGGTAGGGTGCTGTTAGACTTGATACCTCCTATCATTATTATACAGCGAGGAGTTATGAGAGGTGGTTCTCTACCGTTATCTATTATATTGATATTATACGACAGTGAGAATATAGACTTAGAGATACTTCCGAATCTGCTGGTCGATCCACCCTTCGAGACCTTGGTCTCGGTCATACAGCACTTCCGTTTCAGCCTTCAAATTGAGCATGAGCATTTGCTGCAGTTCAGTCCGCCACTGCGGCTCTGGCCCGTCCTCCGCAAAAACAGGGTTATTTCTAAGTATAGCAACTGCTTTCTGCCTGTCTCTTACGCTTAGTGCCATCAGCGCCTCGTCTCCTTGCGGGTCAGCGCCAGCTACTACGTCTGATGTCCGCAGACCAAGCCAACAGATACTAGACACGTTGAGCCTGGAATTCTCGTGCGCCTGTGTCATTGAGCCGTACTTGTATGTGGACATGATTGCCATTCCGTCAGGATCGCTGTCCACAAGAGCATACAAACGCGGAGTGTCTTGCATGAAGGACTTGGTTTCTGAAAGGAGACGGATGAATGCGCGAGTGTTGATGTCGGGATAGCCTTTTCCCTATCATTCGATGAGCTTCGAAAACAGTAAGTGTTTGCAGTCTTACGGTTATGATGATTCCTTTTCCAGCTCTTGAGGAAATATGATAGCGGCTTCGTGTCAATCTGTGAAAGATAGCCTGTCGTATTGATTAGACGCCAGCATGTATTGTATACCCGAGTCTGAACAACTTGCCTCTTTTTCAACTATTAACACCCATCGCATATCGGATATTATGATCTCGTCAACACCTTCTGCGTCGGGGATGAGAAAATCCTTCTCGATTTCAGTACCAGTTATCGGAGGATCGTCTGGCATAAGCTAACCTCGGATGCTGCACCAATATCTAGGATGTTCCCCAATTTTAAGGCCAGAGAGAAATCACCTGCCATTAGTCCTTTCGCTGCTGCTGTCTTTGGTTCCGCATTAGATTTCTAGATCTGAGTTTTCCCTTTACACAAACCTACCACGTGAAGAGCAGCACGGTCGACCCCAATAGTATACGCTATGTCGTCTACAAGGGTATCGACAACTCGCTGGGAACCGAAGTAGATGGGGTCACTATAGTATATATCTCTTAAAGAGCAATGATTAGACAAGTGGCCATCAAGCATGTATATAGGTCATGGCGCGTACCTCTTGGACGTCGTGATGCTGTTGCGAAGTGCGTCTGCAATGACTCCTAGTACTCGAATCGACACAGCTATTGAAATATGAGCGTCAGAAATCTCATCGTGTATATTTATGCATCGCAAGCTGAGTCCGTACTGAATCTCCACGCTTCATAAGCACTGTCTCCAGGCCACGAGTACATTATTGCTTTATCCTCTTCGCGGGCTTCGAGAGCTGCATTGTGAGGATTGATAAAGTAATCTCCTCGGCTAGACCTTCGTTTAAGGAGGATAAAAGGTCGTCCGTTGGGTTTCATAAGCTCGTCAACTGTGGTTTCGAGGAGTTGGCTGATGAAGTTTCGGACACGGTCTTCTGGTTGTTGCTCGGCATTGCTGGAGGGAGGGGGATTTGAGATTGGGGACTGAACAAGAGGATAGCGACTACTGGGGAAAGCCATATTGAATGGAGGATGTCCGAGGACAGTTTGAGTACTGTACTAAGCTCCGTCTCTTTGTGAATAAGATGATGTCGGGAAGTTTGGCATTGACGCACAGCAGTATTGCCGCCCACCCATCTATGAATGCTTTTCGCGGTCTTTACCTCCAGACATGCTACTACAGCAATAATGAAAATTAAAAACAAATGATTCACAAAGAAAATGTTAGAGCATTCACATAATTGTAAATATGTCAAATAAAAAGAGTCCCAGGTCCATGTAGATTGTACCTTCAACTGCACAAGGGAGTGAGCATTAATGTGCTCAACAGACAAACTATTGCATATCGTCTGATCATAACATTTTGTCTCATATAAGCGCTGCTCGTCTGAAGATTGTACGGTTGTTGATGGTGAATTAGCGCCATCTGCTATCTAAGCGCGGATGTGGGAGGATTTAGACCAATCACAAGCCACAACCCCTGATGACTCAGCTGAAGAAGGACAATTGTGGATCTGAAGCTTCATCTCCCCCCCGGAAACCAGGCAGTTGTATTAATTCCAGGGACCTCCCAGAGCCGACTCAATTGCTTAGCTTCCATCGAGATACTTGGAAACGAGCGTCCTTGGAGAGTAGGTCGCCGCGGAATGAGTCTTGCTGTCCATTTCTGAGTACAACAAGGGGCTTCATATTCCAAAATGTCTCAAGAAACCCAACAGATTGCCAACAGCCATATCGGTCCTTGGAGGACCGAGGCCCAGGGCCATCTGACCACCGATGAGAACGGCGATCCCAAAACAGACTATTCGCGTTGGAGACTTCGTGATGACAGTGGCCGTCAGACATGGCATTATCTCGAGTCTGACGATGAGAACAATGCATGGCCTCAAACAGTGGCCGACAAGTATCATCTTGGGCTTCCTACGGTATGCATCACTTTCTCCATGCATTTGATTGGTTCAAAGAGAATCTGAGACTGAATATACCACAGGGATTGCCCGAGCTACCCCGGGCGACTACTCCGCTGCAGGCAGCCGAGAATGGCTTGTCTTTCTTCTCTCAATTGCAGCTAGAGCCGGGAAACTGGGCGTGTGAGTATGGTGGTCCAATGTTCCTGCTGCCAGGTATCATCATCACTTACTATGTCACAAACACCCCAATCCCGCCGGAGTATGCAATTGAGATCAGACGATATCTGTTCCATCGGCAGCATCCCGTGGATGGGGGCTGGGGTCTGCATATTGAGGCTCACAGTTCTGTCTTCGGCACGGCAATGAACTACGTCACCTTGCGTCTCCTTGGCGTGAGTGAGGAAGACCCCCGTATGGTGAAGGCGCGTGGTCTGCTGCACAGCTTTGGAGGTGCCATCTATGGACCTCACTGGGCCAAATTCTGGCTCAGCGTGCTTGGTGTCATGGACTGGGAGTGTGTGAACCCTGTTCCTCCTGAGCTCTGGTATGTTTAGTTATCTTTGATGATGCTTCGTTGTTCTTTAAACTCATTCTATGCCTAGGCTCCTTCCAGACTGGGTTCCTTTTGCTCCGTGGAGATGGTGGATTCATATGCGCCAGGTTTTCCTGCCTATGGGTTACCTGTGGTCGAAGAGGTTCACCCATCCTCTGGACCCGCTCACTAAGCAGCTTCGGGAAGAGCTCTATACGCAGCCCTATGCTAGCATCGATTTTGCTGCCCATCGTTGCTCCATCGCTGAAGCCGACAATTATTATCCAAAGACTTGGATCCTCAACACAGCTAACTGGTTCCTCGTGAAGCTCTGGAACCCCTATCTTCGACCATCCTTCGTGAAAAAGCGTGCAGAGGACTGGACTTGGGAGCTCATTCGGATGGAGGATGAGAATACTGATTATGCGGGACTCGGGCCAGTCAACAACCCGATGAACATGGTAGCCTGTTACCTGCATGATGGTCCAGATAGTTACTCTGTCCGTCGCCACCGTGAGCGTCTCAATGACTATATGTGGGTGAAAAACGAGGGTATGCTGGCCAATGGCACCAACGGAGTGCAAATCTGGGATACTGCCTTCATAACGCAGGCCATTGTCGTTGCCGGGTTTGCAGATGATCCGAAATGGAGACCGATGCTTACCAAGGCCCTGGAATTCTTCGAAGATCATCAGATTCTCGAGAACGTCCCAGATCAGGATAAGTGTTACCGCCAGCACCGTAAGGGCGCCTGGCCGTTCAGCACAAAGACTCAGGGATACGTAGTCACCGACTGCACGGCGGAAGGGCTGAGGTCGACAATTCAGCTTCAGGAAATGCACGGCTATGAGAAGATCATCTCCGCTGAACGTTTGAAGGACGCCGTTGACTGCCTGTTGCTCATGCAGAATCCGTCTGGAGGCTTCAGTGAATACGAAAACGCGCGTGGTTCAGAGAAGCTGGAGATGTTGAATGCTGCCGAGGTTTTTGGTGGCATCATGGTCAGCCATGACTACCCCGAATGCACAACTGCCACTGTGACGGCTCTGTCCTTGTTTAGCCAGTTCTACCCAGATTATCGCGCTGACGAGATCAGGGCCGTGAAGGAAAAGGCCGTGAAGTTTATCAAACGCGTGCAGAGAGCTGATGGTAGCTGGTACGGATCGTGGGGCATTTGCTTCACTTATGCTGCCATGTTCGCTCTCGAGAGTCTCACCAGCATTGGAGAGACGTACGCTAATAGCGACTATTCGCGCCGTGGTTGCGAGTTTCTGCTGTCGAAGCAGAAGGAGGACGGGGGCTGGGGCGAATCCTATCTTAGTTCTGAGAGGCACGTTTACGTTCAGCACCAGACCTCTCAGGTCGTGCAGACTGCCTGGGCCTGTCTTGCTCTCATGGAAGCCGAGTACCCCAACAGAGAGCCCATCCGCAGAGGTATCAAATTGATAATGTCGCGACAGCAGATGAACGGGGAATGGCTGCAGGAGGCTATCGAGGGTGTTTTTAACCAATCTTGGTATGTATAACGCTGTGATTCTTGAGATTTGTCGGATGCTAATGAACAATAGCATGATTTCATACCCGAATTACAAGTTGTACTGGCCCATCAGAGCCTTGGGTCTTTATGCCAAGACATTTGGCAATGAAAGCATCTGACCGAAAATGTTGCCGGTTTGATATGAAAAGTCTCTGCTTTCCTACACTATTGCCCCTCTCATGTCTATAGGGAGATGTAACAATAGCTCTTGATTAATTTCTAATATGTTCATAACGAGATCTTCCGTCTGGAGTAAAAGTTTCCAGAGCTTCCTTCTGTTCATCTACCGGCGTCTTACTAGTGATATGCTCTCAAGCAATATTATCTGCTAATGATAACTAGGATACTACAGGATATCTCTAACTGCATATTTACTGACAATCTCTCTCAATGGGGGCCTGATAGCTATTGTTCGATGGCTCTATCGATAAGATACCGTTGGTTAATCTAATCACGTGCAGAGCTTGGAGCTTCCCCGCAAGCTCCGAGCTCCGAAGAAAGCGGTAGAACAGAGCTCCAGACTGCGGACGATTCTCTTTGTTTTCACAAAAACATGAATTCTGGAAGCCTCCAAGCTCTCAGAAACACCCCCTAACTCTTTCTACGCTGGGTGTTTGTCTCTCCCCATCAGACTCCTCCTCAGATAACTGTCTGGCCCAACAGTCCCAGAAGATACAGTGACCCCACGCCAACAGAATCACCGCCGCGTCTGCGATAGTGATAGTCGCGTGAGACGCGAACTGTGAGACATGAATTTCGCAGGGAAGGGCGATGACGCCCTAGTGAAATCTGACTGGGCTTCTGCTATACAGAACTTCACTCGCGCCCTCCTCGAACTACCCCGCGCTCCGACCTATTACATCAAACGATCCACTGCTTACTCGCGTCTCAAGCCTGCGGATGGAGGTCCAAAGTACGAGGCCGCGCTTGGAGATGCTGACATTGCTCTTGTGCTTGCTCGTGAGCGTGGAAAGCGCGAACTGATCCTGTCTGCCCAGATGAGGCGTGCTGTTGCGCTGTACCAGCTTGAGAGGTACGGTGATGCAGCATATATTTTTGGTCTCGTCCAGGACAAGATCAATGCGAGTAAGCCGCCGCCAAGCAAGGAGAATGACGTGAAGGAGGCCATGGCTCAGGGTGGTCCGGGACGTTCTTCGAAGAACTCATTTGAGCAGGAGTTGCCGATCTGGACGATGAAGGTCAATGGCAAGCTGAAGAGCTTGGCAGAGGGGGATGAGAAGAAGGCTGTTACAGTCAAGGAATATCCTGAAAATGTACACATCCCTACTGCTGAGGAGATCAAAAAGAGCTTGGAGGGCATGGGTGAGGGGACGTCGAAGACTGCGGTTGATGACAAGAAGGCAGCCGCAGGAAAAGAGAGAGCTGAAACTCCTGTTGGATCGGACCGTACAAAAGAGACCCTCCTTGATCCTGTTCCTGGATCCTCTGCTCCTTTCACTGCAGGGCCGGCTGCTCCAAGCCCTGCTGCCTCAACTCCTGTTGCCCCCGCTAGCAAGGTCCGCCATGAATGGTACCAGAGCAACGACTCCGTGGTCCTCACACTGTACGTGAAGGGTGTGCCGAAGGATAAGGTGGAGGCCGAGTTTAAGGAGGATTCGGTACGTAACTCGCAAAAATCACCCGTCTACTCAATGACTTATGAGCATACTAACAAAGGGCCTGAATAGATATGCATCGAATTCCCACAGCCATCTGGCGCCCAGTTTACCTTCTCCCTCGACCCTCTCTTCGCGGCGATTGACCCTTCTGCGTCTAAATACACTGTCATGTCCACCAAGATCGAAGTCGTCCTGCGCAAGAAAGTCGCTGGTCAGAAATGGAGCGTCCTCGAGGCAACCTCCACTGAGAAGCTCGCTGATCGCTCCTCTATCGCATCTGCCGCACCCACTACCTCGACCACTGCTTCTAGCTCTATCGCCCAGGGTCCCGCATACCCGACCTCCTCCCGTCACGGCGTTAAGGACTGGGACAAACTAGCTACCGATCTCACTTCCAAGAAGAAAGAAAAGTCCAAGGACAAGGACAACGGCAAAGGCAAAGCCAAAGAAGACGCCAATGGAGATTCTGACGCGGAGTCCATCGATTCCGACTACGGTTCTGGCGACCCTGTCGATGGTTTCTTCAAGAAGCTATACGCGAACGCGGACCCCGACACCCGTCGTGCGATGGTGAAGAGCTATTACGAGAGCCAGGGCACCGCGCTCAGCACGAACTGGTCTGAGGTTGGCAAGGGGAAAGTCGAGCCCAAGCCTCCTACTGATTAAATTACATCAAATCCAACAACCAACGGAAGTTTGCTTTTTCTTCGAGATATCATGACGTGCCATGAGACAGCGAGACGAGACGAGAAAAGATAATGAGATGACCTGAAAAGCGAAATTCCCCACTTTGCATGCACATGGAGTAATGGTAATGGAGGCTGCTGGTTCTTGCTATGTCAAGACTACTTCTTTTTCTTAGCAGCAGCGGGGTTATTGTGATACACTCTACTTATCAGGAAGCTGGCCTATGGTGCAGATCCTAATATGGAAGTGAGCGTGTTTGATATTCAACTTCAATTTCTTGTCTTTAATAGCTTTTTGATATTCGTATGTACGAGTATTTCAGACCATAAGGGGGTAAAAAAAATACAAATCTTAGCTAGTGAAAGCATCATATCCATATCCAACTCCAGTAATAACAGTATAGATGATCCTGATTATCATCGCCACGTAAACGCCTTGAGCCCGTATAGATAGCTTCTTTATATCCCCGAGATTTCAAGTAAGATCGAAACATTAACCATCACATCCACCGTCTATTATGAACATGGTTTTCCTTTTCTCTCAATGACTCATTGAGACTCTCTTGCAAAAAGAGCGGTCAGGCTACCACATGTTGATCTCCGTTCTTTCTATAGAGGAAGAACTGCACGAAGATGCCCAAATCTAGTAGTAGGGTTCCAAGACTACCGAGCAACCAGGATAGGTTGACCAGGATATATTTACCGTAGAGGGAAGCTGCCTCTCCAGGTTCGCAATGGTGTTTTCCATGCTCGCAGGGAGGCGAGTATGCGAAGATCGAGAGCACGTAGGTCAAGTTTCCAATGCAGGCGAATAGGAAAAAGAGCATAGACACTCCCTCAGTGGACTTCCGACGGAAGTTCAGCAGCAGCTGGGGGAGGCGCGAGCCAAGGTAGAGGGCTGCGCAGAGGTATCCGAATACCTGGCCCAGAGTATCGAACGTCAAGGGCTCGTGGGATGCATGGCCCTTGTGCTTCTTGGTATGCTGACTAGTCGAACGGGAGCTGACGTACCATCCGAGAATACCGGCAGCACAGACGAGGACTATGGCAGAGCTGTTGAAGAAGAATGCTTGGAGAGTAGAAGGCTTTTTGGATGGAGCCTGAGATGGAGATGGTTCGATGAAGGGGGTCGCGGGGGAGAGATGAGTTGCGTCGGTGGTAGAGAGCCGGCGCTGCACTTGTGGGTGTAATAATGAAGACGTATCCTCATGGCGTCCATTCGCACGACCATTACCATTCTCAGAGGTATTTCCCAGCAGCGCTGATCGCTCCGTCGGCGTTGCGTTCTCTCGATCTCCCCGGTGATCCTTCACGGGGATATTATCAGATAACGTAAAACCACGGTAGTAGAAGCACTGCCCAAGCAGTACGATATCCGCCAGTGTATAATATACGGCGAGGATGGTCATCGTAGGCAGGACGCCCTGCAGCACTGCGCCTAGAATATTGAATACATCTCCGGCGAGCCAGACAACGACGAAGAGCACCGATAGCCCATCTGCGGAGCTGCGACGGAAGTTTTCGATGATCTGTGGAGAGAAGACGACGACCCAGCAGGCAATGGAGATGGAACTGTGGGACGAGCAATACAATACGTTAACCGTTTGCACGCAGGCTATGACTCAGAAGAATATGGACGGGAGTGGTTATGGGAAAAGGTATGCTGAACAAATATAGACCTGCAGAAACATACCCACAGATACCACTGAGGGCTTCAATGTCAATATTGCCCGCCTGCGGGGGGAACATTGTGGGATTGTGAGGATAGTAGAGCTCTATGCGATGCGATTCCGACAGACGTTCCAGTTAATCCCACTAGAATGCTCGCGCTAGGACAACATGGGAGGGAGGGAGAGAGGAGAGAGAAAGGTCCACGGAAGGAAATAAGATGAATGCGGCAACAGTATATGATGAACCATCCACCTCTATTCTGCCGATGATCAATTGAGTGTCTAGATGGAAGATAAATGGAGAGTTAGAATCCCCGCGGTGCAATGACGTCCAGGAACAAATTTCTGTCGTACCCACGTGACGAAAATCTGGGGTAGATCGGCGGTCGAGATTTGACTCCGATAGGGCCGGACTTAGTTGTATATTTTTTCTGTTCATCATAGACATCAGCTAACTCCTTCAACTATTTCGGGCATTTTGATACATTAAATTTTAATTTGTGTCCCTATGGAAAAGAGAATATGATTCACTCTAGACCTACAATTACTAACATGAATGCTCCCTTCTATGCCGTAGGTGACGCAGGATTGAGAACCACGCAATTCTATAAGCATTGAACAAATGAGCAACTTCAAAAGAAGGACTCTAATCGAAAATGCATGCGTTTCGTCTGGACTGTTCCTACAGGTAAAAAGCGTTGCTCTGAGACAGCTTTACTCTTCAAGGAAAGGAGTCACGAGCTGTTCTAGTTTATCCTGCATGTCGCAGAATATACTGATTGCCTTCAATTCCTGGCCTTAGCCTAAGCAATGCACATGGATTGATTCTAGGACTTACCTGGGCAAGCTTTCCCGCACTTTCACCATGGAGATCTCTCGCAAACGCCAAACGATACGCAGCGGGATCATTAAGGTAAGATATCTTTGCTTTCGGTACGGGTTCGATCGCACTTCCATCCTGGTCGAAGAGAGAAGGGGTAGTCGGTGCTGAGCCAGGGCTTGCTAACTGTTCAAGAAGACCAGGCGCAATAGTAATGTGGTCGACTCCCTTTAGTGCAAATATCTCCTCGGTCGACGTCAGACTAGCTGGCAAAACTTTAGTTTTGGTGACTGCAACAGCCTTGTAGTAGCGTTGGACGGAGACACAGAATGATAAGAGTTTGGCAGGATCCACGAATCTGAAATATGGAGGTCAGTGTTGTTACAGCGTTATTTGAGGAATACACACAACTCACCCTGGTTGGAAATGTACTTTTAGCTGATTGACATATGGAGCGATGTATGTGCAGCCGACTTCAGCTGCTAGAGCAGCTTGGCACAGGGCGAATAAAGTGGTAGCCAGTGTCGGGATCCCCTCCAGTTCAAGTGCGCGGCAAGCCATCAAGCCCTCCCAGGTACTGGGGATCTTGATGCAAATCCGAGACGTGTCGAAGCTTGGGTTTAGGTAGAGGAAAATACGAACAATCCCTGTACGTTCGATTAGTGACCAGAACGGTATAGATTTTTCAGATTGAAAATTTCTACTCTGTGCATTCAAGATCGTCTTTTCCGTGGAGTAAGAATAATACGGATTCGTTTGTATGTGAACACGACCGGTGAGGTGTGGTGCAATCTTCAAAGCTAACCGGACCATCTAAAGTAGGAATATCAGCCATAACTTCTCCTAAATTCAATAGGAACACAGAGAAATACCGCAATTTCGATTGTCAATTCTGCCAGACTAATACCTGGAGAGTGCTCTGAGTTGGTGAGATCTTTTGCGTCCTTCACTGAAGCACGAAGCAGGTCCGCATGCTTCGGCTTCGAAAGTTCGCCATATGCAATTGCCTATATTGATCTGATGTCAATATCCCATATCTACTATCAAGAACATGCACATAAGGTATTCTGACCTGGTTGGAGGTACAATCCTGGAATTTTCCCAATTTTTTGGCCACTATCCGTGATATGAGCTTCTCTACAACCGACTTCGGCTGATGTTGGATGGCTCTTATCAGATCTGCCTACCTTCTTCATCCATTGTATCGCAATCAACGATGGTTGCTTCCCGGAGAACCTCCAGCCCGGTTCGTTCTGAGGCCATTTTGTCTGATGTGAGTAAGGTTGGCAACTTTAGTTGCAGTGCAGTGACAAAAAGACAGGATAGCAAGAGAGAGATCTCTGAGAAATCCTAGTAGAAATAAAGAAATGGTCGGAGATAGAATAGGCTAAATTCGCAGATTGGGGAACCCCGCCATTCTAGTCATCTGATACCGTATGCATGGAAGTCCCGAAATGGTAAGTCTACCGGACGACGACAACAACATGGGTAAGCCAGATTGCGCCTTTGAAGCTTTAATGAAGATTTAGCGAGGAGTACTTTTGTTCTTTTGAGGCGAGAACATTACAGTGTAGTTATGAATGGGTTCCTCATTCAATACTTAACTGCCAGTTCTTGACCTCAAGTTTTACATTTTTAGAGTAAGAAGGGTTGTAACTAAATCGAGTAAAGCAAAACGGGACTAAATAGTAAGATTGAGTGTTCCGTTCTGGCATGATATCGGAAATGCAATTCGTTTTATTCAACATGGGAATATCGACTGACAATAACAATATCCAAGGTGAAATCCCTTACAGGTTTCCAGCTACATCATCATGGTTGGTAGGGGTTGAGATATCCTTCCACCCGTCCAAGAGGGTGATCGTCTCCTGGCACTTGGCCCTGATGAGCTCGTACGAATCCGCGCCCAATGCCAGCCTGATCGGGATGTCCTTCCCAGCTGCGGTGCTACATTGTGTAAGAACATCGATGATGACCTTACAGCCCTTGACAATATCTCCCGGCTGCTTCTGGTCCAGAGCTTCTAGCATCTGCATTCCCTTTCGTGCAGCGGTACCATCATAGTCTGCAATGTAGTTCTGGATAACAGATCGATTGCCTCCGTCCAGAAGCTTGGATCTGAAAAATCCAGGTTCGATGCTGATGGTCTTTATTCCGAATTCGGCAAGTTCACTGCTCATAGCCTCTGAGATTCCAGCGACTGCCCATTTCGATGCGCAGTATATACCTACTCCAGCAGGACCTGTCCAGGCACCAATGCTGGAGAAGTTTGCAATGACTCCGGATTTCTGGGCCCGTAGGTAAGGCAGGAATGCTCTATTGACATTGAGGAGACCGAAGACGTTGGCGTTGAATTGAGAGTACGTCTCTTCTGGGCTATTGCGAAGATTAGCTTTTTATCCTGCAAAGTTCCACATATTAGGATGAACTTACCTTGTCTCTTCAATAGATCCTGAGCAAAGGTACCCGGCGTTGTTGACCAAGATATCGATTCTGTCATAAACGGCATACGCCGTAGCCGCAGATTGCTTCAAAGATCCCAAATCTGCCGTAACATCGAGGGGCAAGATCTTCGCTCCTTCAGCCTCGAGGTCTGCCAGCTTGGAAACATTGCGGGCTGTCGCAATGACCTTGTCGCCTCTCTTCAGGGCTTGAAGTACGAGCTCTCGGCCAAAACCAGTCGAGCACCCGGTGATGAACCAAACGCGAGGAGACATTGTTAACGATGAACAGAATTAGAGTATATATAGAACAAGAGAGAGTCTGGAAAGGCCGTAGATTAGAGAAGCAGAACAGATATAAATATGCTCAAATCTCATACAAAGACACGGCCGCTGGGCTGATCCAGACAAAAGTAGTCGCATCGGCCGCATCCCCGCATCAAGTATTATCTTACATTAAAATCTTACGCGGTCTTGCTAGCCATCAAATTAATCATTAGGAAAGATGCATGAATAACTTTTACTTGTTCTATGCAGCCGATGACTCCGTTAAAGGCCGTTCAGAGTCCAATCAATGCGGAAGTATCAGAGACCGGAAGAGGATTCGGTCCTTTCCATCCTTGTAATTATAATTGATAAGGCGTTCAGCATAAGCGCTAGAGGAAGAAAACTATGGTCACTTGTCTTTAGGTATTTGACATTACTCATAACCTGAAAATGTAACATCTACAGACGACGCCACATGTGCGAATAGCGAGGTGGAAAAACAACGTATCTTTTTTATGGTTCGAGATCGAGTCTCCGTATAACGCCTGAAATGCAACGATCGAAATCATACAAGACAGTAAACATGCCACGGCTGAGGCACAAGCCTGCCGGTAGGTATCTATTTTGCGCCCTGCGCACTCGCTAACCAAGCCTCATGCGCCTTCTTCTGTCGTTCCCAATCTTTCCGCAGCTTCTTAGCACGGCTCTTGTTGATCTCCTCGCCGGCTGCGTCATGGGTTGGGATACCCTCTGCATCCCACGCGCTGTATTCATTTGTTCGGAACATCTCCAGGTGACTCAGCTTGCCTTTCTCCAACTTTTCACGCGCTTCTCTTTCCTTCTTCTCCTTTTCGAGCTGCTTCTGGCGAGCCCGCGCGGCCTTTTCCTCGCGAGCTTGAATGAGCTCCTTGCTGACAGGGCGGACCAATGCTGGCTTGTTGTCGCGATCCTCCAGGTAAATGCCAAGATCGAAGAGGTCAACATCTCGCACACGATCGCAGAGGCTTAAGATTTCCTTCTCGATATTACTAGACTGCTCAAGAGAAGACACTTTCGTCTTGAACTCAGACAAAACAGTAGCATAAGGCTTAGCATTTTCAGGGACCTCTTGTTCTGTCACCGACCCACGCGACACTATCTCCTGTATCTTCTCAGGGGTTAATCCGGTCTTTGCCTTCGCGGCCTGACGGAGGGTGTCGCGCATCTCAGAAAGGGGATAGAGATAAGGCTTCGCTTCTTCTGGCACATCAATACCAGACCAGCCGATCTCCGCACTGTCCGGTGAAGCAGTACCATTGAGACCAAAGGTATTCACCATGGAAGTGATCCAGCGCGCAACAGCTTCCACATCCTTGGCCTTCAATGTCTCCTTGTCTGCGCTATTGTACCTCGTAATGAGCTCCGAGATGGCATACATGGCTCCAGGAGTGTTGAACGAATCGCACAGATGTTCGCGAACAGTGGCCTTGGTAGACTCGAGAGCGGCAGCGAGAGTCTCGTCTGTGGCGGAGCCAGATTCCTCAAGAGCAGACGGGTCCTTCACCTTCAGGAAAAAGTTGTTCACCTTGTCCTCCCATGCGTTTCCAGCATTGATAAGGTCCTCCGTAATCTCAATGCCTTCCCTCCAACCGCCCAGCAAGAACACAATGCGCAGACTCCTTGGGGTCCACGCTTTCTGTTCCAGTGCTTCACGGATTGTGGTGAAGTTTTTCAAGCTCTTGCTCATCTTGCTTCCTTGAATCGACAGATGACCCATGTGGAGGAAGTAGTTCACCCATTGCTCATGCGAATGGTCTTCGCACGACCAGAAGGCCTCACTTTGAGCGATCTCGTTGTCGTGGTGTGGGAAGGCAAGGTCAATGCCTCCAGAATGGATATCCATCTTTTTGCCGAATTTTGCAGACGCCATGGCGGAGCACTCAATATGCCACCCAGGACGACCCTTACCCCAGGGGCTGGGCCAGCTTGGCTCTCCTGGTTTAGAAGACTTCCACAAAGCAAAATCGGAAGGTGAGCGCTTCTCCGTAGTCTTGCTAGTCAATGCGCCCTCCCCTTCTGCGAGGAGCTTGTTATCGGTGCGGCTCCAAGGCTCCAACCTAGCATAGGGATTACCCGCAGCCTCAAAGGCATTGATGTCGAAGTAAACTGAACCATCCGCCGTCACGTAACCGAAGTTATTCTGAACGATCTTCTCGACGAAATTGGCAATCTCGTTGCCGTATTCCGTTACTCGAGTCAACTCGTCTGGGTCCAAAACATTCAAGTCTCTCATATCCTGCATAAACCTTTCTTCGTACTTCTTTGTAAGCTTGGTGAATATTGCATGATCTTCTCCGTTTATCATCGACCCTTTCAGCGAATCCAAGTAGGGAAGCAGGACGTCTTGAATGCTGTCGTAGAAGCTTTCGGCAAGAACCGTCTTTCCCGAGCCCTGGGCCTGCGCGATAGCCTTGGCAGCGGATGCAACAGTCTTGATGTGCATCTTGACCTTAGCTTCGTCGTCACCTGGCTTCTCATTTCCAGGTAGGGGACCACCATTGAGCACGACTGCATATGCCTTCTCCACTTCTTCCTGGTATTTCTCCGGTGAGAGCTGCGGGTCGAGCAACGGGAGGTTCTTTTTGATGTAGGCCGTGTATGCAGATCTGGCGGTCTGGAGGACTTCCTCGTCGACAGTTGGGTGTGCAGAGACGAACTCAGAGAACAGATGCTGCTGTCGGCCTCGTAGGATAATCTAGAGGTGTTTAGTTCTTGCTGCGCCAATTCTCTGTTCGTTGTGAAGAAAAGCGTACCTTATCATCCACATCCGTGATGTTCATAACGAACTTCACGTCGAACTTGAAATAGTCGCGCATTAACCGCCGAATAATATCAGTGCTCACATAGTTGCGCGCATGCCCCAAATGCGCGTCATCATATCTAGATGCAGAAGTTAGATACTCTGATATGGGACCAAGCCAGCAACTCCAAGGCGCCACTTTCGCCTGCAATACTCACACCGTCGGTCCGCAAGCATACCAAGTCACCCTCTTGCCCTCCGGATCCAAAGGAATGAACGGCGTCTTTGTCCTTGTTAACGTGTTGTAGATCTTCAACGGCGGCAGACGCCCACCGGCTTCTGCAGGGAGAGCCGGTTGCTGCCACGGCGGCTGCTGGCGCGAGGTACTCATGGTCCTCGGGAGAATAAACAAGGCAGTAGTCGAGGGTGGCCGCTGTCTGAAAACAGAGGTAAGGAAAAGAGCGCAGGGACGAGAGGAGAAACGCATAAAGGAGCGGAGGGAATCAAGGAGGGGCCAAAGAGGGAGGAGGGGTGACTCAAGGACAAACAGAATGCCGCCATCTTCAGCTCCGCCTGAACCAAACAACTGCGGAAGCTGATACGGAGAAGCACTGAGCCCTAAGCCCTATCTAGCCCGTTTTGGGCCATCTCCGTAGAAATCTTGCAAGACGTCAACTTTTGCGGGGAAAAAAGCGTGTACAGAACGAATTATTCTCCTGCCAGGGCCGTTGCGAGTTTCGAATAGAGGGAGATAATACCGGTTTCGCATCGGCCTATTTTCCGTCATCATGCCCTCTCCTTTCCTGACTCCTGGCAGGTCTTCGCAGCCGGATACGCTCGCTGTTCTTCATCTCCGCAGAGATCAGCTTGTCACGACCGTTCTCAGGACATACGACGATGAAAATCTAGGATATGATGAAGGAAAAGTCACCAATACTCGCTTTGGATCTTATCCGCATAGTACCTTGCTCGATCAGCCATGGGGTTCGCAGATCGTTGCTTCGAAGGTCGATACCGGATCTCGCGGCCGAAGACAGCAAAAGCGCAAAGCAGATGATATTGATTCTTCAGGGGCGACAGACGGAGTGAGGACAGCCAAAACTCCAGTCGCAGCAGCGAGTGGTTTCATCCACCTGCTTCCACCGACTCCAGAATCGTGGACTGCATCGCTGCCTCATCGAACCCAGGTTGTCTACACGCCCGACTACAGTTACGTTCTACACAGATTGCGCGCGCGACCCGGAAGCAGAATTATTGAGGCTGGAGCGGGCAGTGGTTCCTTTACACATGCCTCAGTTCGTGCAGTGTTCAACGGATACCCTGCCGAGGCACCTCCTGCGAAGCGTAGACGACTGGGCAAAGTTTGCAGTTTCGAGTTTCACGCTCAGCGCGTTGAGCGGATACAACAGGAAATAAAGGAGCATGGATTGGAAGGCTTGGTGGAAGTGACACACCGTGATGTTTACAAAGATGGTTTCTTGGTGGGAGACCCAAAGACGGGAACATCACCCAAAGCCAATGCTATCTTTTTGGACCTACCGGCTCCTTGGCTTGCTCTCCCACATCTCGTCCGCTCGCCTGGCAATGGAACAGAGTCCCCTCTCGATCCGTCATCAGCTGTGCATATATGTACATTCTCGCCATGCCTGGAACAGGTGCAAAGGACAATCACAACTATGAGGCAACTTGGGTGGCTAAACATCTCGATGGTCGAGGTGCAACAGCGACGAATCGAAGTCCACAGGGAGTACATCGGACTGGAATATGAGGGTGTCCGCTCTGCAACAGTCTTCCCTAACTCAGTGGAAGAGTCGGTTGCGAGACTGCGTACCGTTGAAGAGCATGCCAAGCGCTATCGCGTGACAGCAGAACAGGGCGAATCTAGTGAGACACCCCTTCGACGACAAACGACGACCGGAGACAGTGAGACGGACAAGGGAGCGGCCGATCGGTCTAAGCAGCGGCCCCCTCCATACAACTCTGGTCGTCTGATCCATCGCACTGAACCTGAGATCAAAACTCACACCTCATATCTTCTTTTCGCAGTACTTCCACGTGCGTGGTCGGAAGAAGATGAAGAGAAATGTCGTCAGACTTGGCCCTCGCGCAAGAGTGACGCTGAAGCTGGGAAACCCAAGAGCCGAAGGCAGTTGAAGAGGGAAGAACGAGCCCAATATAAACAGCAGAAGGCCACCGAGACTGAAAAGGCCTCGCAAGATGCTACTATAAAGGAGGAAGCCGACGACAAGACGAAAGACGTCGAAATGACGCAGTCATAGGAGCTGTCATAGCCAAGGACGATTTTGTATACTGAACAACATAATTATTTGCATATCCAGGTGTTCTGAGAGATCGAATTTCTTATATTAGACGGTTGTATGACAGCCCAAAAGCATTGGAATATATGAGTTACTTCAGCTCATTGTGGCTTAATCCCAGTATGTCCCAGTATGCAAGTACGTACTCGCAAATGGAAAAACGCGTATCACACGACACTATATTATCATTTAGTGGAGGTATCCATGCTGTCGTATGATTATTTTCTCTCTTGATTTATCTTTATCCTCCGCGATGGTTATTTGCCGACCCCGCCTCTAGAAATTGATGAACCAGCATGATACCAGTCAAATATGCCCACCATTGCGTGTGCAGCCTTCTCCTAATAGTATAATCATGTATAATAACTCATAAGTTCTAGCAATTGCATAAACAATCCCCTGTGGTAGCTCTGCTGAGTAAGGCCCCCCCCATTCCCCATAGTTAATCAGTTACTATACGTCATGGTTCTCGCTTGCGTCCCGCGTAGAACTAAAGATCAAGAGTCGTCATGTAGTTAGTCCCTTCAAAAGTGTTTCACCTAATCATTTCCTCACTGATCTGCTTGAATTGAGTCAGTATCGATTCAATTCCATTCCAATTACTACGAAGCATGTCTCACACAGCACTTGTCACCGGTGCGACGGGCCTGCTGGGCCGTCAGGTCTTCAAGATTTTCAAACATGCTGGCTGGCTTACTGTCGGCCAAGGGCACACGCGAGCTGTCCCGCCCACGATCATGAAGGCCAATCTAGAAAATCCAGAGGAAGCGAGGATGTTGCTGGACGAGGCAAAGTAAGTAGTATGTTTGGAAAATTGGTGGTTCAATGGCGTGGTTGTTCGAGTTGTATAGGTGCGGGGTAGATTGGGTTCTTATCATTATGTTGGTGCTGACAGTTACGTGTCTTAGGCCACTGGTCGTTGTTCATTGTACGTGCTCTTTCTAGATGAAATATATACTCGTCTATGCCGGAGTAGTTGCTCTCTTGTTTGATCACGTTTCTGACAAGCCCAAATACAGGCGCCGCAAACCGCTCTCCTGACCTGTGCGAGAACGACCCGGAAAGAGCTTCCAAGATCAATGTCGAGGCTACCCGTGCACTCGCTCAGGCTACGTCGTCACGGGGGATCTTCCTCATCTATATCTCGACGGACTATGTCTTCCCTGGTCGGCCAGGCGAAGCCCCTTACGAAGCTTCAGCGAAACCCGAACCTACGAACAGATACGGGCAGATGAAAAGGGATGGCGAAATTGCCGTATTGGAGGAGACTAGCGAAAACGGCATGGGGGTGGTCCTGAGGGTACCTGTCCTCTACGGCTCCGCTCAGAAGAACGAAGAGAGCGCGGTGAATGTGTTGGTAGACGCGGTATGGAAGGCTCAGGACGAGAACGCTGGCGTGAAGATGGATGACTGGGCCCAGCGATACCCGACCAACACGGAGGATGTAGCAAGGGTGTGCCTTCATACAGCGGTCAAGTATCTCACTAACCGAGATAAGCTCAAGGAGATGCCAAGAATCCTGCAGTTCTCGTCCGAGGACCGAATGACAAAATACGAGATGTGCGAGAAGTTTGCGGAGATCCTAAATCTGCCATTGCCCGGCATGATCAGGAACAAAGAGGGAAATGATCCGAACGCTCCTGTCCAGAGGCCGTACGATACCCATCTGTCGACCAAGGAGCTAAAGGACCTTGAAATCGATACGAGGACGGTGGACTTTGTAGCCTGGTGGTATGTATCTCCTATCCGTAAGAGAAACTGGGCATATTGGGACTGACTTGTTGCAGGAGGAGAGAACTAGGCGCATACCGCAAGTAGAGAGAGAGCATCAAGCCATTGGTCAGCTCTCAAGCCTGTCGGGAGCAATATCCCTAGAGCAATCGGAATCTTCAGTCCTCTGGAGGAGCGAACGCACATTCCAGAAAAAAATCCTGTACATACCTACCTACCTATCATGATTCAGCTGCAATGCTCAGCAAACAGAGTGTTGACGCCCAAGCACGACTGTCCACGAATGAAGTCAAAAATATTTTCTGAGAATTGACCCTTCCAAGGTAACCAGTTCTCATTTCCGCAAGTTTCACAAGAATGGTGTAGAAACAGCCCGGTAGAAATTAGGACGGGTGAATATGATATGTTCTGAGACCATTGAAGATCTCCATTTGCCGCGGTGGAGATCTTTAAAGCCTCACGACTAGTGGCAAACTGAGCATCCAATGTTGTATCAGCGTGTATGCTAAGGTCAACAGCAGGGAAGAATAAATAAGTAGAGGCTGGTACCAGCCTTGTCGGCACATTTGTCCAGGAACTGAATGGCGGAAGTTGAACTGCTTGAACCGACTATTCGACAGCGTTGTATGCCTCGTGAGTTGGAAACCGGCTGACTGTGTGACGTTAGAAGAAAACACAAAGTGTTAAGTGATATGATCAGCAGCTAAACAATTAACTGCCGATAGTAGAAGGGGACAAGAGCCTATAATAGAAAAAATGAAGTAATAATAGTAAACGCTAGATGCTTCAGCCTCAAATAGTCTAACTCGCTTCTCCGGCCATGAGCCATCCAACTGTCTAAAATTCCGCAGCAAATGATGTGGTATTGCTGGCAAGCTAACCTCTGTCAATCGCTACTTGGGGAATAGTTGTCCCTTGCAGAGCAATGTGTGCTGTTCCTGTTCCTCTGCGGCTTTACATCACATTTGATGATCTGGGCCGAGTAACATCATGTGCAAAAAGGAAAAGGAAAAAAAAAACCTCGCGAGGATCCGTCCGTTTCATCAGAACGTCCGTGCATGGCACAAAGCACGGTCCTTGATGGATCTCATTCATCTGCGCATCTCTTCCGTCCTTAAATAGCAGCATGCACTACTTTAGAAGAATACTGAAATCCAGAGAAGCTATCACACCCCTGCTGTTGCAGGGTTCTATGATTCTATCCTATCTGAATTGATCAAATTGCAGACCTACGTCAGCGCCCGGCCGATTCCAACTTAGCGTGATAAAAGGCCTCTATTGTCCACTAAAGTGAACTTCCAAAGCCTAAAGAGCGCTGGATGGAGGCAAAAATACTGTGTATAGGGTGACTGTGATCATTCCGCGTTATCTTTCATGCAATGTCTCGCGTCGCAGCGCGTTGATAAGGGACGATCATCACTGCTAAAACCGCAGCCATGGAGCCTCAACCAGGCGTTATAGGCTCACCAACAAGCCCACCAGGGCAAGGGCCCCTGAAGTTCTCACGGTATCGCTCGGTAAGACAGGCTGCTGCGAAAAAGCAGCAAGAGGCTAGTAAGACACTTGGATTGCAGGTCAATCAAAGTTATCTTACCTCCACCGCAATCACAGACGATCCGAGATCTGAGTCAGCTCAGAAGAAGCCCCACAATGAAACCATTGCTCAAAGCATGTCGAGATACAGACGAGCAAGGTTGCCAGCAGTCACTCATCCACCTCCTCGTGAGCCTCAGCCTCCATTGCCGCAGCTCGTTGATCGGTCGCGAGTGAATGCAAGCAATGCCGATCGATGCGAGATAGGCACTCCGCGGAACGTTTCTAACCCTTACACTCGTATCGGAGGACAACTTGATAGTTCTCAGGAAAGCGAGAGCGAGGACGATGAGGAAGATGATGCTATACGAGAGCGGAATAGAAGGGAAGCTATGGAAAGGCTGACCTCTGAAGAACGGCAAATGACACCAGAGAAAGTGAGGACCACAAGGGAACATAGGGAAAGAAGGGACCACGACAGGCATAGAGAAATGAAGGAGCCAGGATTTATCACGGAACATGCCACTAGGCGTGATGTTTCTGATAGCACGGCATCGCCAAGGATGTCATGGAAGGCCCGAATTACGCGTTCGAAGAGCCGTGGACGTTCTCAGCGAGAAGCGAGTGAAACCAAACAAACCGCCACAGACGACGGATCCTCAGGCAAGAATATCGAGCCTGGTGGAGGAGGAATCGTCCCAGGCTTCGACGCTCCCGTCTCCGCTGTGAATGCTGGCGAGAGAAAGGTCACTGTGAAATGCAATGAGTCTGGCATCGTGGTGCCAGTGACCCCTACCACTTGTTCCCAGGATATCATTACTTTCGCGTGCAATGTCCTTTCTGAACCGATTGATCCCCAGAGATCTATCCTGCTTGAATCATTCCATCAACTTGGGCTTGAGCGACCATTGCGGAGATATGAGCATATTCGCGATGTACTGAACTCTTGGGATTCTGATAATCAAAATTCTCTGGTTATTATACCTGCTTCTAGTTCGTCCGCGATAGATGAACTCGATGTCAAGGCCGTTCCGGAACAACAGCCCGAAGAACAAACCTTCCATATATACCATTCTCAACGACCAGGGAAATGGGATAAGCGCTATGTGACGCTTCGCGCAGATGGCCAAGTCGTAATGGCCAAGAAACTGGGGCATGAACAAACGAATGTTTGTCACCTGTCAGATTTCGATATCTACTCGCCAACTCCACGTCAATTAGCGAAGAAGATAAAGGCCCCCAAGAAAATATGCTTCGCAGTCAAGAGCCAGCAAAAGTCGAGCATGTTCTTGAGCACCGAGAACTTTGTCCATTTCTTCGCCACTAATCACCGCGACATCGCTACTCAATGGCATAAAGCCGTCCAGGGATGGCGGAGCTGGTATTTGGTAAACGTTTTGGGTCAAGCTCAGAAGGATCAAGGTCTTACCCAGACCACGCACCCCACACGATATCAGCAGCATATGCACCAGAAAAACAATCAGTCACATGCTCCTGCATCCTTTCCAAAGAAGCTCAGTCTTGATACTCAGCACCTCGATTCGCGCCACCTCAAGGACGTACCGCCGAGATCAGACTCTTCTCAGAATGTTGAGGATGCGACCTTTTCACCAACAGGACTTCTCGGAAGGACATACAGCCAGCGGCAGCGATTAATGCGTGAAAGAGAGCGTGAAAGAGAGCGGAAGGAAGCCGAAGAGGGGCCGTTCTCTCCTCATGGTTTACTCAATGCGCTCAGTCCGACTGTTTCTCCACCATGCTCCCATCCATTCAGCAATCCGTCAAGTCGTGTCAATAGCCGCACAAATACTATGCGCTCCACCCACGATCCGGACACTGGCAATTCTGATCTCAATCGGTCTACTTCGACTCGTCAAAAACCTCTCGTTGATCTCACGCCAGTTTACCGGGAACCGCCACAACATGCGCGCAAGGGTCATGGAGTCACGGTCGCTCCTGGTGTTCCTCTTGTCGATGCTGCAACTGGTCCTGAGCTAGCACCGGGAGCCATTGTAGTTCCTAGTGCGACAACTTGGAGACGGCCAGCCCAGCATGGCGTTCCTGCGCTTCCTGATGAACCCGCAGACATGTCTAATACTGGTGCTGGCATACCCAAACGCTCCAATACTACTCGTAGCCGCAAGCATGGGAGCGGCCATGAGCATGGGACAAACGGAGCTTCGTCGACCTTGGTGGATTACAGTATAACGTCCCCTGACAGTCAGTTTGCACCGAACAGTCTTCTGGCCCGTGCCGACAAACTTGCAACTGCTCAGGGTGGCGTAGGAACTGGGCATGGTGTTGCCTCCGGCGACCGCAACGCTACGAAGCCACTACTGGACCTCACCCCGCAAAGTCAGTTTGCTGAGGGTAGTCTCTTGGGCAAACTGGAGTCCTCGTAAGCTCCTCATACGCGGTTTTATCCGGCTGTATCTCTGATGGCCGTGACGAATTTCATTTTGTTCACTATGAGGGAAATCTTATGGCGAGTATCGCATTCTCGGGGATTTTCTAACTCCACTAATATCTTCCTTTTTTTCGGGATGCCCAAGGCTCTTTCGTCATGCTTTTTAAACATGATAAAAGCTATGATTTCTTTTGCTCCACGTACAGTGTTCTCTTGATTTCTGGATCAGGATACCCTTTACGGTTATGACTATGTAGTCTTGCTCACGCTCCCATCCAAGAAATTCTTCCAAAAATTCATTTGAAAGTTCAATACCCTGAGGCATCTTCAGGCATTCGACTATTCCCTAGTCCTTTTCGGGGTCTGTATGTATGAATAAAAATGAACCACAGAAATCAGATAACTAGGTTCATCAACCATAGTTTGAGGAAAGTCCGTAGCTACTACATTCGTACGCCGCAAATCAATTTCACAGCCGACTTCTTGTCCACCTAGGAGGTCTCTTCCCGGTAAATGCATTCAACCCTTCTCGAATATTGGAACCCTTCTGTAATTCAGAAAATTCCCTTTCCAGAGTGATATCCACAGCTCGTTCCACAGCTGCAGTTTCCCATCCCTGTCTGAGACCAGCCCTGGTGCAGATTATAGCATCAGGGCTATTCTCAGCAATCATACTTGCATATTTGACCGCTTCATTGACAACCTCCGACTGCGGGACAACTTTGTTAACAAGCCCCCATGCCAAAGCCTCCTGTGCGCTCACGTTGCGTCCAGTCAACGCGAACTCAGATGCTCGTTGGAGCCCAATGATCCGTATAAGCCGCGGAAGACATCCCCCAATGGGTGCCACCCCTCTCTTGACCTCAGGAAGGCCAAAGTATGCTGTATCAGCTGCAACGACAAGATCGCAGTTAACTACAAACTCCGCACCTGCACCCAGCGCCAGCCCGTTCACCGCCGCAATGACGGGTTTCTTTCCTAGTCGTCGACTGAGGGGTTTGAAAGCCGGTGCATTGCCAATGCGATTTCGAGCGTCGGAATCTTCTCCCATGGAATTGTTCCATTCTTTGAGATCAGCCCCGGCTGAAAATGCTTTCTTGCCTGCCCCGGTGATAACGGCTACCGATAGGGTAGGCTCGTCATCAAGCCATTTCCAAACAGCGTCCATTTCCCACTGAGCCGCTGTGTTCATACAGTTCAGGCTCTCTTCGCGCGCCATGACCACTAATAAGATGCGGGGGGCAGGATAAGAAAGCCGGAGAAAGTTGGGGGTTGGTGGAGGTGGGATCACTGTTGGTGCCATGGTTGATAAGTCGTTCATGCCATTCTAGAATCTCCACGTATGTTTTCTTCTGTTTGGTAAACCAGGTTTGGTATACAAATAATTTAAGAAGAAGATATATTACCAAGTTGCAGCTGAGAATGGAAGGCCAAGTCTCATTTGCCCCCTCGCAGATGTCACAGACCAGTTGCGGGACAGATGTTCATGGATATCATCTATTGGCGCTAGGCCATTCGACCATAAAAGGAAAGTCCTCCAGTTTGGTCTTCCTGGGTCTGAAATCATCTACTTGTGTTAAATGGGAAACTGTGAGTGAAGTTACTATCCGCGCTAGTATTTGTGCATTAGTAGCGTGACAGTTGCGGTTCGGATGCCAGCACCGCGCCGCAATAATACAGAATGAGAACCTACATCGATATGCATCTGACCCTAGCAACAGACATCCTAGGATCGACGTGGGACAGAAATGTAGTAATGTATTGGCTCTATGCCATTCGAACAAGAAGGAGAATCTTCCAGTTTGGTCTGTCTGGATCTAACAGAATATGCGTCAATATTAATAACGGAAAAGACACAAACTTCTATTGGCGAGACTACCAGGGCCGCATCACACAGCTTGTGGCACTGTTGGAAAGTCAAAACATCTGGGTGGGCTAGATTTGAATGATACCACAAGCGGCTTATCTAGTTCAATACCCTGCCAGCTGATGTTGAATTTCCGGTGCCAGCGTTGGAATGAAGTAGGTTCTGTAGTACTATAGATCATCATCAGCAGCAGCGGCTATTGGTGCCCGGATATTCAACCAAAAAGCAGAATCCTCCAGTTTGATTTTCCTGGATGTGAGATCAGTGAAATACGCGGCTGTCATCCATAAACGAGCAGACAGGGAAGATATCTCGATTGAAGGAGTAATGATTTACCAGGCGTACTGCGTGAAGGACCGACTGTGCGGTCTAATGTAGTATCCGTTTCTATCGGGGAATTCTTCTGCAAATATCGGACAGGAAAGGTCTGTTTCCAGAATCGCTAGTTGCATTAATCCCTGCTTTAATCCAGGGGTTGATATCACCGAAGCGAACCTTCGATCCTTTCACATGGGGTTTTCAAGTCGCACTTCCGGCTTCCTTTCAAATATAACGCAGCCAGGAATCGATAGTGGCGTGTATATGCTCGATTCTAAACTTCATGGAAGGACCCGGTCTTCGCAATACATCGGACGGCTTCAGTACAGGCACAACAGACTTATTAGTTGCTATGCCGTTGCGTATACAGCCTTCCAGTACTAATAAGAACTCTATCTAGTGATAGCATATTCTGCGGAACTAATTAATTACTTATGTGCAACTTCTGCGGTTCAGAAGGAGATACTTTCCATCTTCTTCGCTGCAACGAGCCATAGATTGGGACAATGCCCATCTGACGACCAGTAGGAGACGACCCGCCCTATACCCTAGACCTGTCTAGATTTCACAGGGATAATCTGGTTCCATGCCTGTCACCATGTGCTGGAAGGCATGTTGTTAGGATATCAACGAATCGGTCATCTCGATACCTACCGGCTCGTGCCCAGCACATCCACCAAACCTTAAGAGGAGCGATGTCACAAACATTGAATTGTTAGTTCAGTATCACCTTCAACAGGATGAATTCTGACCCCCTTCTACTCCGTATTCCGTGGACTCCCATCATCTTTGTGGGTCGTGGTCTCTGAAGTTGCAACCCGCCGTAAAGGATAAGTAGCCGTTTGGGAAATGATGTGAGCGACGATGGCCCGGAAACCGGGAGCGTCTAAACAACGGCGCAATAATATCGTACTTTTGTATGAGCCTGCATGGTAATCCCTGTCAAGATCTAGAGGAGAACGTGGGACCCTTGCCTTTAGACCAGGTGGTCTAGATACATACATCTTCGGTAACGCTGTTGTTATCACACTGCAGGGAGTACAACCGAGACCGAGTCATTAGGTTACAACGACGATGCATTATTTTACTGTGCTAGAACACTCCATTAAAACTTCTCACAATGCCGTCTATTTGGATATGCATAAGTGGATCTAGTTGGCTTACGAGCCAACATGCCTTTCTTACCGAGTGTCGATTGAAAGAGACTTTCAAGCCATTCTTTATCCAGCACTATGGTCAAATAGAAGCAGAGTTATCTCGCAGTGCCATACAAGATACTTGAGGTTTTCTTCGTGTTGAGATCTACAGACTATCTGTCCCTGTCCCTACATCATTACCTATACCTCGATCTGCATATTGCTCGATAAAGCCATGTACACCAAGGAGCCTCAACATGTGTATCGCTCCTCAGTTAAAATTACCATTCCTCGCAACATCAACCTCACGGAGTTGCTTCATACCAGCGCATGCACACCTCCTCTGCCTCCATCACATTTGATCACCAAGGACAACCTCACAAATCGCAGTTTGACTCTTGGAGAACTTCGCTCGCGGGCTGGACGACTAGCAAAAGGCCTGCGATGCGTGTTAGATGCACAAGACGGCCATCGACATGCTATTATTATTCCAAATTCAGTAGACTATATAGAGACTTTCCATGCAGTGCTCTGGACTGGAGGTGCAGCCTGCCCGATCAACCACGCATTGAAGCCAGCTGAGATCGCTCATGGACTCTGTGTCTCACGACCTCACATTGTTATCGTCTATGGAGAAGTATTGCCGAAAGTTGAGCAAGCTATCGAAATCGCAAGGAATACATTACAGAAAGAGGGTACTGTCTGGAAAAGACCGCAAGTTATAACCGCAGTCAAGAAAGTCAATGGATACAAGCACCTACCAGAAGACTTGATGGCAGAAACAAGTCTACCGATTCCGCATTGGGAGGATACGTCCACACGCCTAGCATCCATACATTTGTCTTCTGGAACGACCGGTCTACCTAAGGGTGCACAGCTGACACACTACAACTTCGTCGCCAACTGTCATCAATTATACGCGCACGATCCCGAACAATTCCATAAGGCGACTAGAACCGTCGCCTTCACGCCGTTTGTACACATAGGCATGACCACAATGCCGCTGTTCTTTGGGCCATGGACGGGCATGATGCACCACGCAATGCCAAGTTTTGATATCGAGACTTTCGGACAACTTGTACAGTCGAACTCCGCAACGAGTTTCCAAGGTGTACCATCTATCGTGTTAGCTCTGGCTCATACAGACATATGCGAAAAATATGACTTCTCGAGCGCGCAAATCATTAACTGTGGAGGTGCGCCGTTCAAGCAAGATCTAATGGACAGACTTCTGAGTCGTGCACCGTGGAAACCAATTCAGCTCTATGGCATGACAGAAGCAGCGCCTTATATAGCATACCAGAGGCTTGATGAAGATCTTCCAGATGGAGTTGCTGGGCACCTACTTCCCAACATTGAAGCGGTATTGAAGCAAGAGAACTCAACTCATGACGCAAACAAAGACGGACCGGGAGAGCTTTGGATCCGCGGTCCCAACCTCTTTCAAGGATACGCATTTAATGAAGAGGCGAACCGAAAAGCATTTCCGATTCCAGGATGGTACAACACGGGGGATATCTGTACTATTACGGAAACTGGCTTAATATCCATTGTTGGACGTACGAAGGAGCTGATAAAATACAAGAATTTCCAAATTAGCCCGACAGAACTCGAAGCATATCTCAACTCGCACCCATATGTCGCTGAAGCAGGTGTCGCAGCAGTATGGGAAGAAGATCAGCTTACGGAGCTGCCTATCGCGTACGTTGTTCTGAAGAAGCTGTTCACAACGCTCTCCGAGAAGGTGTGCGCACTTCGTCAAATTCATAAAGATATCAATGACCAAGTTAGTGGCTACAAGAAGCTTCGAGGTGGTGTCTGGGAAGTTACGCGCATCATTAGAAACCCGACGGGAAAGATACTACGGAATCGATTACGGGAGTATAGGACTGGACTATCGTCTTTGGAAGACGCGGATGTAAAGGCAAGACTGTAAGGGTTGACAAGTCTTATGTATCTCCCAAAAACAACATGACTATAGAAGAACATTCATTGGTGATTGGAACTTGCAAGTTGTATTGATCTTTGGTATGATGAAAAACGTATATCTGTCTCTATATACGACATAAACCCTGGTGTAGAGCCTATATCGATAAGGATCCCCACGGAAAGTGTCTGTGCTATTGTTGCCCTCGAACGAGGCGTCGTGTCCAGAGCTGCTGAGGAACTCCCGGATGCTTGATCCTTCTGTTGACTAACTATGAGCTTCAAATACCGTCTGATCAATCATCCTGCATGTTCATCCAAGCTATATATGGCAGTATTACAACACAGTACTGGTAAACATTCGGTATACTCTACGTTAATGCAACATTCCCTATCCCTACCCTCACTATATGATTCCCTTGAAGTAAAGAACTATCACATACGACCATAGGGTGTGGAAAACAGGGCTTCCCGCGTCTCTGTCCATTATCTCAAACTTAATGAAGGAATCGAGGTCTAGTGGCATAAAAACCAAACCCGGGTCGATGGAGCAGTCAAACTGGCTGTGGCAAGTCGGGCAAAGAGGAACTGCGTTCAGATATGAATTTATTGGGACGTCTATGAGCCCAAGTTCACTCCAAAGCGGAGCCTACAAACTGTTATTATCATCTCTTGTCTTGCCTACCTGTCTATCTTCTTGTGCCACAACATGGCAAATGTGAGGTGACTCATTACCGCACGCCCAGCACGTATCCCCATGTATTTTTTTGACTCGTAACTTGGTAGTGTCTGAAAATGCGCTAGACTTGTTTCATGACGCGCCTGATATAGAAGCTGACAGAGCGGTCGCTCTCTGGGAACAAGCCCTTCCTCAATGAGTTTCCCTATCTTGCCCACATCACCAGTAGGCACAAAAATAGAGAAATGGGCAGGCCTGGCGCCCTTAGAGAAGATGACTAAGTAAATACAGTAACTAAAACCTGGATGGATATAACGAATCATTTTTGCCAGGTAGTGTAATTCGTTGTATAGAGGATTCGTTGTATATAGGTATGAATATTGAAATTTTCGAATAAATTTCCCTAATTAGGGAATTTTTGATAAGGTAATTACTGATAAATAATAAGGTAAATTTATAAGTACCTTCATATAATGAATTGTATAAGCAAGGCCTGAAAAAATGAACGATTTTTGTAGTAAGGAGGGATAACGAATTTTGTATAGAATTTTAATTTTGACACGGTGTCAAATTCATTATGTCGAGGTATTCGTTATACGCGGGTTCGTTATAGCGGGGAGACTATCCAGGATGGCGCGCAAACCACCCGGTCTGGTCAATACGCGACGGAGCGAGGACGCAACATCGTTTTCAGTAGGAGTGAGCGGGCTTTCAGAGGCCGCGTCGCGACGGGAGGTGGCACGACGGTCACGGCCCCAGGTTTCACACTTGTGATCAGGGAGACATATGCGTGAGGTGAGCTGCAAATGTTGCCCAAATTTCTTCTTTTGATACATGAAAGTGGAGGAAGATAATAGGAGTAAGAAGGAAGAATATATGGAGAGAGAATGCGCTGAATAGATATTCCTCGCTCCTCTCCTTCACTTATCCTTTCCCCGCCCAGGGCAATGAATGCATAAGTTAACAGTCAAAATGGACTGTTCTTCCCGCAGTAAAGAGTGAATATTCTGATTGCTACAGGTGGAGGGACAGAAAATAAGACACGAATAATCAGACATTAGTTAATGTATTGTCGTTTATAGCTAGCTACCCACATGTTGTGACGGCATCAACCGGAAACCAAACCATTAGACCCATTAAACGCCGTCATTATACTTGTTATCGTACATTTTCGTGAACTCAAAAAAGAATGGCGAGAAACCCCCAAACGAAACTTCTCGAGAACTTTTAGGAAGCCTGGTAGACCTTGAAGCTCTTGAACTCCCAGTACGCGTTTGTAAAGGCTGTTGGATTGTTCGCCACATAATCCGTGCAGGTTCCTGGGCAACCAGACTGCACAGTGTAAAATTTCTCCAAGCCAGCCAGTTGACCGCAGAGATCTATATTAGCAATAATACTCTGATTGCGGAAGTGCGAACTGATATCGCAGTCGGTGCTGGGGAAGTCAGCCAATGCAGTTCCCCACGTAGAGGGGTCCGGAGTGGAATTCGCATCGGAGATATCGTTAGGGATGGAAGAACGCGGGAAGAACCAGACACGGATACCAGCATCTCTCAACTCCGTTGCGTAGATCTGTAGAATTGATTAGCAAGACGGAATCCAGACGAGCTGTCGGAGATCTTTACCCCTCCACCGTTGTTGTTCAGCGCTTCGCCATAGGTAGCGGGCTTTCCCTGAACGCCGCAACCCTCGTTGCTGTTGGTTTCGTTCCAGCAGTTCGTGGCAAGCACCTTTCCTGTTTCCTTCCGCTTGACATTCATCTTACAACCCTTGGTTGTGTGCAACGTCATCTGGTTCCCTGTCGTAGCAGCGTTATTCGCTTCGAGGACATCAATCTCCCCGTTCGTGGGCCAGTTGTCTGGATCGGAAAGCCAGAGCGCTGGCCAGGTGCCACAGCCGTAGGGAGAGTGCAGGATGTCAAAGATGAACAGACCGCTATTGTAGGTGTTCTTCGACGTGATCCGGACTGATCTTCGACCGGTAGACGCATCGACATTCGATGTGTCTACTTTGATCACAGCAGAGTCCTCCGACGCATAAGTCAGATTCAGATACTCCGATCCGGCCTGGTCCACATAGCTATGTATTGTCAGTGATCATGGTCAAACCAAAAGAACTTTGTAGAGGACATACTGGACGAAACCTGCCGCTGGGTCATATCCCGAAAAGTAGTTGAATTGATCAAAGAAACTTGTTCCCGAATACGTCTCTTTCAGGGTATAATTTAACTTGGAATAATTCGGGTACCGATTCGCTTTTGTACCCTCCACGGATCCTACCACAATCACGATGATGGCAACGACCACTGCAGCAGCCACAGCAAGTTTGGTCTTCAGACCCCATGAACGAGGGTCCCATCTCGACCTTGGCGTTGCGCCCTGGGATCCTAGGCCCGCGGCTCCCGGCGTGCTGGCGTAGGCGGGCGGCTGGGCGATGTGATCCAGCTCCGTCTTGGGGATCTGGGAACCTGCCCCGCCATAGCGACCATAGTCATCTCCGCCGCTGAAGTCGTTCCCGTATACCATGATGGGCGAAGAGCGATGTTTGTGTGGCACAGTCGAAGATGTACCAGTCCGCGGATTGAAGCTACCAGGAGACCCTGCAGCTCAAGTGCTGCGGCAAGCAGAGAGGCCCGAGGGCACCGTAAGGGGGGAAAATAGTAAATCACTGTGTGTTGGAATGTAATAATATATGTGTGCAGGCAAGCGAGTGACCGATGAAGCAATAATTCTCCAGCTTCAACGAAGGAGGAAGCAAAGTCAGAAGAAAAAGAAAAAGGCTCTGGAAGGAGGAGAGGGGGGAACACGGAAGGTCAAATAGAGACAGCAGCTACCCACCCATCAATCGCATCAGCGTGTCTCGACAATCTTGGAGATACGCATCAGGTACGTATACAATCTGTGAATTAGAGTCTTAGTCTGCAAGCTAATTCTAGAGCAGCATAGTCAATTTAATGAAAGCGATCCACGTCTCAACCCAAGTGGTAGAGGAGATCCATAAGTTTTTTTTTTTCTATCGAGCTACTCTATGTACGGAGCATTTATCCTACACGCCAAAGCAAGAGAAATCGCTGCACGGTCGCATGGCTATCTGCTATTTGTTACTATCTTGAGTTGCAGAGCGGTATGCTGATCTATTTGGCTGGGGCAGACGCCCGATGTGCAATCTTCGTCTTACCGCATTCGTGCTGCGTTGTAACTCCAGCAACTACAGTACTTAACTATAAGGCTACACTTGCGTCTCCTCAACTTCGATAGAACAGGTTCTACGAGTCTGGACACCGGCGCTTGTTACAGTTAGCCCCTCAATGGAGCATCTCCTCCAGGCTCCAAGCCAGACAGTTACCGTTCGCATCAAGAATTAGGCTCCAAGGTGCCTGGTCCCTGGATGGATGACACATTAAGCGATTGACAGCCTTTCGACCTAATAGGAGAGACATTCTTAACTGGCTCTGGTTAAGTCTGGTTAAGCCGCCCTCATCTTATCCAGGAAGACCTCCACTAATAATTACTCGCTCTCGCATCACTTCAGAATTCATAACCAGCGAACACTCACTGGATCATTTGCAACTGCTGCATTATCGCAAGGCACTGAAGCCTCATGCATTCCCTCCAACCATCGGTGCTCCTCGTCCTCTATGTAACAGGCTGAACTGATAAGCATTCCGCGGGATAATTAAGTACTCCCAGCCGATCACACCATCAACCAGCAATAAGCAACAAGCTTCTCTACACCCTTGTGCGAAAAGCACTGCAACTCGATTTCGCATCCAGACATGCTCTACTGCGCCGGAAACATGGTTCAAGCTCAGACCAACCAGCAAAAAATTCGATCGAGCCAATTGCCATCAACGATGCATTATGTTCGTCCCGTCTGGATCGTCTGTTGACGCGTTCCCGCTCCCGCTGCTAACGTCATGCTCCATAAGTGACTTAGCTGGCCCGTGTTCGCCTAAAATAACCAGATTACTCTAGAGGATTGAATCAGAATCGAATCAAGTCTGATCATGGATGAGACACAGAAAGGGTCTCTACGCCTCCTACTGAGAGTAGAGTACAGCAGTACGGAGACTCCGTACTCAGTAGCTGGCAGGTCGATACCCACCTGAGATAACTACTCAGTAAGGTTGGACCACAGTCGATCAAACCGTTTCCGTATCAACGGCTAAAGATATCAGGAGTTCGTAGCTTCCTGTGGGGACTATTATTTGACAACTGTAGCCTAAGTGCCATAAGAGACTGAGCTGTACTACTACTGTAGTAACATGAGATACTACAGATCAGGTTGATAATGGACTGTTTTACGCCGTGTCGATCAATAGAATCTCAAGTAAATAAAACAGAAACACATCATTACTATGTGAGGATATCACGGTCATATCTATGTACATACCATCCATACTTCAATTATATCTGTCTTCTGAAATGGGGCCTCTTCTTTTTTGCCGATTCCTTATGCCTTCCTTGGTCGCAGTCTGTAAACGCCCGCCATCGTATCTTGCTCCTGCCAATGATGAGATTAAACACCTCATCCCGGGTAGCCTTATCCATATCTAGAATTTCTACCGAGACATTTTTCTCCGACCTGGCCCCCGACGCAATATCGCCTTTATCATCGCTCTTCTGCGTATAAGTAGGTGCAACGTCGGAGAGAAACACCAAGGAAAGTGCCGCCAGGTGAGGACCCAACCTCGTCAGCCTGGACTTATTGTCACTGTGGATCTTGCTCATCTCGAGCAGACTAGAGAAAGGATAAGACCATATCTTATGTTGGCGATGTTTCTTCGGATGGAGAGTCAAGGGCCGAGTCTGCGTGAATCGCAGACCATTCGAAGAAATCAACAGATATCCAGTGTGGCCTCCACGATATGCATGGAAGGAAATAATATCCCGTCTGGAGTTTCCCATGCTATCTGTTGTCTCGTTTTCAGCGTCATTCGAGTCAGACTCTTGCTGTGACATTTCGATAGCGTCAAGATAGTCTGCTGCACTATCATCAGGACTCTCCGGTAGGCCGCTCTCTGGTGCCGCAGAAGACGGGGCCTGGCCATCCAGTTCTGCAACTTGTTCCCTGCGCAGGATTTCATGCTTCTGGAGATATTGGATTGCCCATTCAGCTGCATTACACATTAGCATGCGCTTCTCCTCCTAGCCCGTCTCCTTCTACGGCCTCACATGACAAGAAGGATACCACCGCACTTACCGTTTGTGGGAATATCCCAGACCGGCCACCTCAGTGGACTGACCACAATGCGATACTGCGGCCATCGACTCGATACTGGGAAGCTCACAAAGAACATTAAGATGGCGACCAGCCAAAAGATCTTCATGCAGAATGCGGTATCTGCAAATAGTGACACTGTCGCGCATGAAGCGAAGAAGAAAAGGGTCGCCGCTGTCTTGCTGGGGTTTCTCCATCTATAGAAGCTATTTTGGGGTTAGTATTCGGTCTGAACAACATGTATATGTCACCTAGTCACTCACTTTCTCAAGATCTCAAAGAAGTCTGCAATGTCTCCAACTTGAAGCTGGATGAACGGTGCTACTTCGTCAAGAAGCGGCTCGATCCACTTCTCCCGTCCATGTCGGTCGACAATCTCGCCCCAACGTAGCGCTTGTTCACTTTTATTGATAGATCTGTCCAGTGACTCGCGAACCGATTCCGCCGTGGACGGAAAGTAACGGCTCTTGAGAACGATGTATATCACATACATATGCTGTTCGATCAATTAGTCTCTCTGTGAACAAGAGTCTTCAGGATCACGGCATGAGAAGAACTGACACAGAAACCCACAATGTGCTCTGTATACCAAAGGAGCAGAAATACAGCAAACCACTTCCCAGTTTTCTTTGGATTTTCCCACCGGTACAGCCGTCTCATTTCCATGGCCCACTGCTGCCATGGTTCCGTCGCCATGACGAGACGCTCGATGTAATATGCCAGGATCTCTGTGTCGAAATCTAATTCGTGCAAAGTGTCATCGACATACCTGGCCGTAAACGGCTGCGAGTGATAAAGCAGAAGCTACAGGTTGTAACGTTTTAGCGGGGGGTTCGATGAAGGAAGAACAGTATATATGGTACGTACTTTGCCGATATATCTCTCCCATTTGAAACGGACAACATTCCCGGCCTCGTCCTTCTCCAGGAACTCTTCATCGTCCCATCGCGGATAGCCTACAACGTGGGTTGGCGCCACCCGTACCCGTTTGATATGTCGACCAGTGATCCAAGCAATCGCAAGACTCTCACGATGCGCCTCCAACTTCTCGAGTTTCCGCCTCTGGGTTCTGCAGGCGTTGCCCTCTCGGACGCTCTCGGTCTCCGTTCCATCGATCTCTGATTTTCGACATTCATCTTGATCAAGTGACACCCAACTGCCTCCGCTCCGTCGTCGTTCTCTTTCTTCTTTTCCCTGTTTACGGTCCGCTTCCGCCTTGAACAGTTCGTCGTGGGCCTCGAGATACTCACGATCCGACTCCTTAGAGATGTACGGCCGCGTCGCCTTGGACAGTTTTACTGCTGTCTTTGATTGAAACCGCTGCTTTGCTGCTCGTTTCGGATGTGCGATTGCTGCGACCTTGCGCTTCGCAGAATTGCCGATTCTGTTACTGGAGCCCCGGAGCCCTGGAGTAGGCACTTTTGGCGCTCCTGGGAGCCGACCATGAGCGACTTCATTCGGATTGAATGCCGGATCAGTTTTGAGGTATCTGTCCGACAAAGCCGGTTCCAGCGAGTCTTCATCTTCTGATGCGGAACTTTCCGCAGACTGGTCTGTAGTCGACGTGAAGAGAAATTCGGCTCCTTTCTGCGCGGCTTTCTGGGGAATTTTGAGAATCCCCGCGGGATTCAGGGTCTCGAAAGACAACAGTCCCTGTTCCTGATCACTCTCATGTCCGGTCTTTTGCGCAGTCAGCTCTTTCGCTGGAGCCGATGGCCTATCATCCACATCATCTCCATTTTCAGACCTCATCTATTAATCCGATGCGTGCTGGAGTACATAGAAGCTGTTCAGACGGCAAGGAACTACCTCTTGAGGAACCTGGGGAAGATCGCGCAGTGGTGAAATGTAAGATCGGCGTGGAGCAAGGGTTCTGAGTAGATCAGATGCAAATAATACAGTTGGCTAACCATCTCAGTTTATCTGGGCTCATGATCGAATACAATGGCATTCTATATTAAGAAGATGAAGAAGAAGATGGAAACAACCACGTGTGATTCGACTAGATACTGCCGTCCTCCGCCAGCAGCTTAGCATAACTATTGTCTTTACCCTCCCAAGTGACATCTGCCCAGCCTTCGCGTCGTCGCCTTGGCGAAAGAGCTTCTCCATGGACAGCTGGTGGGTTCAAGCCATTATCCAACAGGGCTGACATGCGCATGTTTCCGTGCGGGCCTATCTACTAAGTGGGAATGCGCCACGCCCGCGATCCAGCTAGATCAGTCACGGAGAGAATGATCGCCACGGACCACCTTGGGGCCTTTACTCTCTCTTTCTCCATTTCTCTCCTAACTTATGGCACATACATAGGTATTGTCGATAATCGTTCTGCCATGAATAATCAATTTCATCTTGATATTCTATTCATGCCACAATCACAAGAAAAAAAAATCGAACTTTGCACACAAAAAAATCCTGGGATAAGTAAGTCGACCCAGCCGCCTCGGGCCGAGAACAGTAACCCGATGATGTCGATAACAAGGCAGAGCAGAAAGCTTATCGTGTTTCCCTCCGCATGCAATCTGAAGCGAAAGGCTGTGGAAACGTCTTGTTGTGGAACTACATAACTCGCTCATTGGTAAGCGAGAGATCTCCAACCTGGATCTTGCAATCTCGATCAGCTTGTTCCATCACCTTGCGCGCTGAGGCAGGGTTTGCTCCACCTGTCACTTTTGCGTGGAGCACCATACCATATGGTACTAGACACTCCAGAAGGTTCTGTGTATTAATTATTAAGTTACTCTATGGTAGAGATTTATTATTGGGTGGCAGTTGCGTATACCGTACAGTAGTATGTATGTACATACATACCATGTTATGTACAGTATGTAGTACCGCGCGATCGGGGATATCTCGGAGGGCAGCATGAATAAGTAAGTATACGGTAGATAACGTCAAAAGTTCTCGACGCGCCGCTTCCAGCGCCTACCTAGTAAATGACTCTACATACTACTCAACACCTAAAGGTCCTAGGACCTATGGTATATATCAAAGTGCTATTTCTTCAATTACCTAGCTTGAATTACTGTTTAGGATTTAGTATATACTTTCCCTTTCACAGCAAACTTACGTCTTACCCTCGATTAGTTTCTATAAATCCCATCGAATTTGCTCAAAATCATATCATAGTGTTAAAGCTTCAGTTCAGACTAGTCCAACTCCACGTCGTCTATCACCTCGAATGCTATAGAGTAAGTAATTATTAGTATATGATTATCAAACTCAGCAACGATAATAGAAACATAGTTATCATTGAGCGCTAGCGAAATGTTTCAATATACTGGGTAAAAAAGTGCTCCACTTTTTCCGCCTCTCTCTAATTGGCCTATTCTGAGTCGGCGCCACGTGACTATTGATTTGTCATATGGTTCAAATTGCTAGGTATCACCGCCTTTTAATTCGGGAAATTAAAATAACTCCTCCTAACCTCCTATACTTACAGGTTCGCGTCTGCTTTAATTAATTTACACCCTTTACAATTCTTACCCCCTGCTTTTTTTTGCCTATTAAAGCTCGCTTTTAGAGCATTTTCTTCTATCTAAATACTAGCTTCTTATTGGTCCGTCTGAAATATCGACTATATCAGCTAAATCCCTCCTACCTATCCCCCTTCTGCCTACTTAGGTACCTATCCTATATAGACTTCGGCTTCTTATACTATCTGGCAATTATTAGCTAGCTTCATCAATTAGGTAGTTCTTTACAATAATATTCATCATCCATAGTTACTATACTAAAAGAACCTGGCAAATTACCTGATTAAGCAATTAACCTATCTGCCAGCGCGCCAGCGCCAGCAGCCAGCTTACTTAGTCAGAGCAGCCAGCTTGGTCACTACGCTCAATGATTATTTGCTACGGCCTCTCCTAGCTGTAGCGCACCTAGTACCTAGATACTTCCACCAGGCAGAGAAGCATCGAACGACTTTCCGCTCAAGGGATCTATTTAGGCGAATTCCACTCATCGTAGTGAATAACTACTCTCTCCTCCTTCCTCATAGTCTCGCAGCGCAGTAGGCGTGGTGAAGGTCTTCAGAAAACGAGGTCGATTCTGATGCGGGGAGTACTTAAGCGGGTGGAGATGTCTCTACGAAAGTGGGATGGATGTTGTACTTTTGTTTATGGCCAGAATCCGAATGTAAATTTTAGCGTGGAGAATAATTAATTATTCTAGTTATGGCGATATACTATAACCGACATGCTTAAGCGTCTCAAGAAAGGTCGCTACTTTCACGGAAGATGAGTGGTATGTCCGACGATTCTGCGCCAATATATATCCTTTATGGATCAGCAGCTTAGCTTCTATGCCGGGATAGAAAACTTGCTTGTATGTGCCAAGGCGATCTAATATTATATATGATATATACTACCTCTTCCTGCTCTAGCGGATGCTCATTTGGCTTCATCTTTCCTGCTGATTGCTCCCTCCATCTGGAGCAGAATCAGAGATTTTGGATTCACCTCCCTGCCGGTATCTGAGGGTCTAGCCTGCGGACGCGAGCCATCATCCAGTCGACTCAGGAAACTGCTAATGTCTTCCACTGTCCAAAGACCATGTAATTCGACTTGGAGCGAAAGGGGGAATTTGCAGGGCGTTCATAAGCTTCCCGCCAAGAGTCTGGGGATGCGGGGGAGCTCCACGAGATCGTGACGAGACCTCGAGGTTTCCTGCAGGTAAATTATTTCATTATTAACAAGTCTTTGTAGGACCATGTCTGCTGGATGCGCGCTTGTCCATTTTGGAGCAGTCCTTTATGTTGCATGAGCACGGGGAGAGGTAATATCACAAAGCTGCTCGAATAGAGAAGCCTGATTTAGCTGTAGAATTATGCGAATGTCCTGCATGTTTTGGTATGCAAAATCCCAACCAAGAAGACCTACACAGTCAATTGGCAAAAATGGACCACCAGAAGACGAAAATATAGAAACAAGATCAAAACATTGTAACACGATTATAATCGTAAAATCGCTTGCTTATCAACAAGATGCATAGTGTATATAAACTTTCCAGGAACCACTTGGTATGCAACGCCAAGAGTAATACTCGAGTCAACGCCAATCCGTCTATCAGTGTAGAAATTGTATATATATATATATATATATATATATAGAAACACCGTGAAGAGTGACAGCTCAGGTGGTCGGTTGCTCCCCCACATTACGCTGCTGAAGTGACTGACTATCAATGTCTCTAGACGTGGACACGGCAGTACTGTTTCGCATGGGGACGCCAGACATGCGACTAACATTAGACGGACGCCGACGTAGTCGTTTCTCCGCTTCTGTAGCATCCTTCTTGTGAAGAGATTCGGAGGGCAGCAGAATAGCACGGTCAAGAGCATACGGCAATCCTCGGTGCCGTCCACGGATCTGCATCGCAATAATGACCAGCTTTGAAATCACTCTGAACTGGCTGGAGAAAGACGCATTGACGTTTGGATATCCAAGTGACAATCCGACCGTGCCATAGGCAGAGATGATCTCAAACAGGACCGAGAAAAGGGTGAAGGCGTACTCGTTGGTATTCTGCAGACGGTCTCCTTCCACAATCGCGATTATGAACAATCCCAAGAACACATACCACAGGTCGAAACTCAGCTGTCTCCGCAAGTGAGCACCGATGTAGCTTGGTTCTTTAGAATTATCGTCGTCCTCCTCTTCATCGGCGGCTGAATAGATTCCAAGACTCCTCTCCTCGTAGACATTTGTTCGTCTCATGGAAATGGCGATGGGGAAGACGGAGATATACATCATGATCAGGTACGAGACCTGGATAGCCGGGTGGAGATCAGACAAACTGATGACTCCAAATCCCGCTGTTCTCGTCGATACAGCTTGAAAGAGGCCGTCAAGAAATCGGATACCGCCTGGGATGGATGTGACAGAGGGGTCGTCAAGCTAGAAACGGAACGTCAGATGGAGCGCATAATGAACTAGAACCGATGTACTCACATCCAGAACGATGAAGAAGATCACATCCAGCGCATTGAGTATCACCAGGATAGCAAACAGCCACCAGGTAGCATTTCTAGGAAATAGAAGTGTAAAGCAACGGCGCGGATGATCCAGAAGGAACACGAGCTCTTCCCATATGGGACTTCCCTTGGACACAATTTTCGTCATGAGCCATATAACAAGTCGCAACATGCATGGGAAGCCGGTGTTTCCAATGACGATCAAGAACGACATTATCAGGAGAGGATATATCGCACGAGCAAAAGAATTCATCGAATCCGGGGTCAGTGTGTATCCCACATCGTTGAAAGCGGAGGCAGCTGTGAAAATACCCCACCAGGGACGTCCCTGGCCATCGCCTGTCACGACGTCTCCGTATGTCTTGGTATTCATGATCCAAGGAACCAGGAATATTATGCCAAGAACGTGGAAGAAGACGTAGAATGATATCAAGATAACTGCCAGAGTTTTCAGTGCCCGATATTCTATACCTCCGAGTTCATTCCGCTGTTCTTCAGTTAGAGCGACAAAGTTGGAGTTGCGGCCAATTGTTGCATTCCAACTTAGATAAGGGATTGTATCTCTTTCTCGCTCCTGCGTAAAGGATCGCATCAGACTGTTGAATCGGCCTCTCCTTGTCCGAGATTGTTCGAGCTCCATATCGTCACCCTCCTCGTCACGCATAGTACGGCGCGTTTCGAGACGCGGGAACGTTGTAGTTCGGCTCCGTTGGCGCAGGAAGTCGGGCTCATTGATAGTAATATGCGGGCTGATGTGCGATGGGCCGTGAGTATTTTCGCGGTCCTCTTCTTTGGAACTCCGCCCAGATCGACGAGTGTCGATTCTGGTAAGATCAGCGGCGTCATCTTCGAGAGCCTGCGGCACGCCACCACGATCGTATTCACGGGGACTCGGAATACGCAGGGCTCCCTTGTCCCTTCGTTGATTCTCTAGAAACGCGATATGGTGTTCCGGACTGAGCTGGGTTGGGACACGCAGACTACTGACGCGGCGAGAGCGGGATCGGGTCCCTGATTGACTACGGGGATTGTCCTCTCCACTGTCCGTATCCTTCTCATTTCCGGCGTCTTCGTCGCGCTGCCGTGTACCGTGAGGCGACTCAGAGGACTCCGAAGGCGACTCGGGATCCGGCTTGATGACATGCTCATTTTCTATACTTCGACCGCCTTCACTTGAACGGTTACGCAGGACAACAATTGGGCGGCCACGGACACCTCTTTCCGCCTCGTCACCGTCTCGATCCTTGTCCGTCGTCATTGTTCTCGACCTTGACTTGGTACGACGCATAGCTCGAGCGTCCTGTACGACATGCTGAAAGCGTTTTTCGAACCAGTAAAGTCGAATAAATACGACGAAGGAGTGGATAAAAATCGGGGTCGTGAACATAGACATCCAGTAGAAAGTAATCTGCTGGAAGGTGTTGAGCTTGTTGATATCGATAGTGTTCAAACCGCTCTGGGTCGCGGCGCCCGACGCGAGGAAAAGTGCATCGATGTAGGCAAGTCCTCCTCCACCATAGACAATGACCGATCCGATGATCGCCCATAGAATAATATAGACATAGTGGATGGTAATAAAGTTGAGGCGTATCTGTTTCAAGAAGGGCACCTTCTCCTTCATGGAATTAAATTTTGGCAGGACGGCAGAGAACATCCTGCTTGTCCTAGACACCAGAGGCGCTGGGGAAGACCCCGCGCTCAGTTCGAGAGAGCGCTGACACTGTCTGTGGGATTTTTATATAGGTGACGCTTTATCGGACGAAAACGACGATCAGGGACGGATATGGAGATTGTGTGTTGAGGTACTCTAGTCGCAAGAGCAGATGGTTACAGTGCGACCGAAAAATACCCGCGACGATGTTCGTTTAAGCTATGAGGGAGTTTTTTTGTGCAGTTATCGCCATAGATCGATCGCTGTTAGCCCTTAGGAGCGGAGAATCCGCGCTTTGACGAGACGAAATGTAGCTGCGAGATAAATCTCATGATGACAAGGGACCGGTACACTGAGCGATCGGCACACGAATTTCAAGGAAAACGTCGACTAACTAACTAGAACTTGAGACAGAGCAAGAGTAAGCAGCCAGGATTGAATTGAGCAGTGGAGGGATGCAATCATACCAAGAGCAACAGTCTAAACTTGGCGGTTCAGCTAAGGGGCAGGCTGTGGCTAGAACTTCTGGTGTTGCTCAAGTCGGAGCAACTGAGATCGAAGTAGCGCTGCGACGGTGCTGGCCAAGACCGCCCGAGTCGACGCAAGCCCGGATCGATCGATGCCCGTTACCACTGCGCCACGCACACCCCGAGAGACGCAATACGGGCTGCTTGAGACCAATGATGATGGATGGCAGAGACAGAAGATGGGATGAATCTGGTCTTTTGAATGTGTCCCTCTGGCCGTTGGGAGGGAGGTTTAGGGGATGTCGTCTTGGCAAGCTTTTTCCGGCCAGAGTTTTCCCATAGTCTAATAATGTATGTATGTGCTAACTCGACGGCAGGGTAGATAGGTGATATCTTAATATTATTTAAATATTATTGAAGGACTGCCACCAAGAGGGTCAAATTGCGACGATGTGCTCTTTCTGTGTCGAAAACTTTCCACTGCTCATTCGCGCACTGGCCATGGCGCAGTGCAACGCCCCGCCTGGCTCCATGAGACATTTATTTTATCGGATTGACTATGCCATAGCCAGATGGGGAAATTGGCCGCCGCAGTTCATTTTGGCTCTCGGCAACGGATTTGCATGGTTCTCTGCTTAGCAGCTCATTTCAGGGCGCGGACACTGATAAGATCAAAGCAGCCCAAATCGCAATTTCAGACGTCAAAAGCCCCTGATGGGACAATTATTTCCAACGGCGGATCATCTGTGCTGAGAAGGCCCATGAAGACTTCTATTCAGATACTCCTACTGCTCAATAAGTAGGGGTTTCTGGCCTGATATCATATTGGCAGTACGCAGAGTGCTTCTTATTTTCCTTTGTTCCCTCCATCTCCCGTGCTAGTTACCATGTATTACTCTCCGTCTGCGCATGTACATACATACATTCCAGTCGACCCAATCGGGAAAATTCATCTGTGTCGGCTGCATTCGGGGTCTGGCAGATCGTACTTGATTGATAAAGCCATTCCTGGCTACATGCAGCATATAGCACATGTTCGCACACCAGTTGCAGTGCTGATCCACGGCATATCGCACGTACTCACTTCCCCACGAGCTCCTCTGCCAGATTTCTAGATACATTTTTGCCTCTGGAGTAGAGTCTGTTTGATGGCACCGTGCTGTCGCCATTTCAATGTAATTTTTGATCATCTGTTACTTAGCCAGCCCCCACAAACGACTCTAATACCCCGCAGCATCTGCAAGGTGCGAGTCTATCAACATTAGAGGTGGTCGACTAGTACAGAGCAAGTGGTCAGCACGGTCAGAACCCCGCGCTGCGCATCATCTCCTCTCACATGAGTCTGCATATATGCGAGATGCCGGTTGATGACCGAAATCGGGGTGTCCATTGACATCCCAGGCCAATTGATGACTTTGGCGGGGCTGGGAGCTAATGTCGTATGCGATAAACAGACATCTAGATCCTGTGGCGGAGATAAATGCACGAGTCCTGTTTTAGAACTACGCTTCACTTTATTAACCATAAATAACTCGCCTATCATACACGCTAATTTCCAGTTTTCGTGTAACCTCGTGTGCCACGGACGCTTGAATGTCCGCTCTGGTGGCATACATTCACAGTTTCTTGAGTAGGTGTCGATCTGTCTTAAGCCGCACGAACCCAACGAGACTTGTTGCCCCGAGAGCCATGGAACCAGCGTAGAAGATAGCGGGGTGATAGGCCTCTATCCCTTTCTGCTGTCCACCGGAAGCGCTGAGTATGTAACCGGCAATAGGGGCACCCTACGAGAGGTCAATATATCAACACAGAGAAAACCGCTAATTTTTTTGAGAGATTGGACACAACCCACCAAGAGATATCCTCCAGCCCACCCAGTCACGATCATGCCCATAGCGACCGAGACTCTGGCAGATCCGAAGACGTTTCCGATGACTGTTGGCATGGTGGCGAAAAACCCACCGTTGGCCATACCGTTGATAATGACAAACGCAACCAGAGGACCAAGTGACTCTGATACAGGCCACAGAACCAGCATGCTGATAGCACTCAACAGGAGGGAGACAAACAGTGTATTGAGCGGCCCAACACTGTCGCTTCCGAACCCACAGATCAACCGTCCTATTGCGGAGGAGAAATTGAAAGCGGCGACTAGACCTGCCCCAATGCTGGAGGACAACTTGAGAGAGTTGGCATACAATGGTAAGAAGAACGGCGGGACGAAGAGGGGAAAGGTCGCAACGGCCCCGGCAGCAAAGAGAACTGCAAACCGAACATCCCGGAATAATCTCCTGAGGCATCGTCAGAAAGAAATTTTCTTCATCAAGCGGACGGGGATAGACAGACCATTCAATGAAGGCACTTGGACGAATGGTGGTGCGCTCCTTAATGAGATAAGCTGCAGGAAGGCCTGTGGCCAATGTAATGAACCCAATGACTCTAAATGCCCAGGCTGGTCCGAGTTTTGTTAACAGAATATTCATGATAAAACTGATGACCGCTCCTCCAAGTCCACCGCCCGCATAAACGATGCCATTGGCAACTCCGCGTTTCTTTTTGAAGTACCGAGCTGGCGTCACGGAGACAACCTGGAAGCATTAGTTCTCCGCATGTCGATATCATCTAGCGCAGTGGATTTACCATAAAACACAGGCTGAAAGACAGTCAGAAGGATCTCACACTTGGATATCGAGAGTACGTCTCTTACCTGGTTCCAATTCCCGTAATGACACCAGAAGTCATGAATAGTCCGCCAATATTCTCCGTAGCAAATCCGCTGAGAATCTCGCCAAGGCCCACAAGCAACACCCCGAGAAGGGCTGTGATCCTAGATCCCAATTTCCTAATGACTCTCGCATTGAGGACGGCAAGGAACGATATACAAGCGGTAGTCAGTGACCCCACGAATGACAGTGTCGAGGGAGACGACAGTCCCCGTTCGACAAGAGCAGCCTGTGTCACTCCCCAGCAATAAGATGTGCCGACAAACCACCAAGTGACCACTGCGCAACCGAAGATGACAACCCAGCCGTAACCTCCATCCGGAACCTGAGAGTCTGCGATGAGAGATGCTTGGATTACTTCATCTTGGTCTGCAGTAGCAGAATGGCCATGTCGGGTCTGTCGTTCTTCAAGAGCGATGCCGTTGGGTTGAAGCTCGATAGCGGTAGTATGAGTGATAGTCGACATTATGCCGTTGCAACCCGTGCTATGGACCTGGAAAATCCAATTTTGAGTGACCCGTGCCTAATTATCTAGGAAAACCTTGTAATATAGATTTTTTTTTGTCCATCCATAGATGAAAAATTGGATGCATGTCATAGCTAGGGCGCAGTTGCAATACCATATGTAATCAGAGTGGGGACATCTGTAACTAGTTATTCGACGGTTCATTATTATCGCCTTTCATCACGATAACTGCCCGGTGAGCATATTTAGTGCCCGGTTTTATAGGAATTCGCTATTTCTATACAGGTTATCTTTGTGAAGAATCTCGAGTGATAAACAACTACAGTCACAATTTCTTAGTCTTGGCACTCTAGGACGGGTCTAGATTTGCATATATGAATATATATATATACGATGCTTTGGCCTCCTATGAATATAAACAGCTTGTAAAAGCGGGGTGCAGTACGATAAACATGGGACGGTTAACTTAACGTAACGGTATTACCACCCCTCTTCCCCTCCTATCATCATCGCTTTCAACTCTCCAGCTTTTTACCCCATATGTATCAATTAGTCATATTCCTGATATCTCACCCTTGATTAGACTACTCCAGTGACATTGCCTCGTCTCAGCAAACACTTTTTTCTATTTTTTTGTATCCTCCACCCTGAGGAAGGGTTAAAAGTTCGAAGTTACACACTATCTACTTATCTGCAAAATGGCCCCGACTCACAAGGTGGCCGTCATTCAATGGCACATAAAGGTCCGTGCGGAATTGCCCGCATACCTATCATCTTGCATGTCTTGCATAGGTACTTATGAGTTAACTAACGCGCGGTGCAGGATCTTGCGCCTGAAGAGAACCATGTCAAAGCATGTAATTATATACGCCAAGCTGCTGCTCAAGGTGCAGAACTAGCTGTGCTCCCGGAGTATGTTCACCATCTAGAATATTTAATCATGACCCTTCTTAGAACCAGGAGGGAGGACCTGCTGTTATCTTTTATCCAACTGTTTCCATTTCTTCTACCTGATGAAAGTAATTACACAAAGCTAACATGTCTATAACAGATACCACCTCGTCGGCTGGGTCCCAGAAGATCCCCTCTACGTAACTCTAGCAAACGACTATCTCAAATATCTCGAATCCTACCAATCACTAGCTAAAGAGCTCAACATCTGCATCGTCCCCGGCACCCTGGTCGAGCGCCACATCATCACATCTGACAATGGTGAAGAAACCGCACGGCTGTACAACACAGCTCACTTCATCGGCAATGATGGCCAAATCCTAGGCTCTTACCGCAAGAAGAATATCTGGATCCCCGAACGAGACCATCTGAGCTCATCGGCTCATGATCCGCATGAAGTGATTGATACGCCGATTGGAAAAGTCGGCTTGTTGATCTGTTGGGATTTGGCGTTTCCGGAGGCTTTTAGAGAACTTATCGCTAAGGGTGCGGAGGTCATTATTGTTCCGACTTATTGTAAGTTTAATCCCATCTCCATTTTATTTTATTTTTTTTATCACCCTCGTGTTTTCTATGAATATCGTCTCTCGAGAAAATACAATATTTCATCCCTTCTAAGAATTGGCTTCCAATCCACCCCTACTAACACAATACCTACTCAAGGGACGAAATACGACGCCCTCCCCGAGGCTCTAGCCCTGAACCCCGAAACAGAAGTCCTCTTCATCGACTCCACCCTCACTTCCCGCTGTTTCGAAAATACCTGCGCGATCATCTTCGCAAACGCCGCGGGCCCCGCGGATAAGTTCATGGGCACGTCACGCGTCTCTCTACCTTTCGTAGGCGCAGTGGGGAAGATGGGAAGTGAAGAGGGCGTTTCTGTAGCGGATATGGATTTGGGGATTTTGGATCTTGCGGAGAGTTGTTATAAGGTTAGGCAGGATATTAATAGTGAGGGGTGGCATTATGTGTATAGGCATAATAGTGCGGCGGGGTTGTGAGGAGAGTTTAAAGATGGAATTGAAAATAGGTAGGGCGGCGATGGTTGTGAAGATGGTTATCATAGTATAGTATAGTATAGTATAGCTATACATGTACACTCATGAAACAATTCATAGACCCGAGAGTTATATCCTACAACTCTAGCACTACAATTCGAAACAGCAAAGTGCGCCACAGTTCGACCGTGGTGGCTGTGCCCCGCTTGTGCCGAATCTGCCACGTGTTCCATCAACTACCAATCGGCGTCCATATCATGTACGGATATAGATAGTTGGGGAATCGAAGTTAAACACCCGATCAATGAACAACATTGGCCAATGGACATGATCAGATCATAATAATATATGTACTCGTCTCATTGCATATGCTGTCAGAGGGCACCCTGCAACTACTAGGTACTTCCCGTCCCGCTAGATTTTATTTTGCCAAACCGAAAGCAATATAAGGTGACTATGAGCGCTATGCCGAGGACAGAAACACGGTCACAGAAATACAGTAGGAACGAAGACAGAATCAAGAAAAAGGACACCATTAATCTTATCTAAAAAATCAGGCAAGGAGGATAGAAGGGCTAGGGTAAAGGTCAGAACGTAGTGGTCACAAAAAGAAGACATCGTCAGGCAGGCCAATAGAAACAGCTCATCATAAGGGAGACAGCAACAATCTTCATGTCTGAAATGGAAACATAACCATGCTAGCTCCTAGACAGACAGACCCAAAATGAAATTCATTCAACGGCCACCGATCAATCAAATAGGGGAACAATGGTCACGGACCCGCAGGTAAAGGCAAACTGGTATAACGGAACATGTGCATATCACTCTCCGGGCAGGCACCCGGAGACGCCAAGCTGAATACTTCCTGTCTACTGTACTTGACTGACGATTTCGCTGGCGCGCGACAGACTCTCCACCATCTGCTGGCACTCTTTCCGGCGGCGGATCGTGTAGTCGCTCTCCTTGAGCAGATCATCCAGTTCCTGGGTGCGGTACATGTTCTCAAGCAGCTCGCGCTGCATTTCTTCCTTACTGTACCTGTTGACAGAGTTAGAAAATATCAGCAGAGCGAGTGTACGATCAAATACGTACTGGACGAGGGTGTACATGATAGCCTTGGGGACCATGTCGATCATGGTCCGCTTGACAATGTTGAAGTAAGATTGGATCAGCAGCTCTGTTATGTGGTCAGCATCTGCTAGAATAATGTGCGCGGAATAGCAATATCCTTACTGATAACTTCGACTTCGCTGTTCTCTCGTTCGGAGAGAGTCCCGGATGCTCTCAGGGTTGGTGGCGGGGGTTCCATGGCAGCCATCTTCTTCTTATTCTTGGACGCGAAGAAGCTGCCAAAGAATCCGCCGTTGGTCTCGGTATCTCCCCTCATAGTGTCCAAGGATGGACTACCTGAACGGGGAGGTGGCAACGGCTTTCCTGTCTTGGGGTCGACTGGGGTAGGCTTTCCAGCATTCTGGCGCTCATTGACAATAGCCATAGCCTGTGGTAATGTTAGTTCTGACCTTCACGACGTTCTCGAGATATCACTCACCCTATGGCCATTAAGAAAATCAGGGTGACCAGTGTTGATGTAACACGCTTCCATGGCAATCAGATCTTTCACAAGCTTGTTGGTAGGTTCCATGGCCTTCTTGAAGAATTGGATCACCACAGTATGGAACTTCTCCTTGAGCATGGGGTACCTCCGGAAGAGTTGCTTGGCGAGCAGCTGACCCAGAATCCGAACCAGTTCGTCATAGACCAAAGAAACACATTTCAAACTGGGGTCCTCCAGTCGCTTGATTTGTTGTTTGACGATCAGTTCGAAAGCAGTGGTGCCAACGAACAGTGCAGGCGATGAACCAGAAGAGTTGTAAAGAATAGTCCTGATGTCGATGTCCTTGACCTGGTCAAACGGATCGACGGCCTTGATACCGTTCGAGTACAGTTCGTGGAAGACGAAACTGATACGGGCACCACCGGAAAGCTCAACGCTTGACAGCTCCTGGTTGTTTCCATCCAACACCGTCCGGTACTCGTTGCTAAATTCCGTGATGATGTTGAGGACGATGTTTGCAGCGTTGCCGAGCATGGAATCTCCCAGTTGAGAAAGCTCCGAGGTATACTTCTGTAGAGAGGAGGAAATTCTGGCCTTGATATCAGGAAGCGTCTGTTTTATGTGCATCATGAGGATCTAGAAGGAATGGCTCGGTCAGTAATTTTGCAAGAGCTATCACAGAGTACATTGTACGAACCAAGTTGAGTTTTCTCGCCAGGTAAGGAGTTCCACAGTACGAAGCCTTGTTCCGGTAGGCCTTGTGGCTCTCAAAGAAATTCTTCTCGTGCTCGAGCGCATAGGAGATGGCGCGCTTGTTCTCAATATCACGCTGACCACGGTTGACCACCGGGACGTAACCAAGTCGCAGAGGGATGATCCTGCCCGCAAGGATATCTACGACGTCCGTACCCTCGTCCATCAGATCAACCTTTGTCAAGACACCGATCGTGCGCTGACCCTCGGGATCGACTTCGCGCGCCAGCTTCAATCCATCCGAGTTGGCCAAGTCCTGGTTCGCAGCAGTAACGGCGAGGATAATCGCGTTTGGCTTGCTGATCTGCTTCAACACCATATCCCTAATCTGCTTTTCGATATCCTTTGGCTGGTCGCCAACGGGAACCTTTGTGAGACCTGGCAGATCGACCAGGGTGAGGGTCAGGACGTTCGGAGAATAGATGCGCAGGTTGATCGGAGCGGGTGAGATGCCTGCATTGCGGCCAACTTTGGCTTCTGTCTCGCGCACAATCTCGTCTCTGATCTTGTTGAAGTCGTAGAATTTCTGGCCCGGGAGATGTAGGAACTCGCCATACTCGTCCAGGTTTGCTTCAGCGTCCGTAGAGTCTTTGAGGGTGTCGTCCTTCACTCCGTTAAGCTGCTTTCCCGCGGGCTTGTTGATCAACTGAAGAATAAGAGGTCGTCGAGTCACGATTCCTGAACCTCGGGGGAGACTGACGGCGGTTGTTAGCGATGACGCGGACAAAGGAAGGGTGGTGCGACAGGATCATGCAGATACTCACAAGTCTCTCCCTACAATGTTTTCCAACACGGAACTCTTTCCACTCGATTGCGATCCCACGACGGCTATCTGTGGCAAGTCGATCGGGTTTTGGACCTGGAGGAGGGGTCAGTCTGGCAATCTGAGGACAACAAACAAGACAGCGTAACGTACGCCCACAGTCGTGAAGACATCCTGTAGCTTGTTAACAAGGTTGATAAGGTTGGGATCATTAACGTTTATCCTGAGGCAGACTATCGTTAGCTATACACTGTGGGGAGAGCTGGCTGTAGGGGAACGGGGTTGCGCACGAGGTCGGCGTTGCCATGGCTGGCAAAGTCCACGGACACGAATCCGCTCAACAAGGAGATAATTGAAGAAAGCACCGTAGTATACCCTGCCGCTGCAGCGGAGAGGTCAAAGTCTTTGAGCAGGGAAACGGTAGTAGTGAGGGAAGAAACGGTGGTGATGTATGGTATACAGCAGGTATGTTGCTAGTCAAGCGGCGAAGTGTGAGTTCGCTTCCGCTCCGATAGGGAAGTCCTGAGGCTGCCGCGAGCTTAATCCCTGGTCCGCCCCCGAGATATAAACGAACTCTAGAACAGCGAAGCAGCGTCCAGTCAGATTTCGCTCTCAAACAGTAGTTTAACGGCTCTTTGGGTCTTCTTCTTCTATGGTACTCCCTTCTTCTTCTCCTCTGCCCCCTTTTTCTTATCCCCCGCTTGCACATGGACTGTGCCACGGGATGCCGTCGCTTGGCCACCGGAGGCGAAATACTGCTGCCTGACCTGCTACGAGTACACAACAAACACGTGGAACGGCACAATGCAATGATATCTATACTGTTTAATCGACGTGATTTCAAACCAAAGACATGATATATAGCTACGATGGAACTTGGTATGCTACAGCTTCTGGAACCCAACGTCTCCTCCAACAGGCGGCATGACCGCCTTACAAGTCGGACACCGATGCGAATCTCTCCGACATATCCTGCAGGAGTTTCTCGTACTGCGAAAGAATCAGCAAGAAATTCCACATAAAAGAGCAGGCACGAATCTCTCACCTTCGCTGTCACGGCCTTCTCGTCGTCTGGGACCTCGAACTTCATACTGCGCAGCGCCGTCTGAATGTCCGCCGTAGCCTCTCTGACCTTGGCCCAACTCTGACCCTGCGCGATTGCCTTCTGAGCCTCATCATGGAAGCCCATGAAGGCCTTCATCATGTATTCAGTCTTCCATAAAGGACAGAACTGGTCGTAGTCACTGTAACCGTTCTGTTGGAGGAAGTCGTCCTTTAGGAGGGCAGCTACATCCAGTGTGATCTTGTCGGAATCACCAAGTGCGGATTTACCAACCAGCTGCACGACCTGATCAAGGTCCTCAGAGGTCGACAGAATCTCCTTGATGTGGTCTCGAAGGCGAGGGAATTCGGGGTGCTCCTTCTCGTAGTATTTGTCGAGGATGTTGGTGTACTTGCTGTAGGACACCGACGTGTTGACTGAAGGGAAGTGCTTTCGCTGAGCCAACTTCTTGTCCAAACCCCAGAACACCTGCACAATACCAAGGGTACTGCTGGTAACTGGATCTGAGAAATCACCACCAGGGGGACTGACGGCACCAACAATACTGACACTGCCCTGTCTCTCGGGGCTACCGAGTGCGGTACTCTTTCCGGCACGCTCATAGAACGAGGCGAGCTTAGCTCCCAGGTACGCGGGGAAACCCTGATCAGCAGGCATCTCTCCCAGACGACCCGAAATCTCACGCAGAGCCTCGGCCCAACGAGAACTGGAATCAGCCATCATCGCAACGTTCTTTCCCTGGTCACGGAAGTATTCAGCGACAGTGATACCGGTGTAGATAGAGGCTTCACGAGCGGCGACAGGCATGTTCGAGGTGTTCGCAATCAGACAAGTACGCTTCATGATGGGCTCTCTGCGGCCGCCAACATCGATCGACAGCTATTATGTATATAAGTCGTTAGCAATAGCACCCTGCGTAGTGATGTCGAGTATTCCACCCACCTCTGGGAAATCCATAAGCACTTCAGCCATCTCGTTACCACGCTCACCACAACCGACGTAGACGATGATATCACTGTTGGAGAATTTGGAGACACTCTGGGAAATAACGGTCTTGCCGCATCCGAAGGCACCAGGGATACAGACGGTACCACCCTGGACACTGGGGAAGAGAGCATCCAGCACTCTCTGTCCGACGATGAAGGGCGAATCGGCCGTCAGCTTCTCATTGACCGGTCTGGGCACACGGACGGGCCAGCTGTGCATCATGCTGTACTCGGTCTTCTTGCCGTCAAACTCAACCTCCAACAGCTTCTCATCGACAGTGTAGCTTCCAGCCTCAGCTATCCGAGTGATGGTACCACGCGCGCGGGGCGGCAGCAGGATCTTGTGGTCATCCAACAAGCTGTTCTCGAAAACGCTACCCCAGATGTCACCTCCGGTGATGTGGTCGCCCACTTTGAGGCTACCGGGCTTGAAGTCCCATTTCTTTTCGCGATCAAGAGCAGGCACAGCGATACCGCGGGGAATGTAGATACTGTCGGACTTGGACGAGATGGCCTTGAGGGGTCGCTGGATACCGTCATAGATAGTCTCCATCAAACCAGGGCCCAGCTCGACGGACAAGGGCTTTCCTGTTCTCACGACGGGGTCTCCGACAGTAACACCGGCTGCAATTTGGAAGAAAAGTTCCCATGTCAGCTTCATGCAACCAGCAGAGACAGCTCAAGCCAGTCTGTTTTGTACCTGTTTCCTCGTAGACCTGGATGGTCGCCTTGTCTCCCTCGATCCTGATAACCTCTCCGACAAGCTGATCATGGCCAACACGGCACTGGAAAGAACCCTCTGGTTAGTATCCATGACCGAGATTGTCGAGGGGGTGACAGCAGCGTACCAGTTCGTACATGGCGCATCCAATCATGTTCTCTGCCACGACGACAGGACCGGCGACCGAGAAGATGGAGCCATATTCATCCTCAGAGGCTTCAAGGCGCTTTCTCTCCTTGGTAGAAGGCGCCATCTTGCGTATGCTCCAGGCGTCGCTGACCGGGTATGTAGGTGGTGGAGGGGGCTGCTCGATACTACTGCTCGAGCTGTTGTTGGAGGTGGGCGAGTCGGGGAGCGGTGGCAGGTCGTCTAGTCTGGGCGGCGGAGGCGGAGGAGCTTCCTGTGACGACGAACTCGATCCGGCCTCAGCAGCAGCAGCAATGCCGGACGACGGGTCAACAACACCACCGCTGGCGATCAGATCCAGCAGAGAAGGGCGTGCCTTGAGTCGAATGGTCCTCAAGCCCAACATACACTTTCCATTGAGCGCTGGCCAAAGTGTCTGTGGTCTCGAGTTACCTGCTGAAGTTGGGTGTGGTTTACTCCAGCTCCGCCCAGAACGCCGAACCACGGCCTAAGATATAATAGTCGGAGCTCCACGCGGCTCATACTAGGAGGGATCAACTGATCCCTGTTCTGCTTATTCACTCTTCAGTTGTCTTGGTGTTGTGATCTGTGCGGTTCCTGAAACCATCCAATTATGCCTACAGGTGTGGTAAATAAAGATGTCCTGCACTCATGGGGATCTCGATCAAAATTATCATCCATCAAGCCCCCAAAGTGGATCCATGGGTGAGGACTTAACATACTTTACACTGCTAACTAGTTAATTGGTTAATATTGCTGATCTGAAGTGACACCGCGAGTATAGGTTTCCTGATAACAACCATATCATATGGGAGCATGTGTAAATCTATCAAAAGCAATTCTTTGCCGAGCACAAATTGCAGCAAACATTGGTTTTCCCATTGACATAATTTCAGAATGAAAAACAATTACAGCAGAGAAACCAAGGTAGTTATTGACTTACACGAGCGCTGTAAGTAGGAGACCAGACTAATGAACTACCTAGACTCTCTGTTCTCTTAGCCAATCAAGTTGAGCCTGGCATAGTCTGCATCACTTATCTATGAGCATCTCAGAGTTGTGTTTCGAGATGATCCTAGTCTCTGAATGACATTTCAGAACCCAATGAAGAAGGTTTTGGCCGGTGATTGAAATATGCTGGAGACTTTGATCTTGTTTGCCTCGAAAAACGATATTTGTCTTTCGAATCCGTACTTCACGACGCCTTTGGCAGAGAGACTGATAGAGTTGTTCACCTCCTCCCATCAACTATCAGTCCTTGTGTATATTTTCAGAAGGTAATAACGGATCTTAGACCGGTGTAGCTAAACAGGCAATTGAAGAAAAGCGCGTTTCTGCTAGCAGTCTTTGGGTATCGTTCTATCTCATAAATCTATGCGTTGAGAACTTCCGGATACACCACAACAACGCCCAACACATTCTTAAGCCCATTGAATAAGATATTATGGTTGTAGTGCAGGCTTCCTGTGTAGAGACATCCGCCTAAACGTCTTAAAGCGCTTGGTTCTGATTTTACTTATCCTTGATAGGGTCTTAAGCTGTAGCCCAACAACTTTCCTTTCTAAGCGCGCTGCAGTTTCTGTTGGAATAGTCTCGTTGTATGGCTAAGCACTGCCTCTGGGCAATCCCTGTTCTGGATCATAATTCTGCCACGCATGCGTTGCGGTGCAGGGAAGGCAGCGGTAGCGAATATTTCAACAAAGAAAACCTGACGGCAGATTCCGTTTGTTTTATCACCAGATTATATATCAGGTTGATCGATCAACTTGTCATAGCTAACTCCATTCTCTTGAACAAAACACATACTACTTACTACACTACAATATCTGCAACTATGGGTCTTTTCTCGACTCTGCTGTTTCTCGTGAAACTCCTACCCTCCTTGCTCTTGAGAGTAGGCGGATTCGGTCCCTTGGGGCCCGTTGCAGGTATATTTGCGACCGGTTCATCTGTTTGCTAAAAGGAAACGGAACCAATCTAACTGATTATCTGGCTTTAGGAAGTCTCGCTGCCGCTTACCAGTCGTGGCGTTTTGGCGCATTTATATCTGCTGGGTCTACGTTCTCCGTCCTTCAATCCTTAGCAATGAAGTTGGCTTAAGCAACCATGTTCCACTTGGGACCTCAGTGCCATGGGTATAGCCACAGATGATGGAAGTGTTAATTACGGTGAAGGAGGACTCGGGCTTTTTAGATCAGGTTCATCGCCAATCTACATTACATATGTCTTCCATGGCCAGAGGGTACTGGAATGAGAAAATGGCGTCGCGAGCAGACATACTTCTTGAACTTTTCTTATTATCACGATGTACCTAATTCCAGGATCCAGTAGGTGTGAACAGCTACCTGTTTTCCAATATGCTTGCTGCATTTATAACCTTTCCCATGGAGTCAGAGAGATTGAATGATCGCTCCTTGTACTCTTTCCTTCTCAATGTGGTAATTGCTAGATACTTAGGTACTCGGGTGGTATAACCTCCTGGGGTGGGCTGAGCTCGCCCTTGAAAGCAGGAGTCACAGCTGCGCCGCCGGTTTCTTCTTTTGAGTCGTTAGATACGGTACAAAGTCTATTACGAGTTCAAGTGATACGGCTGGTATCGCAGAGTGAAGACCAACGGTTCCGTAGACACAATATCTGTATCCTTCCGGAACAGGCTACCGTCCTTCGCCCCCCGATCAACCACCACGGCTCCCTCTTCTCCCTCTGCACCTCGTACCTCGCCAAGCAACACACTGCCTGCGTACACGTCGATTACGACTTCGGTCTCCTGGGGAAGACCGTCCTCTGTCTGAGAATTGACAGCTCTGAAATGGAACGTGACAGGCGTCTCAATCTTCTTTGTAGGGATTTCTTGCAGTTGCGTTCTCCTGTATGGGAAATACGCCTGCCCAGGAACGCAGCCCGTGTAGTTGTCAATGTCAGCGTTCCAAGCGGTGTACGCATAATCCGCCATAACCTGATAGTGTGTGCTCAGCAAAGTCTCCAAAATCGGCTCACAGACCAAAGACACAGAAGGTCGGCTTACCCTAGCGCGTTGCTTGACATCGTTTATCATGGTCCCATGCAGCGAAAATACTTGTGCATTTCCATCTTTCGACTTACTCAAAGATACTGTCTTCCTTGGCCCTCTCTCTGTGACGTGTGGATATGCGTCAGGCGTAAACCCTCTCTTATTGAAGTCTTTAAGCAAGATGGGCGCTGGTCTCGTGAGTCAGCTTAGATCCGCTGGTCTAATGTGTGTATACGGGTGCATGGGGAGCGCTTACGCAGAGGATCCTCCTCTGTGTTGAATCCGAGATACTTTCCACTCGGCTTGTGCAAGAAGCAGATATCGACCTTGGAATTGACTGGCTTCCCTTCAAACCTCTTAAGCTTCTCACCAACATCCTTCTCGACATCACAGATCATGTCAGCAATAGACACAAGGTTATCTTGCTGGTCAATATTAGCAAACATATTCCGCAAAGCACCCTTAATGTTCTCACCTTCACCACGCGCCAGTTATAATACGATGAAACAGTCTTGCACCATGCGGGGGGACTGCGTCTCATTGTCAGCATATATTGGATCGCAGAAACTGGAAGCTGGGCAGTACTTATTGCAGAGGAGAGTGTCACCTCCTTTGGCATCCCACGCCATCTGGCTATCAAACGCAGCGGAAGACGTCTCTTTTCTTTCATTAGTATCACTCCCATAGCCACCTTTGACGGTCGCCTGAACACCGGGCCCGGCGAAGGATATGCCGGCCGAGATTTTCAACCTCTTTGTCTTTTCTCCGATGTTGCTGCCCGTCACGGCAGCAGACTCTTGCGTGGAGTGCAGTCGGCCTCCAAGCTGGACCTTGGTGGAAAAGAAGGAACCTAAATCATTAAATACCGATCAAAAAGCGGAGCTGTATCACACGAACCAAATTTCCTCTTAAAGCTCCCAGCGTCCTCTCTCGAATTGATGTTCCTGAGATGTTCCTTGCATTCTTCGGTAAGCTCGAGACTGTCTTTGTCGAGGCTAACAATGACACGCGGAAACTAGACTTCTGCATTAGCTTGAGTCTTAGAAGGGGAAGCCTGGTTGAACACCGACGTTGTATGTAACGACCATATGATTGGTCTCCGTCTGGTTTCTTTTCTGGCTGCGTTCGCTGGTTTCGTATTCGTGCCCTCCAGAGACGCCTAAACTATATCCGTAGGCACCCCCTCCGCTACTTGTCTTAGCAATGGCCCATAACAACTAAAACAATAAGAAAGCAGCAACGTACATAGCAACTTCGGATGAACTCTTGGACAAGGAGCTGGAAGCTATAGCCGACGCCACGGAGGATTTATGCTCGGAGACGTCGACGTAGGAGTCGTCTGTGACAATGAACCGAGGTATGCGGAGCATTTCTGTCTGTGGACTTGGTCAGTAATGTCAACTCATCTGGCTCATTCGACGTACTGTCTCTGTAGCCGACATTGTCCCAGCATTCTCGACGGGTTCATTCTCGCTGTCTTTATCATCGAAATAATACTCGATGGCGCGCTGCTTGAGTCGGAAGGCTGATCGCGTAAGCTCTTCTTTCCATACAATTGCGTAAGCTGAACACTCTTACTAGAAATGGCCCGTTCTACGCTCGCCGGAGACTCGATTGATGCTCTCCAGATAGTGTTGCCATGTAGAAGAGCGTTTGTCTCGGTCACGGCATGCCACTGCTCCTCAGACATATCAACTGGGTGACTGGTGCAAAGTCAGTGATTCTCGGGTGACTATTGAAGGAAATGGGAGTCGGGGCTCACATGATGTTTCCGTTCCCAACCTCGGCCATAAAGTCTCGATGACTATAGGATCCCTTGAGTGATTCACGCGCGTTATCAGGCAGGAGTTCGGCTTTCTGTGATGATGTGAGCTCTCGATTTCAATGTCTCAATCTATTAATGCTGGGTGTACCTTTAATTCAAAATCAATCTTCTGCTTGAGAAACTCCTTTGTGCCTTCATCCATCTCGGTGACGCGTTTACGCGACCGGAGATAGATCCTGATATTTTCTTTCCCATTCTTGGGATTTTCCAAGACATCTAGCTGCTGGTCTTTGTTAACACCGGGCTCCTTGTCCTTGTTAGCGACCAGGTCAATATAGTCCGAGAAAGAAAGTGTATCTTTGAGCTCAGCACCAGAAGTGGTGCAGAATTTACATGTCTTCCTGCAAATATTTAAGACGTATTCATTGCTTACTATTGCTGGGAGAACTTACTCGCGAAGAGTCAGGGCCTTGTTCGTCCGCAAATGGTCGCGGACCTCGGACAAGGTTTTCTCCTTCTCGATTTCCGGCACTGAGACGATTTTCTCGAGTTCAGCAGCCTTTGTGGCTTGATCCACAAAGTAGATGTCGAGGAGCAGCTTCTTGGTTTCCGGGGTTGTCATTTTGGCGTTGTGGTAGTAGGTTTTGAGTGTGGACTGCAGCTTCAGGAAAGATGGAAGTGATGATGGGGAACACGACGAAGAGAGAGCTCCAAGACATATATATACCCAAAATAAGGTCCCAAAAGTACCATTACCCCCATGACAAGAGTCCAATCACTCTTTCACGATCTATAGGTGGCTGCGTGGCCGCTCAACTGAACAGTCCATCAGGATTGAGAAGTCGGCGTAGGATATTCCACCGGACAGGGCCAATCGATCCTAAACCAACGAGGTTCAGCAATGTGTCTGTTACAGAATTTAACCTTATCACAATCTTGCATTTTACCTTGACTAGCGTTTTATTCCTTAACGGGAACATGAATAGGCTCTATACAACATTGGTGGCGTCAAGCTTTTCTGTGACAACCACGCAGGATCATCACATTCCTTGCCACTGTTTCCCCGAAGAAGCTTCGGAGATGCGATGTGGAGGGCGGCAGCTATCATCGCGTGCGAACGTGCCGTCTTTCAGCTCTGTGAAAGTGTGTCAGTGATGTAGATCACACACTGCATGTTAACTACCTGGTTTGTGGGGAGTCAAATTAGAAGGATTTGAAATCGATTCCCCGTGCTTCTGCGTCATCGACGAGTACAAATATCATAAACCTTGCCGATATACGTATTTCAGTAATTGACTGCCTATTACTCCGTATAATACATGCGAGAGAATGGGAACCTCCCGCAGCGATCTGCTTCAACTGCAGCACATTACCGTCATTATGTTTACCTGGTGGGTTATTGCAAATAGGGATCTGCAGGGCAACGAAAATGTAATTATACTCCGTATGGTGCACATTATATGATCCATCAATTTTGCCACTCACATCATCTTCAAGTACAGCTGGCGCAGAATTGGAAGAATAGATTTACAAGGAAGCGAATGCTACCCCTCTCCCGATCTGAGAAGATATATGCAGGTGTTCTGAATTTCCGATCCAGCCAGCCACAACCCGATTTTGAACGCTTTAATCACTAGTTTAGTCATACCGTATTGCTGTAACTAACTATATGTAACTCTATACATTCTGCCTTATACAGGACCACGGTTGGCTGGAAGGCCGGCGGGTCCATCCGGCTATGGGTGAACTTTCCACTTTATTGGACGACTCAACGTACACTATATGTATATGGATGAATCCGCATATTATCGTATAATCAATGTTCAATTGATATTCAAGTTGCTGGTTGCCTCGTGGCCTTTATCTTCAGCTGGACCCACATTGCGGTGAACTGCCCCACCGTTTGGCAACTAAGTACTAACTAACGTAATTCACATACGAGCCGCCACTACATACGACCTGCCACCCCATTTAATAATCTAGTTTTTAAATACATTTATCTCAACCATAATGCTATTAAATTAAATTAATTAACTAAATAGTCTATTTAAATATATTTTTCTTCTATGCCCTAATAATCTGCATATTCTATACCCTTAGGGGGGGCGCATATATAATTAAATAGTCAATTCTCTAAGCATATTAGGGCTAGGGGGAGATATTTTAATTATTTCTTATTGCTATATAATTAATACAGATACTTTTTAAATAAAAAGGCCTTTTTTAGCAAGTATCTGCCTTCTAGATTAGGTCTATTTTTACTTTTTTTTCTTATTTTTATCTTATAATTCCTTATTTTTTTTATTAGTAAAATAGCATTATATATTATAACTTAGCAGCCTTTAATAAGTTAGTTTAATATATATTTAAAAGGACTTATTAGGCTTTAAGATTATATATAAAATAAAGTATTAATTAATAAAGCCTATTAATATAGATCTTTCCTAGTAATAGGGGTTTTTAGTATAAAATTCTAGCTTAAATTACTATCCTGGCTTAGAGAGGGGGTAAGTATTTAAAGCTAGATATTTAGCTTTAAAAATATTTAATCAGGTAAAAAGGATACTAAATTAGCTATTAAAAAGCTATTTTTAATTATCTTTAATTTAAAAGCTTTAATTTATATAATAAGATATATTTTAAAAAAGTTAAATTTATTAATATAATTAATCTCGCGCTGTATTTTTATTTTAACTAACTAATTATATATATATTTTAAGACTATAAAATAGCTAATATTAAGCAGTTATATTATAAACTAGGGCTACAATACCTAATATTATAGACCTGCCAAGACCTAGGATAGAGAATACAGGATAATAAGATAACTAGATCTATATGTAATAGTTAGATTAACTAAGTTATAGATAGAGCTATTAAGACTAAGTTATCTAGATAACCTAGTAGACTAAATAGATAAATAAATAACCCCCTAAAGAAATAAAAGTTAGACAAATTAGTAATTTATTCTAATTACTATTAAACTAGATCTTTAACTCTACTATATATATATTGCTACTCGCCTACATCTTAACCTCTTATCTTATATTCTGTTTAACTAGTTTACTAATTACCTCTAATTAAAAAGCTTTCTTATCTCAGCTCTTTATAGTTTAAATTACTCAACTAATAATATATTAAGAAAAAAAAAATATTAAGAAGTAGTACTAGAGATTAGTATAAAGAATTTATATATAACCTAAGACTTACATAATTTAGATCTAAATCTAAATATAGTCTAGAGCTTAATACTTAACTTAAACTAGCAAATATTACTAATCCTAAGTAATTAAAATTAGCTAATAATACTAGTCCTAACTAGCCCGGACTAGTAACTATTATAAGTTTAAAAAATCTAATAAATCTAAGAAATATTATAGACCTTAAGATTTAATAAGAATTAAATACTATTAATACTAGACCTACTACCTTATTAAATTCCTAGCATTAAGTTAATAATATAGTAACAAGAGCTCTACTAAATATAACTTAAAGATTATTAGAAAAAATAAGTATAGCTGCAGTTATAAAGCTAATAAAATAAATAAATATAATTTCTAAATCTAGATCTATTATTAAACTACTTAAACCTTATTAATATTAAGCTAAAAATCTAAATAGCTATTATTATTAATACTGCTATATAAAGTAATACTTTACCTATAATATATTAATATTTTAAATTAAGGCTAATAAAATAAATTATACTATTATATTACTTTTAGATAAATATATAATAGCTTAAAATTATAAACCCCCTATTTTAGCTATAATTTTATAATAGGGATTATAATAATAGCTATTAGATTATCTTAAGAATTTATAATATTAACCCTAAATAATAGCTATATAATTCTAAGGATTAAAGTAATAATAAGAACAGACTATTTAAGACTTTCTTAATAAATTTAAGCTTTATAAAGCTAAATTAGGCCTAAAAGAAAATATCTAAAGCTAAACCTTCTTCTTTATATTATAGGAAGATATATAGAATTAGCTATTTAAATATATAAAGATTTTAATTAATATATAAAAACTAGCTTTAAAAGCTATAGTTATTAAATAGAGCCTTAAAAGCTTTATTAAATTTTAACTAAAGGACTTTAAAAAAAAAAAATTTTATCCTTATATAAAAGATAAGCAGAGAAGTAAATTATTTTAATTAAATTTTATAAAGACTTTCTACTTTATAAAGACTTCTTTAAAATATAAAATAAAAAAGTTTAGATTTATAAAAAAGCAAGAATAATTAAAGAAAGAGAAATAATATTTTAATTATAAAGAGTAGAAATATATTAATAGATAATATTTTAAAAAAAATAAAAAGAGCTAAGATTTAAAAAAAAACTCTAAATCCTTTAAAAAAAAAGAAATTAGGCTTAAGATATTTTAATACCTTAATAATATAGAATTAAAGTTTATAATAATAATAAGAGTATTAATTAAGAGTTATACTATAAAAATAAATATACTCTTTAACTCTTAAGCATATAATAACTTTATTAATTATAATTTCTTAATATACTATAAATACTAAGGATTCTCCTAATAGTTAATTAGGCATATTTTATAAATAAGAGACTAAATAATACTAATCTATAGTAACTTCCCAATTATTATTAAGATAAAAGATTTAAAGGAGAAGATAAAATAATATAAGATTAACTTTTAGATTATTTCTATATAAAAACCTAATATAGTTAGAAAGAATTAAAATATAATCCTAAGATTACTATAATTATACTAGAATAATTTTATTATAAATTAGAAATACTTAACTTAGAGATACTAGTAAGAGGCTTTATCCTAGATTAAGATTTAAACCTTATAAGTATTTATAGAAATAGCATAAGATTAACTAATTTATTATATATAAGAAAAATATATTAAGATAAATATAAAAGAAATTTAACTTCTCTTATATTATATATAATTCTAAGATATTTTTTTAAAAAAAAGAGCTAAAATATTACCTCTACTAAAAAATATTAAGATTTATATAATTAAGCTAATTAATAATAAGATATTGCTATAAGGGCCTTTATACCTATACTCTACTAAAGAATTAAATATATTATAAAAATATTTAGAAAATATATAATAATAAGGTTAAATCTAGGCTTTAACTAACTTAGCTAGATTACTAATTATTTTTATCCTTAAAAAAGATAATAAACTATATTTATATATTAATTATTAAGGATTAAATACCTAAATAATTAAGAATTATTATCTACTACTATAGATAAATAAAATATTAGATTAATTAATAAGCGTAAAATTCTTTATAAAACTTAATCTTTAAGAAGCCTATTATAAGATCTATATATAAAGAGGAGATAAATAAAAAATAATATTTAGAACCTAATATAGCTATTTTAAATATCTTATTATATTATTTAGACTATATAATACTCTAGCTATATTTTAAGCCTATATTAATATAGCACTAAGGGGCCTATTAAATATCTGCTATATTATATACTTAAATAATATTTTAATCTTCTTAATAAATAAGAAAGAATATAAATAATATATCTTTAAAATACTAGAGAGACTTTATAAATATAATTTATATATAAAGCTAAGTAAATATAAATTCTATAAGAAAAAAGTTTCTTTCTTTAGATTTATTATAAGATAAGATAGAATTAAAATAAATCTTTTTAAAATTAAAATAATTTATAATTAGCCTATATTAAAGACCTTTTATAATATTTAGATCTTCTTAAGATTTATAAGTTTTTTTAAAAGATTTATTTATAATTACTTTACTATTATAATATTATTAATAGACTTACTTAAAGACAGTAAAAATAATAAAAAGATAAGCTTATTAAAATAAATACTTAAAGTATAAAAAATATTTAATAATTTAAAAACTATATTTATTAAACCGCTAATATTATAATATTATAATTTAGAGAAGCTAATTATAATAGCTATAGATATCTTAGGATTTACTTTAGCTGCTATTTTACTATAACTTATAAATAAGATAATAAGATAATAATACTTAATCATATACTTCTTAAAAAAATTTACTAAAATTAAATATTAATATAAAGTATATAACTAAGAATTATTAATAATAGTTAAAGCTTTTAAGTATTAAAGATACTATTTAGATAATAATAAATACCCTGCTTAAATATAAACTAACTATATAAACCTGCGCTACTTCTTTATAATAAAAATTTTAAATAATAAATAAGTAAGATAGGCAAAGCTATTAGCAGGCTATAACTTTTATATTAAATATAAGCTAGATTATTTAAATATAACAGATATACTATCTTAGAGATTAGATTATAAACCCTTAAAAAAGGAATAAGAGATTAGATTATTGCTTATCTTATAGAAAAAATTAAAATTATATATTTTAAATAAAGAAAAGAGTATAGGTAGTTATAAATACTTATTATTAAGACTATTAGTATTAAAAATTATTAATAAAGAAATAATCTAAAATCTTCTAAAACTTAATCTTTTAAAGTTATTTAAATAGCTCTAATAAAGGAATACCTTTATATTAAAAAAAATTAGTAATTTAGAGACTAATTAATCTAAAAGCTCTAAATAAATTATAGATAATAAGGGTCTGCTATAGAGACAGGATTAAATTTATATCCTAGATAAATATTTACTAAAACTAGAATTATTATAAATTTATTATAATAATCTATATACTAGCTATTAAGGAGTTAAAACTATAGAAGAGTTACTTAAGCAAAAGTTCTATTAGCTAAGTATATAGAATAATATATAGAAATATATAAAGACCTATAATATCTATAAAAGGAATTAAATTCCTAGATATAAGCTATATAGATAATTAAGCTTATTATCTATAATAGAAAGACTTTAGCAGAGTATATTAATAAACTTTATTATTAGCTTGCTATTATTAACTTAATAAAGAGTTAAATATAATATAATTCTAGTAATTATAGACTAATACTCTAAGATAGCTTTATATATTCTAATTTAAGAAATAATTATAGCAGAAGATCTAGCTAACCTAATTATAAAAAGGGTATATTATTAATTTAGTCCCCTAATATTAATTATCTCTAATTAGAGATTAGTATTTATTAGTAGATATTAGACTAAGCTTTATTAATATATATAAATTACCTAATTAATAAGTATTATTTTTTATTTATAAATAGATAGGCAGATAAAGTGCTAGAATTAGATCTTAAAGTATTATTTAAAGATATATATAAATTATTATTAAGATAATTAGGTATTATTATTAGATACAGCGGAATATACTTATAATAATATAAAATATTCTATTATTAAATACTTGCTATTTAAAGCCCTTTATAGCTTTAACTCTAATAGCTGAGATAAATATAATATAAAAACAAGGTTAAATATTCTTATTATTAAGGAATAACTTAAGGAATTAATAGATACTAGGGCAGAGTTAGAAAAGTACTTATAATATACTATTAAGATATAAGTAAAGTACTATAATAAAAAGCATATGCCTAAATTATATAAAATAGGAGATTAAGTTCTTTTATTAATAAAGAATTTACAAACTAATTAATTTAATAAGAAGTTAAATTACTAATTTTCTAGATCTTATAAAATAATTAAAATAATTAGAAAATAAGTATACTAATTATAATTACTGAAAAGCCTAGGCAAAATATATTTAATATTTTATATATTCCTACTAAAGCCTTATAATTAATAAGAAGGGATAAAACCTAAATAGCTAAATTTAATTTTTATTAATAAAGAATAAAAATAGGAGATAAAAAAAATTCTTAATAAATAAACCTTTTATAAGAAGATATAGTTCCTAATAAAATAAAAAAAATATTTTTTATATAAGAACTTATAGCAGCTATTAGAAGATCTTATATATATAATTAAAGCTTTAGAGGAATATTGCAGTAAGAATCTTAATAAGACTCTTAATATAAGTAAGCCGTTTAAGTAAAGGCAATATAAAAAAAAGTTAAAAAATAAAAAATAAAGTAAGATAAATAGATAATAATACTTTTTTTCTTATTAGATTTTTTAATTATTATTAAATATATTGCTATATATATTACTTTTTCTCTAATTTTCTTATTAAATTTAGGAGTTTTAAAGAGAATATAAACTATAGAAAAAAGGAATTTTAATAAAAATAATTTAATTTAACTAAGCTAGCCTTAGCTAAGGCTCTAAATATAGGCCTATAAAATCCTTTTATTTAGCTATTTTATTACTATAAAACCCCTTAATAATCTCTTTCTCTTCCTTATTAAAGAGTAGAGGCAGTCCCTATAATTAGGCAAATATATTACCTATATATAAAAGGTTATAGTTTAATAAATAGAGTATTTATTATAATTTTTAGAAGAGATATAATAACTCTAATTTAAAATATAATAGGATTAATAAGATAATAATAGTATTAAGCTAGTATCTAATAGTTTTAGATATAGATTTTTATATATATATCTCTATAAAAAAGATATATATATTTATAGTCTTATTAAAAGACTCTAAATTACTTAAAAGATAAGCCTCTTAGCTAAAACTTTAAATATAAGTTAACTCGGCCTTATATATTAATAGTATAGGGATATATAGCTTATAAAGGCCCTTATAATAAAGATACTTTATATTAATATAAGGATAAATATATTATTATTTAAGATCTTGCACTAAGGCCTTTAAATAATAAAAATATATCTCTTATAAAATAGGAGAAAAGTCTTTAACTAAACTTTTTAAGCTAAAAGAATTTATAATAGAGTTTATCTTAAAGATAATAAGATAATCTATTACTATATTAGCATTAGTAATAATAATTAATATTATTATTTTAGTAAGAGCTAAATTAATCTAGAGAGAAAATATTTTAATAATAGCTTTAACTCTAGGAATAAGACTTATAATAATATCTTAAGTTCTCTAAGTCTCTATATTAAGGACCTTCTTTACCTTTAATCTTTTTTATAGTTTTTTAGCTAATTAAATAAAAGTTTCTTTTATTATAAGTATAGTAAAAGTAATATTATTATAATTATATTTTAACCTCTAAAAAAGATATAATAAACTAGCCTATATCTTCTTATATATAAGAGGAATTATATTACTAAATATAAACTAATCCCTATATATTTTAAGTAAGAAGTACTCTTTTATTAAGGAGTTCTCTATAAATACCCCTAATAAAGATATTCTACTATTATTATTAATAGCAGTAAATAGTATAATCTATAAAAAAGAAATTATCTATTTTAATATTATAGCGGCAGTTAGAGATATAGGAAAAAAAATTAAATTAAGCTATTTCTTATCTTTATTAAACTAGCTATAAAAGAATTAAACTTTAGCTATTATAAAGGCAAGCATAGGGATCTTATTAAGAGAGCCTAAAAGAAATAAAATATGCTTAAAATACTTAAGAAGCATAGCTATACTAATTAGCACTATTATATAAACCTAAAGGATTATAACTTATATTAAGTGCACATATAGAACCTATAAAGAAAATAACTTAAAAATCCTATTTTTAATATACTTATATAATTATTAATACTTTCTATAGATAGATTACTAAAAATAATATTAAATAAGCTATAGAAATAAAAAAAGAATAGCTTAATATATAAGTAAAAGAATAAGAGTTAGTTAGTAAAAAAAAAAAAATATTCTTAATCTTTTAGATAAAAATATTAAAATAAAGCTAATATTAGATAAATTTATATAACAAATATACTTTAATAATAACTTATTACTATTACTACAGCTATGCTAAATATCTAAATCTATATAATAAACTTTATATAGCTTAAGATAAGCCTTTTAAAGGGGGGAGATATTATTATAAACTAGGGCTATAATACCTAATATTATAGATCTGCTAAGACTTAAGATAGAGGATATAGGATAATAAGATAACTAGATCTATATATAATAATTAGATTAGCTAAGTTATAGATAGAGCTATTAAGACTAAATTATCTAAATAACCTAGTAGACTAAATAAATAAATAAATAACCCCCTAGAGAAATAGAAGTTAGACAGATTAGTAATTTATTCTAATTATTACTAAACTAGACTTTTAACTTTATTATATGTATATTGCTACTCGCCTATATCTTAACCTCTTATCTTATATTCTGTTTAACTAGTTCACTAGTTACCTCCGATTAAAGAGCTTTCTTACCCTAGCTCTTTATACTAATATTAAGCAGTTATAAAAGATAAAAGGAATATAGTAATATATAAATTAGTATAATATTATTTTATTTATAAATTTTATTAAATTTTAATATTAAATAGCTTTTATAGCTATTAAGTATTAAAAGTTAATACCTTCCTATTATATATAATAAAGTTAATAATATAAAGAGTTTCTAAAGCTAGCGAAGTTTAATTTTATTAAAAGTTTAATTATTTAGACTAATTTTAAAATGCTAATTATTTAGAAGGCTATTAAACTAAGATTTAATAAAAACTTTGCCTTTAAAAATTATATATAAAAGAAGCGCTTATCCTATTATATTTATATATTTAATTATAATTATTTACTTATAATTTCTAAGTTATAAAAATAATCTCTAACTATAATATTTATTTCTAATTATAACTTTTATTATTATAATTAATCTTATAATAAAATCTATCTTATTAAAATTATAAATATTATCTAGATTAATTCTATATTAAAGAATAATTTTTTAAATTAGATTAAACTACTCTCTAATAATCTTTAGGTTTTTATATTTTATACGCTTATAATTATAATATCTTAAGAATTAGAATATAAAGATAAGATATTGTTTAATAAAATATATAACCTAATTTTAATTAATTAAAATAACTAGAGTAGTTCTATATTATTTAAAAAAAAATCTGCTATTTCTTATATTATAAAGGGCTAAAAGGCCGATCTATAAAAATCTATAAAGATTATCTATTTTTAAAGAGATTCTTCTTTAATTATAATTAATTTAATCAAATTAATATAAGAAATTATATATTATTATATATTACTAAGGCAGTCCTAAAGGGTTAAATATAATATATTAAAAATATAGGCAGTAGTAAAAATATTAGAAAATTCTTAATTCTTAAAAGCCTAGATAGCTAATAAGATCTTACCCTCTTTCTCTATTAAATTTTTAGAGGATTAAGAGCGTTTTAGTAGCATAATAGGTAGTTAAATTAATTAAATGCTAATTTATAGACGCGTTTTTAGATAGGGTAGCGGGTTATATGTAGTGGCGGCTTATATGTGAATTATGTTACCAAGTTCATTTGTGATGGAAAATTCAGAAATAGAAACGCTAAGTTCTCCACATGATGTATTTCTCTATATTATTTCGGGAGTGAGACTCATGTTCCTGGGATCATATCCGGCCCTAGGATCTATAGCATAGCTTGTCAGAGATCGAGCATATATAGTAGCTTGGGTGTTTGGTCGCTGACCAAACATTGTGCCTTTTTGGCCAGATGGCGTAGTGGTAAAACCTAAGCACCCATGAACCGTCACATAGCTCCTAGGCACGCTCTTGGTCGCTCCTAGGAATCAGACTTATCGTTCCTAGAGGACCTATAGTTCCCGGGATTGGGTAATATAGCTCCGGGGAACGAGGAGGGGGCTTTCCGAGCTTTAGTGCGTTTAGTGAGATCAGCGCTAATGGATCATGAATTCCAGGAGCATGAGGGCTTCGGAATTAACAAATAATTCCTGGAATGTATGAACTCAATTGGACCGCACATCTTGAAGATTAATCTATTAGTGATCATACGGATCAAGCAGGATAGCTTGTGATAATGTCTACAATGTATTTTTCGACTCGTCTTCCAGTACTCCTTCTTCAGTTATATGGTATAAACAATCTATTTTGATATAATATAGGTCAAAGAGCGTCTAAAACCCACCTTCCAATTGAGGAGTTTTCGCTGAGCTAAAAGCTTTCATTAAACGTAACTGGGGCTACTATGAAGCAGATCCTGATCAAGGATTTGATGCCTTCCTCGCATGGTGTATTGATATTGTCGGTGCAAAAGAAGAAAGCGCTAAAGGTCATTTTCGACACGCAGGCTTGAAGATTGAAGAAATATTAGAAAGGTCCTAGATGCAGCCTTGGTTGAAATCGATTTCCCGCGCAGACTCTCCACAGAACAGACCGCTTGTCGTGGGCCATTTACTCATTAAACCAAGGGTCATCTAGAACTTGTCTAGCTGACGCCCTTGCTGACGGTTCAAACTGCAATAACTTTCCGATGATTTGCCCCAGCCTCGTGATATCTTCTCTGGTGAGATCGGGACTCCGTGGGCCATCAAAGTACACTTCTTCTAGCCATTCCTGCAAGTTGGGCCTGTACTTTCTATGATTCTGCCGTCTCCTGCGTTCACACGCATACGCTGTACTGTAAGAAGAGACTAATCAAACCCAACGTGGCCGAAGTAGTGACAGCGTCGTTCCAGCGAGAATACAAAATAGTTATATAATTACTTCTTCAGCGGTGAGAATGAAGCTGAGAATGGAACGGATTGAGTTGAGGCTTCCTTGGAGGAGTCTTCTCTAACATGAGGCAGATTATCGATAACGACAGGATTGCAGCATTCTGCGATTGCGATTCGAAACTGAATATGACAGATGTCGCGTTCCATCTTCAAAGCGACGATTCCAGTTAGGCATAAACGAGAGTTTGTGGGACTTCAGTGGTGGTCACTCGTGCAATAATGGTGCTCTGTGCCTAGAACTTCGACCAGCGCAGAAGCAGCGCAGCAGCAATGACTGGCAACACACTCACCAACTCTCCCAGTCCCGCAAACTCTGGGGGAATTCTGGCATTGACAAAAGCACCCGCAGCGAGAAGGACTGCAAAGGTATTGTATACGAAGCTCCATATAAAGTTGAACTTGATGCGGTTGACAGATTTCCGACTGGCGTCCATCATGGTGGGGATACCAGCCAGAAAAGGCCGCATGAGAACCACGTCCGCGGCGGATTGCGCGACATCTGTGCCTTCGTTCATGTGGACGCCAATCGTAGCCTGTGCGAGAGCAACAGCATCGTTCGTGCCGTCACCGCAGAAAACAACAACCGGTTCCTTACAATCTATGCGAGTACGGAGGAGTGTCTGGATATAGTCCTTCTTGTCGGCGGGCGAGCTTCGAGAACGCACTTGACCGCCAGGAATGCTAAGCTTGGACGCCAAAGACCGAACAGCTCCGTCATCGTCGCCAGAAACGACATGTACCGAGACGCCACGCCTGTGTAAGGTCTCAATCGTTCCCGCAGCGTCAGGTCGAAGCTCATCTTCAAGACCATAGACCGCCTGTAACGCATTGTCGATAGTAAAGCAGAAGACAGTGTACCCTTGAGCAAGCATTGGCTGAACAACTTCATTTTCCGATAAATTCAGCCAGCGAGAATTGCCTGCTCGAAGTTTCCGGCCACCAAAGGTGGTTTCAACACCTTTGCCAGTAAGGCTCTTGGGCTCAGGAACAGTCGAAGCCGTAACTCCGGCATCCTTGAGGTGAGCAGCCACAGAAACTGAGACTGGATGTCGGTTGTTCTCGATGAGGCCTAGAAGAAGCGGGAGCTTGTCCACGTTGGCGCACTCCGTCGTTACGACAGAAAGCTTTCCCCGAGTCAAGGTCCCAGTCTTGTCAAACACGACGTGCGACGTCTTATGAGCCACTTCAATAGCATCTGATGACTTGAAGATGATACCTCTTTCCGCCGCGACTCCGCTGGCAATCACAATGACCATAGGAACAGCCAGTCCAATGGCGCAGGGGCAAGAAACAATGAGGACAGTAATGGCATAGGTGATGGCCTGAATTGTAGCTTCGGATCCATCATATCCACGAACAGTCATGCCTACTGCAACCCAGATGACGAACGTGATGATTGTCAATGCCAGCACAACCGGGACGAAGTAGGACGCTACCCGGTCTGCGAGATCCTGCAGCTTAGGTTTCGACAGTTTGGCCTCATCGACCATCGCAGCAATGGCATTGATAGTGTTATCGCTAGGCAAGCGGTTCAGTCGAACAGTCATAACTCCAGAGCCATTGACAGACCCAGCAACCACCACAGACTTGGGATATTTCTCTACTGGTCTAGATTCACCAGTGAGCATAGACTCGTCAACCTCAGACGACCCATTGATGACAGTGCCGTCTGTCGGGATTCTGGTGTCAGGGAGAACTTTGAAGGTGTCGCCGTATTGAAGAAGTCGGGCGTCAATCTCACGTTCCGTTCCGCTCTTTTGGTCGACAAGGATAGCTGTCGATGCCTGAAGTGACCGGATAGAAATAGATTCAACAGCTCTCTGACGAGCGAGAGCGGCAACCCATCGACCAACCATGATCAAGGTGACTAAGAGAGTGCTCGTTTCAAAGAATTGACCAGTCGAAAGGGGCTGCTCTGCAATGAGGTACCCAAAGGAGACCACCGAGAATATGTAGGCAGCACTGGTGCTCAAGACGATCAAGAGGTCCATCTCGATAACCCTCGAGAAAATGAGAGCCTTCAGGGCCTTAGGATAGAAAGGCCCTGCTATGACAACTTGAACAATCGTGGCCAATGTGAGTGAAGCCGATGAATATGCCACCTCCCCGTCAGGAAGCGAAGCCCATGCCATGACTAGGACCGGAATCGTTAAGACAGCGGAGAGAAGCGTCATGTATCCGACATGACGAACATGCTTGCTGCCAGCCTCCAGCGAAGGGTCGCCACGTGGAGGAGCAAGTTCAATTGGCGGACCCCAAATCTTGGAGAGTTCTCGAGCTCCCACGATATTCGGATCAAACGCAACTCGCACAGTATGCTTGTCTACAGGTGCCATGTCGAGAACTCCGTCCGGCCACGTCTGACTAATGAAATTCGAGGGCTCATCAGGGACAATAAGATCTAGGCTAGATCCCTGGTTCTGGACTCTTTTGCACTTAAATTCAGTGGTTCGCTCCAGATGTTTCATGACTTCCTCAACTGAGCTAAGGCGCAGATCAATGTTGAACTCGGCTCGTGAGAGAACCAGACTGGTTTTCAGGTCTTTGACGGCGGGGAGAGTATCCAAGGTTCGGCTAAGCTTTGTCTCGCAACCAGTACAAGTCATGCCAGAAATGCTGAGGACAACATGTTCCTTGCCGGTACTCTGATTCTCTATGTCGGTGATAGCCTGAATCGAGGCTTCCTCAATCTCTAAACCAGGGTCGGGCACAGCAGAAGAGCAGCAAGCATCAGTGCAAGAGCCTTGGGGGTTGGCCGGCTGCTTTTCTGTGCAGCGAGAATCTGCGCAACTAACGATATCCTGCTTCGGTGGCTTACAGCAAGAGCCAGAGGAGGCGGCGTTAGGTAGCTGTTTGCTAATCGTGTTCTTAGCTGTTCCACAAAAAGACCCTGCACACCCACTAGTTAGAGGTTCAACAACGGATCCGACCTTCGAACAGCATAGGTCCGCATAAACGCTCTTGGTGTTATTGTCTTTGACACGCTGGTCTCTGGGACAGCAAGATCCGGGGCAGCTGACATCGGGCTTTTCGAGGGAGTAGCAAGACTTGGCACAGTTATCCTTAACTAATGGAGCCGTGGTGGGAGTGTCCTCAGAGCAGCACGGCTCCGGGCACTTGCTTTTGACAGAAGGCTCTTTGGCGGGCTTGTCCTTCGAACACAAAGCGACAACACAGGCATGGGCGGACGCCTTCTCGACAGACCTGGTGCTTTCACGAGAGCCCCTTCGCAGGCGAGAACGGTTCTGCGCGGCCTGGTCCTTGGTGACTGAGCCGTTGCTGCAGGAATTCAGTGAAATGCGAAAGGAGCGAGCAGACGACTTCTTAGAGCACTGCTTCCCGTCCAGTGACTGTCGGTCGCGAATTTCACAGCAGGTTTCCTGGCCAAGAGCAATAAGAGCGCGGCAGATACATCCCAGAGCCTGTAGAGTAGCGCCGTAGCGGTCGAGGGCAGAGAGACTATGTTGGTTGCATGCCTTGTGGTCGGTAGCTCCACCGCAAGCTGAAAGGGAGTTAGCAATCTTTGAATGCCATTCTCAAAGGGCGGACACTCACTGTTTGGCTGACTGTTTGGGCCGGGGGCAGCCATAGCACTCATCTCGCATTCCCGCATAGCCAAGCGGTCAAGGCAAGACGTGTCGCAGCATGGGCTGACTTTGCCACGGCAGCAGTCAGGCGCGTCGGTATGATTCTCGGATTTGTTGTCCGCACATTTTTCAGGAGAGCAGCAATCATCCAGTTTTTCCGGGGCGGGCGTTTTCTGACCCGGGGCCGGGGTGTGCTCAGTGTCGTCGCTATCGCAGCAAGAATCCTGGCAACTGCTCGGCTTCTCACTTGGAGCCGCGAGTGCCGTAACATTGGGCTCAGGGGCCGGAGTCGGTAGGCCGCAATAGTCGCCTTCCATCGTTGAAGTCAGCGTTCGCTTTCAGTCCAATTTGTGTGAATTTGAGGTGTTGGTCAAGTTGAGTTTTCGGAAATCGTATCAGCCTGTCGGTTTCCCCTTGGACATGCCAGCACGTGAATGGTTCGAGTCCCCCTGGCCAATCACATCCACGGCGGCTACCTAGCGTTGGAGATTGACGATACCAGCCTCCTCAACTGTTTGTCTTTGGGCTATGGGCTTAATCGGCCGCCTGTAAACCTTTTCATGCACATTGACAAATCGAGTTTTTCGGATTCTGTTAGAAATGGTATCGATAGTTATGCTGGCGTGCGCTCGATACTTGGACGAGATCGTGGGAGTGGGGTTTATCTTTGAAGAAGCAGTGCATGTGACCACGGCAGTCCAACCACAAATACGCTGACTAATATGGGGTAGTACAACCGGGCCTAGCTGCCATCTGGGAGATCCTATGATCCGAAATACCGTTTAAATCCCGTATTGCGACCGTTGTAATTCGGTATTTCATTATACTACAGATTCCTACAACAATCGAGTAAACACGGTATTATAAGGAATCGGTAACGTAATTCACATATGAGCCGCTACTATATACGACCCGCCACCCTATTTAATAATCTAGTTTTTAAATATATTTATCTTAACTATAATACTATTAAATTAAATTAATTAATTAAATAGTCTATCTAGATATATTTCTCTTCTATACCCTAATAATCTATATATTCTATACCCTCAAGGAAGGCGCGTATATAATTAAATAGTCAATTCTCTAGGTATACTAGGGCTAAAGAGAGATATTTTAATTACTTCTTATTATTATATAATTAATATAAATATTTTTTAAATAAAAAGGCCTTTTTCAGCGAGTATCTATTTTCTAAATTAGGTTTATTTTTATTTTTTTTTTTTATTTTTATTCTATAATTTCTTATTTTTTTTTATTAATAGAATAGTATTATATATTATAATTTAATAGCCTTTAATAAATTAGTTTAATATATATTTAAAAGGACTTATTAGGCTTTAAGATTATATATAAAATAAAGTATTAATTAATAAAGCTTATTAATATAGATCTTTCCTAATAATAAAGATTTTTAGTATAAAATTTTAGCTTAAATTATTACCCTAGCTTAAAGGGGGAGGTAAGTATTTAAAGCTAAATATTTAGCTTTAAAAATACTTAATTAGATAAAAAGGATATTAAACTAGCTATTAAAAAGTTATTTTTAATTATCTCTAATTTAAAAGCTTTAATTTATATAATAAAATATATTTTAAAAAAGTTAAGTTTATTAATATAGTTAATCCTATATTATATTTTTATTTTAACTAACTAACTATATATATATTTTAAGATTATAAAACAGCCAATATTAAGTAATTATAAAAGATAAGAAGAATATAATAGTATATAAATTAATATAATATTATTTTACTTATAAATTTTATTAAATTTTAATATTAAATAGCTTCTATAGCTATTAAATATTAAAAGTTAATACCTTCCTATTATATATAATAAAGTTAATAATATAAAGAGTTTCTAAAGCTAGTAAAGTCTAATTTTATTAAAAGTCTAATTATTTAGACTAATTTTAAAATGCTAATTATCTAAAAGACTATTAAACTAAAATTTAATAAAGACTTTACCTTTAAAAATTATATATAGAGGAAGCGCCTATCTTATTATATTTATATATTTAATTATAATTATCTACTTATAATTTTTAAGTTATAAAAGTAATTTCTAACTATAATATTTATTTTTAGTTATAACTTTTATTATTATAATTAATCTTATAATAAAACTTATCTTATTAAAGTTATAAATATTATTTAAATTAATTTTATACTAAAAAATAATTTTTTAAACTAGATTAAACTACTCTTTAATAATCTTTAAGTCTTTATATTTTGCGCACTTATAATTATAATATCTTAAAAATTAAGATATAAGAGTAGGGTGCTATTTAATAAAATATATAATCTAATTTTAGCTAACTAAAATAATTAGGATAATTCTATATTATTTAAAAAGAAGATCTATTATTTCTTATATTATAAAGGGCTAGGGGGCTAATCTATAAAAATCTATAAAGATTATCTATTTTTAAAGAGATTTCTCTTTAATTATAGTTAATTTAATTAAGTTAATATAAGAAGTTGCATATTATTATATACTACTAAGGCGGTCCTAAAGGGTTAAATATAATATATTAAAAATACAGGCAGTAATAGAAATATTAGAAAATTTTTAATTCTTAAAAGTCTAGATAGCTAATAAGATCCTACCCTTTTTCTTTATTAAATCTTTAAAGGATTAAGAGCATTTTAATAGTATAGTAGGTGGTTAAATTAACTAAATACTAATTTATAGACGCATTTTTAGATAAGATAGTGGGTCGTATATAGTGGCGGCTCATATGTGAATTATGTTACGGGTATCTATGTACATACTTAGTAGCATGCAGCCATATGCAACAGGCTATTATTGGAGGTGAATAGTTCGTCTCCTACTTTTAACTCTCGCGGGTGCTAGCTGGGACTTTATTTCGGCATTGAATGAGATTATGAGGGGGTTTTTTGCCCGAAATTTAAGTCATCACCTATTACACTATACTAAGTCTGAATAAAGTGGTGTGCAAGCAATGTATTTTGTGGAGAAATGGAGCCATCCTTTACTATCACCCTCTTTGCTATTTCTCATACTTGTAGCAATTTGCTCAATAGCAACTGAATGTAAGCAGATGTTGTACCCGATTATAAGCGCCAGTACTAATAAAATTCGCAGTATTCGACTCGTCTCAAGCTATGACACCAGACCTCCTGGGTGTCCAAATGTAGCTGGAGAAGAGAGAGCTTCTGGAATTCACCTTTAAGGCAGAAATTCTCTTGTGCCACTTCAATGTAATCAAGTATAGGTACTGCATGCCCTGAAGTCCTTTCCATAGCTTTCTGAAGGATGAACAACCATCCCACAAAGACTAAAGAAATGTAAGTGCCCATTTTACTACCATGTATCGAATTCGAAGATCTCTATGTCAGGGAATCAGTACTTACGTAGCTGATTTTATCGTTTGTGTTTTTTTTCCTTCTGTCTTTGTCGTTGTTGTGACCGCATAGACCGCCCGAAATGCGTCAGGTTTCCCGCCTTTATACGGTACCGTAGTGTGGTAATCAGGAACCGGATACTCAGATAACGCATTACCACAGCCATCTGGTAAGCTGGTGAGTACAGGCCCGTGATTGTAAAATCTCTTTGGATAAATAGCAGTCGACGTTTCTTTTGATATTCTGTTATTACTGGTTTTGGTAACTGTCCAAACATAGCCTAGGTATTTAATCAGCTTCATTTTTTTTTAATCCTTCAATCTATATTTACTCACTTGCTGGTTTTGAAGTAGGCAGAGAAAAGGCGTAGTTAATTCCGCTTGTAGCCCTGGATCCAGGTATCGTAGCAACCCTTTTGCCAGCTAGAAGCTATGAGAGGTCTTTTCCTATGTGACATGTAAGAGGAAAAAAGAATATGTCTTACAATTACAACGGAAACTCGTAAATGAGACTGCTGCCGCCGGCGCTGCTTCGGCTGGCATAGGCTCGAGAATTATTTGTTGCGCCATTGTAGTCAAACCGGCAAATAAGGGAAGACAATAAAAGAGAAAGAACCTCATAATGGAAGTCTTGTGTGAGTTTGATTTTCCTTGGTAAGTTTGATGTGAAGCCGATAGTCTGGGATCCTCTAAGTAGAAAGTCTAGTAAATTGAGTAATGTAAAAGTCGTGGATGGAAACCAATTTTATATCAAGCCTAATACACTGTTCGAATTGCGGTAGTCTCTCTCTGACCCATCCGAGATCCCTGCCACCTGGGCAGCTCTATATCCATATTACATCACGATGTAACTACTATTTTTGATACATGCTTTTAGAATTTCAAATACATCTTCTCAGGGCTCCACCTACAAGTCCTCCGAAGCCTTCCGAGAGGCACCGGCCGAGCCACTATTAAAAGGTACCTAATCACAGCATTAAAAGACCACTGGCTTTCCCTATTAGCTATATTTACTTTATGCGATATTCGAATAGTTAAAGATACGCAGAGAATAGTTATAAATTAAAAAAGAAGCTTGGATTCAAATTAAGGACAGGCGAACAGCGCTAGGAAAGATGAACCGTATAGGTCTATAGTAAAAAGAGTACATCCTAACGAAACTCGCGTGTAAACTGCGAATGGAAAATAAAAGCTTCCAGCCACGGCTTATTATTAAAGAAAGATTAGTTTGTAAAGCCGCACCCTGTACACAGCTAGGTAAATGTTCTCACGATTAATAAATCCAACCTTAGAACTAATCACTGGATATTTTTCCCGCACTAAGTAATGGGCACTTGTTATATAAGGCAATCGGACAGATTTGTGAACAGAGCAATATATACCCGGTTAAAAGTATGATAAAGGGCTAGCGAGGGAGCTGAGATGTAAGTGGTTAGATATTATTTTACAACACATTATTGATAAGTGGATTGAAGAAGTTAATTTAGTTGCTGGGGTTAGTTTATCTGTGTAAGTAGCGCAGTATTGCGATAACTGGACTGTCCTATCAGTACAAGAAATACTTGACCTCCTTATAGCTTGCGCCCCCAATCTTTCTAATGTACATGAGTAGAGGCACTGGCATTGCATACCTAGAGGGGACCCATTTGTGGGAGGGCGCGGCTATCCGCGAGATTTTGAGATTTAAAGCACCTCGGCAATTTGAATGATCACTGGCAAATCATGGTCATAGAGCTTATAAAACCATAAGAAACCACTTCAATAGTTCAATTTGGAGGTATTCGAGGAGTTTTATTGCAATAGAATAAAGGAAGACACAAAAAGCAATGTTGTTAATAGACTCTGGTAGGTCCAACTCTATGCCACACAACAATCCGCTTGTATTTTAGCGGTCGATAGTAACATGCAGAGAAAAGTGGCAAGTTCCGCAGTTTCTTTGGTATCAATAGTCATTTTGGCATGACTTCAAGCTGGAGAACAGGTGTTGTAGGCAAACAAAAACCCCGCAGGATCCCACAGTATGCGTATATACCAAATCAAGCTAGGTAGAAGTATTCACTTACAAAAATGCCGCACAAGGTTTCTGAGCCAAGGAATTATTGAGAGGATGTACATACGATGGCTTAGCTGAAAGTGTGCCAGTGGAGTGCAAGATTCGATCTGCAAAGGTTGATACAAGTACTGATGCTAACGCCGCTGATCCCGATTCACAGACCCCAAATAATACATGACATACCCACAGTTTAGCTACGCTCCAAAAAGCCTTACTATTTATAGTACGGGTACCATCTCCGGACAAGTTCAAGTTAGGCCTAGGTTTTCAGTGCCAGCTGAAAGTGAATCCCCCAATATTATTGGTGTGAAGATCTTGTATGGATCCACGGATGCGAACAATGATTTGACATCAATGAGTCTGCGTAGAAAACCTGATTCTGCTCTGCTGCTCGATTATTCAAAGCGCGGCCTTGACATGTCCGTTCTGCTTCGTCACTTCCAACGAGAACCATCTTGGAATAAATATTCTGGTATCAAACTCATTCTTACTTCTTCAATATGTCTTGCTATCAGTCAATGCCCCTTATATTCTCAGAATACGTCCACCACTATAAAGCAGAGGAATGGTGGAAGCGCATTTAAGAGCATAGTAAAGACTATGAATGGCTACGCGTCATTAGATTGACTCGAGTCAAAGACCTTGATTCACTATGGGCTCATGAATATGTTCGAACCCTATATAGGGTCACCGGATCACGTGACACTAGTAAACAGGGCGGCCAAGAGTGTTCAACAATGCCCGACCGGAGCACCGCTTAAGTATTGTTTCTCAATATCTATCTGAACACCAGAAGTCAACGAGTTACCTTTCCAAAAACCGAAATATCTCGTTGTCCACTTGTTGTCAAACTGTGACAAATATGCCTGCGAGTGATTGTCTTCGTAAGTGCTCTTTCTAATTAGCCTCTACGGCAATAAACTCACATAGGAGCAGAGCCACCCCTCACCCCGGCGGAGCGAGCTATCGTCAAGAGCTATGGCGGCTGGACTTTTTTCCTGGCTAACTATGGATTGAAACCTTGGAATACGGACGACGCCAAAGAAGGAAAGCAGATATTAGAAGGCTTGGTTGCTACGCAGCAGCACGACGAAGAAGAATAGCCTTAACCAGGGTACCTCGGTTGCGTAAGTATCTGCTGGCTATTGGAGTGTTGAAGTAAACTGACAATGATACATGGTAATAGATGAATCGTTTTCACGATATGATTACGAGAGACGTATGATGGATATCCTCACAGTGGCAGAGGCTTATGGACTGGGCTAGTACCTTTTAACTAAAGAATAAGTCCAATTATTTTCTTAAGACAAATTCACTACCGGAGCAGCAAATATCCAAAGAGGAGTAGTGCCTATCCAAGGCAGGAAGTAAAGCGGATAGTTAGTAGTTAGTTAGTCTAAGTAGAGCGTTGGAGACCAGACACTAAGTAAACGGCCAAGTGCTGATCGAAGCTTAGACGGATGTAAGTACCTAGGTACCTACCTACATCTTAGCATCTCCAGTGGCGGTGGCTTGCTTCCAGATCTTGATATTTCTATACCCTTGAGTCGTTTGAGTCGTACCATGACAAGCAGTTGTGCTGATAAGTGTTCCAGTGACCAGTTTCTTGTTCCCCTGATCTTCGTGTGGTCCCTTGGCGTAATTATGATGACATGTCTGGGGATCTTTACCTGAGCCAGGGAACATGAACCGACCGCCAAGATCTGAATCCTCCAGAGTTTTTCGAATAAAAAGTGCACTGCTGCTCGTTTATGGCGGGCACAGAAAAACTGCACGCTTCAATTGCACCCGTCGATTATGACTTCCTCTAACGGTATCCTTGAGCCCTTTCTGGGCGCCTTACAGGCATGCGTCTCCGTTCTGTTTACTCTCTTTTGGGGACTTGTTGCAAGGAGGATGAAGTTACTGAAGGAGCAGTCGATCAAAGATCTGTCTGGACTAGGTGTGAGGGTCTTCCTGCCGGCTTTGATAGTTGTCAATCTGGGTTCTCAGCTGCATCTCGACACTGCACTCGATTATATCCCAGTATTAGGTAGGGGGGATCGGACTATACATGCTGTACAGAAACTACTAACATTACTTTATTACAGTTTGGTCGACTGCATATACCGTACTGTCCATTCTGATCTCTCATTTTGTCACCAAACTATTGAGACTACCACCCTGGGTTACTCCGGCATGTGCCTTCAATAACACCACTTCTCTACCATTGTTTCTGATGCAGTCGCTAGAGAGTGCTGGAAGTCTAAAGCTGATTCTTCCGGACGGGAAACCAATGTCTGACGCAGTTGAACAGGCACAGAGTTATTTCCTGGTCTGTGCTGTCATCAGTAAGGTGATAGCTTATGCGACGGGCCCTAGGATGCTCCAAAATGGACGCGGTGGAGATGACCAAGACGAAGAAAATCAGCAGAACGGGGGAGAAAACAATCAGGATACTGAGCCAAGCGAGGAGCAGTTGGATGAAGAGACCCCCTTGTTGCCCGAATCCGTACACAAGGCCGGTCATAAGATGGTCTCCCCATTCAAGCACGGAGCAAACTACGTCTTCTCTCTCTTCCCCAGACGCGTCAAACAGGAACTAGTGTCCGTCGATTCTCCATTTGTGGACACGGCTATCCTCTGTGCTCTGACGGGTACCATTCTCGGGTTGGTGCCTCCCCTCCACAAGGCCTTTTTCGACCCATATGACGAAGGAGGAATCTTCAACGCTTGGTTGACAGCCAGTGTGAAGAATGTTGGGAAACTGTTCACAACATCGCAAGTGTTTGTCGTGGGAGCAAAGCTAGGTGTCAGCTTTGAAAGAATGAAGCGCAGCGAAGGCTCGGGGAAAGTCCCAAAGCGAGCGATCCTTACAATCTTCCTTATCCGTCTAGTTATCTGGCCAGCGTAAGTTAGACAGGATTATGCTTTGATTTTGTATTTCTACAATTACTGATGGCACTTTATACAGAATAAGCATTTCTCTCATCTATGCCCTTGCTCTCAAAACAGGCCTGGTGCGCAATAACCCAATCTTGTGGTTCACAATGATGCTTATGCCAGCTGGTCCTCCCGCGTTGATTATCTCAGGTCTGGCAGAATTTGCCAAGGTGTCGGAGGTTGAGAAGTTTGCGGTTGCCAAAGTCCTTGCGGTATGTAGAAAACTGCACACATCGATTAGATCATTGCTGACTTCTGCAGATCATGTACGGCCTGTCTCCATTCTTCTGTCTCACTATTACCGGTGCTTTGAAGGCCACTCAAGCGGTACTTGAACATAAGTCATGAGAAATCCGAAATTGCGTCGCGACGAAAAGTACATTACAAACGGCGATATAGTTATTAGGCAACTGAACATTGAATTTGCCTACGTTATACCAGTTCTTCTCATGCACTGCGGATGGCGTTCGGATGGTCGAGTAAACTTTATCTACATATATTCCTCCCATTTACCTGGATACCGCCTTTATTTGGAATTCAAACTTTCGCTACACTCTTTCAATATAGATAACTCAGTATACAGTAGTCGACGGCGATTCTAAGGCTTGCATCTCTCTCATTTAGCGCCGAAGTTTCAGACCTCGAACATATCAACCACCTATAAGATGGTCCCCGATATGTACGCGGTGTCCGAAGGGAACTCGTCCAGATATTGCGTAGATCATTGAGTTAATTGTTATGGACTATTATCTGCAAGTTGTTATCTGAGATCTCTAACCGATGTCACATGGTATATAACAGTTATATACTGTTCCCAACCTTCCCGATTCCTACCTCCGAAAGGATCTCTCTTGCGACCGAACTGCTCGTCATACCAACATCGCAAAACTTCATTTTATCTAATATTCTACATGTGGGCAATCTTTTTATTTTCTTGCACAACTCGCTGACCAAGATCAAAGTATGTATCAAACTTAGGTTACGACGACTATATATGCCTGTAGGCATATTGTTGTAGGTCGAGATCCGCATCGTTGTCCCAAGAATCATCCGGAGCCCTGGCCGGAAGTATGTACATACATATGGCGAGTTCGCACAATCGTCGACGGACATGTCCAACATGTTCAGGGGTGTCAAATGGGAACTAGACATGGGATGGTGAGCCACGCTACTTGAATCATGACCATCTACGCTACTGACTTGTAAGGGAGATCTGCAAGTAACATTCATCCTTGAATCCAAACTCCGAATAGTATATGATTCATACGCCACCCTTTCTCCACGATTTCTGGTGCAGCTCATGATCATGATTGTATTAAACATTGCGGATAGTCGTCTTTTCCCCCTAGTTCCAGTCAAATGATTTGCTTTTCGTGCCACTGTAGTGTCCTGGTTACAGTATGGAATCGCGATAGTTCAAGTCACTTGATCGCCAGACTTGGACTTCTTTACAGCATATGAAGTTTTCCCGAAAGTGTTACGTTTTTCAATTCCATCCGAGACAAGAGGCATTTAATAGATCCGAGACTTTTCGCCTGTGTCAGAAAATATATGCTGAGAACTCAGACTAAGACGTGATAGTTATAGCAAGGTATTCATCAAAGATATCTACTGTAAGATAATCTACTGCGATATGTCTAATTGGCCTCGATTTTCCAGACGACGTTTTCGTAGGCTATACACAGAGAAAGTGGAATTCCTATAGTTATTATGTCCAATGCCTCCAATTTGTCTTTACTGACCCGATATATAGAAGTCAACAACAGTGAGATCAGTTATCGGTCTGGCGTATTCCACTACTGAAAATATTAGGTAGATAATCGCAAAGCAGGCTCAATCATGGTTCCTTCTACTAAGGGGCTGTCACGGTCAGGTCTATTCGGCCATATCGACTCATTGCATCGCATTCCACAATTTAGTTCCTATAATCTGTGGAAACCATACGGCTCTCCTCTTACAGAAAAATTCTTACTCAGGTATCTAATCTTTGCCCTCTGCGTTGTTCATCGTTCCAGTACTAATAATAACGGCGTCTTTGAGCATAATATTGAAAGAATTGGTGATAAACAATGGCGAGCCACACGAACTGCAAAGAGAACGTAACACAGAGTGTCCAGCATCTGTCTCAGTGTCCTCAGAAGTTCGTAGAATTTATTCTCCTTGGAGAATGCGGAGTTGCTAAGTACGACTTGTAAATTAGTATCTAATAAGCTCTTTTGCTGACGCCCGTCGCGGGAGTTAACAGGCGGGGAAAAGAGAGTAAAGCAAAACAGAGCGCAACACCATACAGACTTCCGATAGAAATTATTTGCCATGAAGATAGATCCAGTTGCACGGCGACAATTATCAAAATGACAGAGAACCTTCTTCGTCAATGGTTGTCCGACGACTTCGTATTCGACTTTTCTGCAGAGGCAGCTTCCAGAAGTAATGCGAGAATCAGTCATGGTAGGCACAACCGATAATGCCATTGAGCCTTTTCTTATAACGATTCCTCCAGTTCGTAGTCACGTATCATATCATAGGAAGAAAGCTTATCTGAAACCACTTGATTGATGGCCAAAGTAAATCGTTGAGATCCAGAGTCAAACTCAAGGCGACTATCTGCGTACTTGTTTCTGTCGCAAGCACAACATAGGGTTTCTTCGTTGGTCCTGCCTTGCGGAACTTCTCTTATCAACATAGGACGTCGCCTTCTTTGGGGGGGATGTTTTCAATGTCGGATCCGGGCAACGGGGCAACATACTGGTGGGTCTGGGCTGCTGTGTCTTCTTCTTCGCTCCAGAACTCGTACTCTGGACCATCCTGAGGTTCAGAGACATAGTAGCGAAGAAAAAGCTCGGAGGGTGCGTCGGTCCTAGATAGAAAGCTGTAGATAGGCGAAACCAGAACTTTTAATGTACCAGACTTGTCGAAATGGGCTTGCAGGAGACGGCCATGTCGCGGCCCAAAAAGAGATATAGCCAGTACCTATTGAGATTAGAATGGGTTAGCGCAGTTGAATATCAGACTTGGGCAAGATAGCAGGGCAAAAAGAAAGGTTAAATATACTTACTGGAAAAAGCGATGTTTTTTCAAATTCCTTCTGCTGCAGACGGTTTTCAATTGCTTGTGCAATAGGTCCTAATTCGCCAAGCAATAATTCATTATCTTTGGCTTCTGCTCCAGTGCAAATAACGAGTATAATATGCGGGCGAAGTGTTTCTGGGTTATCGTCGTCGTCCTGCCACTCCCTCTGGGCATATGTATCCCAATGTAGAAAGTCTCCACGATGGCCATACATTAGTCTCTGTCCATTATCCCAGAACGAATTGTCATGTCTGCATTATCGAAATTATATATTAGAACATAAATTTCATTGATAATATATTCGAAAACTTACTCGATTTAGGACTACTTACTTGATTTGGGACCATCCAGTGATTTCTTCAAGAAATTCATCATCTCGCCCAATCTGCTTGCGCAAGTAGACGTAACAGACTTGCAAATAGTTGTAGGTTTGAAATGCTCTTTCCCTCATGATAATTGAAGGAGAAACATTTTTCATATTTGCAGGTTCATCATAGCTTGCGTCAAAGTCGATATAATAATCGATACCGCCCCCGTCGAGTTCAGACTCGGGAATTGAATATTTTCCAAACTCCTCCAAGGTCATAGGTCTAAAGAGGCAGGCTTTAGAATTTGAGGAAATTCCTGTCATAAGGATCAAAAGATCTAAGAGAAATGCCGAGGCTAGTAAGTTCGTCCTGTCCATAAGCTGCCTGGGCTTGGGAATCTAGTTTTTCGAGCAAGCCCGATAGTGCTTGGTTGTATTTGTCTCTTAGGAGAGCTCGTTCATGAATGGACGCCATAGTGGCACAAAAGAGAGATACAAGAACCTCACTTTGGTTGAGAAACGAAGGCCAAATCCCAGAGAAATGAATAGCGGAGTAGATATAGTCTCTTACGTCGGTAGTTGTTGGATGTCGGACCCTTCGGGTGTTCCTCTTGGCCGCTCTGTTCACTGGTGTCGCGTGACCTAGGCGAACCCATACTTAAGTACCTAGGCTCTAGTTCAATCAAGCAAGCTTTCTATATCTGCGATCAGGAGGGGAAACAAGTGCAGTCGACCGTCGGAAATGTATCATTGGTGGAAATTCAAATATAGTACTCCGTATATCGTCCGAACACTCTGACAGCACAATAAGTATATTTAGCCATGACGTCCCGCTTCAGGTTGGGGATTAGAGATGGTCAGTCCACGGAGAACATATATGTATGTACATACATATATTGCATCCTTGTAACTATAAGGTGTTGCTTATACATGAAGAGGGATGCGACGCTCTTACACGAGGTTAGGATTGAGGTTATCAGGCTGATTCTATAGTTGGAATAGGGCGCAAGCTTTCTATCCATTCACAATGCTTCAACTCAATCTCCCCCTCATCCTCCTACTATACACCTCCCTATCCCAAGGAACAATCGTCCGACGACCCATCATCACCCGTTTCAACCCAACCCGACGCACTGTATCATCCAACTACACAACTCCCATCCAGATCGGAAACGGCAACTTCGCTTTCGGAGCCGACATCACCGGTCTACAGACCCTTCAACCTTTCAACACGCTGTCATCATGGGGTTGGCACAATACCTCACTGCCAAACAATACAACGCCTGCAAACTTCACGGGGCTCGATTGGTGGACGCACGGCAGGCTGGTGAATTACGACCAGCCGAATCCTGCAGAGCCGGAGATTTCGCAGTGGTTGATCGCGAATCCGCATAGGGTCAATCTGGGGAGGGTAGGGTTTGCTTTTTTCGAGGGAGATGTGGCAGTCAACGTGTTGATGGAGAGAGATGTGTCTTCTGCAATGCAGGAATTAGATCTCTATTCTGGATCTGTCAAGTCTGTTTTTACGGTCAATGGGTCAGAGGTCGAAGTCACTACCGTGGTAGATCCACAAACAGACACTTTGGCCGTCAAGACATCCTCGACGCTGCTGAATGAGGGCCGACTAGGGTTCTTTGTGGATTATCCATATGCGACGGATGTGAATAAATTCGAGGCTCCGTACGTTGGTGATTGGGATGCAGTCAACAAGCATAAGACCGATCTCGAGAATGAGAATGGAAATGGAGCGCATGGTGCTGCGAAGATTACGCACAAGATGGATAACACCGTTTATTACACCTATTTGAGATGGAATGAGAAGTCTCTCCTCCAAACAGCACGACAAACCCTACGTTTGAACTCGCATACTGGCGATTCGGCCTGGATACAGCCATCACTTGGAAACAGCGCTTGAATGAGCCCGTTCCAGAGACATGGAGTACTGTTGCAGCACATCTCGCACCGCTTCCCACCACCAAGTCCCCAACGGGAGAGGAAACCTACACTCTCTACGAAGGAATCTCTAACATGTGGAGGGACCCCCAGACCGTGATGGATCATCCAGCCTTGACAGCTATCTACGGCCTGCTCCCCGCACCGTCCCGCGCACCAGACATTCTGAACCGCACCATTCTCACTGCCACTGCGGTCGAGGTTGCCCGTGCTTGGAATTTCACTGATTGTTGGGGTTGGGACTTTCCCATGCTTGCCATGAATTCAGTGCGGTTAGGCGATGTAGATGCGGCCGTGAGGTATCTGGTTGACGAGTACTTCCAGTTTGACGACGTCGGCATGCCCATAGGATCAGAGGGAAAGGCACCCACGCCGTATTTTCCCGGAAGTGGAGGATTACTGCAGGCTGTGGCAATGATGGCTGGCGGGTGGGGAGGAGAGGACACAGGATTTGTACCGGCTTTTCCAAGAGATTGGATGGCCAGAGTAGAAAAGTTTAAAGGAGTCCTATGAATTGAGACATTGGTGTAGGCAACCGGGTAAAAGGATGCGAGTAAAATATTAAAATATGAATTCTGTGATGAATTTCCGCGGCATTGTTCTGTGCATATGCCATTTCCTGCGTCATGCTATTTTCACACCTGGACAAACAACAACTGTATGGGGAATATCTCACAGAGAATGGAATGCTTTGCCGGCAGGGATATCTTTCTGAAAAGTGAAATATCAAACATAGAAGATAAATTGATGCCAGGCAGAATGTATAATTTAGCAAGCATTGACAGCAACCGCTTACTTGCTGCGCTTGTAGATCTTGGCGAGGAATGCCTCAAAAACTTCCTTCTTGAGGCCTTGAGTCTCGTCCACGGCGGCGATCTTGGCCCGCAGGTCGCCAACAGTCTTCTCCTCATTGTCCTTGTACACCTGCTCCAGCTGCAGCTCATTGAAGATGGTCTTGACTTTGGCTTCGAGCTCACGGTCCTTGCGACCGTAGGCGGCGTCGAGCGTCTTGCGCTGCTCGGGTGTGGCTCTCTGCAGTGCCTGATTGATCAGCCACGAGCACTTGTTATCCTGAATATCAGTACCGATCTTTCCAATGACTGCTGGGTCACCGAAGGCATCCAGGTAGTCGTCCTGGATCTGGAAATACTGGCCAAGAGGGATGAGGATATCGTGAGCCTGGCGGAGGTTCTCCTCCGTCGCAAGTTGGAGGTAGTGCAAAGCCAGGGCCACGGGAAGGTAGAAGCTGTAATAAGCAGTCTTGTAGGTCACGATGAACATGTACTTCTCCATGGAGAAGTTGTCCAGGTTGACATTGTCCTCTGGGGCGGTGATCAGGTCGCACAGCTGACCCAGCTCGGTCTGCCAGGTGGTCTCATGGAAGAGCTCCACAAGATCGACGTACGCGGGGTGCGAACGGAAATGTTTCTTGAGAATGATGTAGATACCGGATTCCAGCATGAAAGCGTCGTTGATTGCGATCATGCCCACGCCCTCCTGGCGGTACCAACAGGGCTGGCCACGTCGAGTGATGGAGCTGTCCATGATGTCGTCACTAACGAGGAAGAAGGCCTGCAGAAGCTCCGTGAGCCAGCCCAGCATGCTGAGGTGCTTGAACTGCTCGTCTGTCAGGGGCTTCTTGAGAAGAGCCAGGCCGGTATCCGGAACGGAGAGACCACGGTTCAGCTTGCCGCCAGGAGTGTTGACATTGAGGGACTGCGCAATTAAGATATCTCGTTAGCATAAACAGTTGACATAGAAAGCAACTGAACTACTAGCTAACCTTCTCAAACCACTGGAGAGCGTTCTCCGGCACATTGTACTTCTTCGCAGCCTCCTTGAGGTCCTCCACCAACGAGGGGAAGACCGCCTCGAAGTCCGCACGCTTGACGGTAGTCGCCATATTTGAGAAGCACAGTCGAACCGGGCTGGGAAGAATGGAAAAGAGAAGTAAACCTCCGTTGATGACGGTTAATGACGGACAGAAAAGGGGGCGAGGCAGCACAATTCTAAGTAAGATTCTCTAGTTACACCAAGTCGATAACCCCGCGTCGAGTGTTTGCTTTGTTTGCCCGCGGATTTGGTTCGCGCTTCACAGTATCTAGGTGAGCAGTTACTGCGAAGCCGACGGTCTCTTGACGCTTCTCCATTTATTTTTCTAAAAGTGCTTCCGGGGCTCAATTGACTGTGGATAATTGATATGGCTGGTATGTTCACTGACGCTCACCCCGTGACTGCTTTCTAAGTATTCTGCTGTCGCGTCCAACTGCATGGCTCCGGAGACACGCGTGGACTGCATATTAACGCAATCTAGATCCTGTTTCCTGCGAATAAGAAGCTCGCACCATATACAATTACGATCACTGACATATTGCTTATTTTTGAGCCTAGGATGTTGACGAATTGTTCCAGCCTGGATTCCCCAATTGCTGAGTCCTAAGTTCGACAGTCGACAGCTCCGATTGACGACCAGTCCAGTCCGTCCGGTCATCAGAGAAAGAAAGTCCCACAGACCGATTCGCGTGTATCCTGGGTAAGAGAGCCAGTTTGGTTCTCAGAAACGATTATGGCAGTCACCTTTACGGAGGATAACATCAGGGATCTACGGCATCGCCTGGAGGATGCGGCCATCAAGTGTTCGGAGCGCTGCTTGTATCAGTCAGCCAAATGGTAATATGTCACGGTTCTTGAGCGGCTGTGCAATATTGATGGCATATTTTAGGGCTGCTGAGATGCTAGATTCTCTATTACCCGTCGACGATTCCGAGACTGACCCCGATTCGCCCATGGACCTTGCGGAGCCTCCCACAGCTCCCAGTAACCCATTTCTTCGCAACCAAGATCCTCTAGAAGCTACACTCGAAGCTCAGGAAGCACATAAATACCTTCTCGCAAAGTCCTACTTTGACACTCGTGAATACGACCGCTGCGCGGCCGTCTTCCTCCCTCCGACGATACCTACTGTACCTCTCTCATCTGTCTCTCCAAACACGAAATCGCGAACGTCCCTGACACCGCAGAAAGGGAAGACAAAGGCGTCTCCGTTTGCTGGTCTGAAGGCAAATACCAACACCAGGAATCCGTATCCCCGCTTGAGTCAAAAGTCGCTGTTCCTCGCCTTGTACGCGAAATACCTCGCAGGAGAAAAGCGCAAAGATGAAGAGACGGAAATGGTACTAGGGCCCGCAGATGGCGGCATGACTGTCAACCGTGAACTGCCAGAGCTCGCTAGGGGTCTGGAGGGGTGGTTTGCAGAAAGAAGGGAAGGGGGTTTGGAAGACCGTGGCCAAGGGTGGCTGGAATACCTATACGGCGTCATTTTATTGAAAGGCAAAAACGAAGAGGAGGCCAAAAAATGGTTGATCCGCAGTGTTCATCTATATCCTTTCCACTGGGGAGCCTGGCAGGAATTGAATGATTTGCTGTCCAAGACGGAAGATGTATGTTTCTTGGATACTTTCATGCCTATCTGGGTGCTAACTGTCCAACAGCTCAGGCAGGTAGCTGATCTGCTGCCGCAAAATATCATGACCCTCATATTTCACTGCTACTGCAGCCAAGAGCTGTATCAAGCAACGGAAGACACTCACCAGACATTAACAGAACTCGAATCTATTTTCCCTAACAGCTCGTTTCTAAAGACTCAAAGAGCTCTCCTTTATTATCACTCTAAAGGTACGTCTGTTCGCTTACATTCAAATTCCTACGCTTATTCGAAGCAGACTTCGAGGAAGCATCACACCTATTTTCCGACATTCTCATAGCAGAACCCCATCGTCTTGACAGTCTAGATCACTATTCGAATATCCTTTACGTTATGGGAGCTCGACCACAGCTTGCTTTCATTGCTCAACTTGCAACCGCAACGGACAAGTTCCGTCCAGAGACATGCTGCGTTGTGGGCAACTACTATTCCCTTAAATCTGAACACGAGAAAGCGGTCATGTATTTCCGTCGTGCCCTAACCTTAGACCGCAACTTCTTGTCAGCGTGGACGCTTATGGGCCACGAATACATCGAAATGAAGAACACCCACGCCGCCATCGAGTCATACCGCCGCGCTGTGGATGTCAATCGCAAGGACTACCGCGCTTGGTATGGTCTGGGCCAGGCATATGAAGTCCTGGATATGTCTTTCTACGCTCTCTTCTACTACCAACGCGCTGCAGCTCTCCGACCATACGATCCTAAGATGTGGCAGGCGGTGGGATCATGCTACGCCAAGATGGGCCGTGTCGAGCAGAGCATAAAAGCACTTAAACGCGCTCTCGTCGCCGGCTCGTACTATGAACCAGGTGACTCACAAGGCGGGCCGGGTCGAAAGATCCTGGATCCAGAAACCCTCTATCAGATCGCAACCCTCTACGAACGCCTAGAGGACGAGGAAGAAGCTGCTGCATACATGGAGCTCACGCTGCAGCAAGAGAGCGGTGAAGTCATCCGTCAGGATGCTGATGACGACTCCGACGCGGAAACTGAATCGGGAGATGAAACTGGGCGCAGCCGTCGCCGTCGCGGAAAGCTCTACGACGACGAAGACGAGGAAAATGAAGCTGTTGGTGGCACTGGCGTTACGGCTACGACTTCCAAAGCTCGACTGTGGCTCGCGCGCTGGGCACTCAGACACGGCGACCTCGACCGCGCCGATCAGTTGGCCGGAGAATTATGTCAGGACGGAGTAGAGGTCGAGGAAGCAAAAGCCTTAATGAGAGATGTCAGAGCAAGGCGTGAAGGAGGGGGTTAAGGACAGAATGCACTGGCACTACTTTCATTGTATGATATCCTGGGCATATGGTCAAGGGCGTTTTACTCGCTAGGGTTTCAATAAGCGGTTCAAATAGGATATTCTCAGATGTGCTAAGACCTTTCCAACGGTGTAAAATGTATACACCACATCATTCGCTCATATGCTGAACGGTCCTCTTACTTTTAAGAAAAGTAGAAGCTCTGGAGAAAGCATGGCGCATTTTGTATGCAAATACAAAGTTCAGGAACCAATTGAAGAACCAAATCTGGAAGAGTTTGGTAATGGGTATAAAAAGCGATAAAAGGGTACGTAGATAAAGGCACAATAGAGGGGTATATGGATGCTTTCTGGTGGAAAAGCAATGATGGACACTGCTGGACGACTTTGCAATTTAAGGTCTCAGACAGAGGCCTTGGTGTCCACATAGAGGTCACCATTTACATGGACCAGAGGCTCAATGGAGAGGAACTCCCCAAGACCTTGTAGCATAGTGCAATCCCACGCCATGTGGATAGTGCTAACCTTGTTATCGCCTCCGGGAGCCATGCCTGTTTGCCCGGCCAATGAGTATCTCGGTTCCGCCGGGCCCTGTGCTTCAACCTGGAGTCTATCTACATTCCCTGGGCTGAGACTGTGGTCCCATGTGATGCATGAATAGAAGTGATCCATAGCTATTTGCTTCCATGTCTGTCTAAGACAAAATCTGCTGGATTCGATGTCTGTCCTGTCTTTCAGAAGTCGCCAATCTAGCACAAAGAGATGACCTTTGGAAGGTACCTCCTGCTGGGTGGTCGATATGCGGGTCGCAAGCTCGGTGCTTATAGTCGATATCTCATCAAGAAGCCTTTTCCGGTGGTTGATGTCGACAAAAACGACCCCTAGCGCAATATTCGCAGAAGCTGCAGCAGGGTTCGATCTGGTCAAAGCTTGTCGGGTCTTCGTATTGACTAGTTCGTCAATGAAGTAGCACGCATCGGAGGTGACTCGGCATTCTCGGCATTCTCGTGTTTCTGGTATATGGTTCCTCCCATCTAAGTTTGAAGAGAGGGATCGACCAATATAAATAGGAATCGTAGTGAGCGGTGATCTGAGGCAAATCTGGACGGGAATCGCTTTATCAGGATTCTGTGGGACACTGACTGTTCCTGTTTCCTGTACGACAGTGGATCTATTCCGTTCGATTACTTCCGTCTTGTCAGGAAGTTGATGTGAAGTAGCCCGCTGTGAAACTGAATTCTCATCCTGAACCGATGCCATCATGATTGAACCACGGCTCCCTAAATCTGCACTGTCCTTCCGTGGCTGTATGTTATCAAGGGAAGTCAAAGCGCAACTTGATAGAGGAGTTGTCTGCTGGGCCTGTAGAGAGACTTGACTATTGTCTGTGAAAATGACGATATCCTGTTCGGAGGCATGAGATATTTTTTGGTTCTTCCGCTGATGACCCTCTTCAGAAATATCTTGGAAAGCACTGGAAAGACGGCGCTTTATAACAGGCCGCGCGCGTGAGCGCTCCCATGTTGTTTGTATCTCTTGACACAGAGGACTGGTGCCTGGGCTGTGTGTAACTAATGAATGGCGGGGGACGCTTGGACTAGTGCTCAATACCTGCCTGGAAGACGGTGAGACGGAAGATGGTGAGATAGAAGCCGCGGAAGGCGTTGAGCAGCGTGACACAGTCGTATCCTGAGACCTGTCAACTATGTACTCTGACCTGTTATCTTTATGCTCCACCCGTTTCCTCCAGCTGACCGTCTCCTGCAATAGCTCATCAGTTGGGACAGAGCGGGCCTTTTCTGCCAGCTCCTGTAGCTCTGCAAAAGAAACCGTCTCCTCAAAGGCCCTATCAACGTGGATCTTTAGGACCCGTGGAAAGCGAAGCGTGAAATATGAAGCATTCGAGGGCTTGTCAAACCCGCTTCCCAGCAATTCCACTACAAACGGGACCTTAAAGGCGGCATCCATGTCGGGCAGGTCTGTACGGCCTTTTTGCACAATGAATGCAGAATTCGAGTCCGGCTCGCAAGCACGAAATCGGCCTATAGAATTCAGAAGATGCATAAACTTTTGACTCAAGGAGTGATGATCGATAACATCAATGATCCTGAACTTAGGGAGTGCGTTAAATTGAGAGACGGCATTCTTATTTTCAAGACATCCGACATGGAAATGAGTCCATAGTAAAGCTTGAGTGCCCTTCAGAGCACTAGCATCTCGGGAATTGTAACCTCCACCGATAAGCACAAGATCAACGGTGTCACCAAGTCCTGGTATATAGTCTTTCTTGAGTTTAATCCATCGTCCAAATGTCTGGTCCATCTCTGTTGAAAGGATCGGAAAGTAGGGCTCGTCGCAACATTTGAGCACAAAACCCTCCCATCGCTGCGCTATTCCTCTAGCGAAGGTCCTTTCAAGGCGGCTTTTGCTGTCGCTGCGAGAGAAGTCTATGACTTCCTGCTCTGCAATTCCGGCCCGGCCTGGTATCGGTGCAATGATTTTCTTAAGAAGAAGTCTCCGTTCCCGATGGGGCCACGCTAGACAGATATTATCGTCATATAATAGGACATCATAAAACATGATCATTAAGTGTTCATAAGGTCGTGGCCTAAATCGGTTAGTCATGGCTCAAATGTCTTGTAGCGAAGCACGACTTACTGTGAATCGCTATCCGTTCCAATAAACGTTCCAGAACGTGTTATATATTTTCTTAGTTTATGAAACTCCAATATTTTTTCTTCCCTGTCACTCCAGACAAGTAATTCGCCTTCTAGAATGCATCGCCGCGAGAAAGTGCAATCGCGCTGTCCCATCCGCAAACATTGCTTGATCACGTTATGAATACCAATTCGGTCAATCGTCGAGTCCTTGCCACTCTTAGAAAATATTTGTATGCAGTCTGGCTGCTGGGAAAGATCAACATGGATTTGGCAATACTCTCCATCGTATTTTCGCTCGACGCTCATTCTTCGTCGGCCGACCATCTGGCAACAGTGTTTGATGCTTCTTGCTTTATAAAAGTCAGGCCGGCCAACCTTGATCCCGATCCGTGGAATTAGATACTGGATTGCGTTTTCACACAGTAACCTAGCGACTCCAGGTTCTGGGCATGGCTGGAAGCAATTGAGTGGACTGGTGCTTAGCATACCCGCAGCGGCTTCGAACGAATCCTGTAGGAGAAGGAGGTGAGGCAGGAGGAAATGGATCTTATGCAGGATGAATTTTCCAGGTAACATGACCGGACAATAAGACTTAAGTATCAGGCGAGTAAGCCATTTTGCATCCCTACTGCTCACTCTCCGATAGAGGGGCCCAAGTGTGTCCTCAACGTCGACTGCTGTGTGCTGTCTGCGTAGTCGGGGCCCAGAAAACCGACATCTGGAGGCAAGCTTGTCCATAGCAGCATCGATTTCTTCCAGTGTGAGTTCCCGGCCATTTGGGACATAATTTTCAGCTTGCCGCATCACGTTCTCAACACATTGGCCGAGGTCACTGCCTCCGCTGGCTCTCCAGCTGTCGAGCTCTTCTTTTCTCGAGACACCTAATAGAAGGCATCGAGCAATGACTCTGGCCAGCGAGGCATCTTGGAGCCAGTAGACTCTGTCCGTTCGTTTCTCTGGAAAGAAACAGGAAAGGAGGGCCAAAAGATCCGTGTCCTTCTCAGCGATCTGTCTACGGTGAAGCTTGAACCAGGAATTTATAGTCGAAATATCGGGGTCTCTGCTTCGCGCTGCAGTGGACGCCTTCACTATCCTGTTAGCTTCGAGGTCGGAGAGTAAGTCGCACAAGAAAGAGAATTTGAATCCCATTCCATGCTCTCGGCACGGCCAATGTATGCTCTGCGGCTGTTCTAGCTGCGTGACCTGACGAATACAATATGTTGATTCAAATGAGGTGCACACAACACCCAAGGCTGGAACAAGATATATACATAGACACTAAGAGAACTTAGGAAGGCCTTAGACACTTGATATTTTCTGTTAACAGTGAGGGTTTCCAGGAGAATGGTGCGGGACACGGCAGACGCGAGACTTTATTAGGGCCAGACGGAGACGCGTCCATGGAACGCCTGGTCACGTGCGCTGATTTACACTTATATAGCGGTAATATCAATATCCACGCCGGTCTAGATCATTTTTGTAGCTGTCTAATTTCGGGATAGCAGCATTTCTGCATTCATGTAAGTAGATAGAATACATTACTGAAAAGGCGACTGCGTTGGTCGCAATCGTAACATGCTTTCAGTGCGCAGCATGACAAGCGCCACCTTGTCCAAAGACCATGATCGCCAAACTCCGTCCCAGTGCCTAAGATCCATATCCGCCAACAGTAAACACAGCTTACACGGTTGAAAGCTGAGAGGGAGTCGTCTCTCAAAGAATACCTTGCTTTTGGAGACTGCAATCTCGTTAGCATGTCACGTGGTAAAAGATATAAGGCAAGAAAGAGGATAACATACTCAAGATAGATTCTTTCAGGCATGACATTGCCTTCAGCATCTTCCATTTGTACCACATTCTCACGGGAGTCTCTTTCTTTCTTTCGATTCTGTTCTAGCTTCTCCCACAACTGAATAGCATCTTCGATCCTAGTAATCTCGCGGAAAAGATTGGTCTGCGATGTGATTCCAAGACATTTGAGCCCATAGATGTGTCGAGCTTCTGAGAAATGCTTGTCGAAGGCACGACGACCCATGTATACGAAATTTCCACAAATCTCGCAGGGAAACTCGACCCCAAGACCATGGAGCTTATAGAGCCAGTAAGGAATGGGTTTGCCATCCCAAGCCAGCGGTAACTTCAGGGGGTTATAAATCTTCTCGTCACCTTCCTCGTCTGACTCGTCTTCTCGACGCCCAGTCTGCTCCGACTCTGCGAACAAAGCTTCGAGTTCCATCTGGCGCTCACGCTCGGTCATACCTTGCTTCCGCTCCACATTGACTCGTGTCGCTTGTCGCTCCGAGTCGAGAGCCTGGGCCAAGGACCGGATACGGTGCTCACGCTCCGCAATTGCCCTCTCTTTCAATCTCTGCGCGGCAGAGTTTACAACACCACTAGAGACAACCTTTGCGTCGCCGGGTCCTTGAGACTTTCGAGCCTCCGCTGCTCGAATGTGTTTCTTGCCAGTGAGGTGATTTCTGTAGACGTTCTCGTTCTTAAACTCCTTTTCGCAATCTGCGCACCATATTCCTTCTCCAGTGCCTTCAGTCTTCGGTCCCTGGGCGCCATCCGCTGGCTTCTCTTCGCCCCAACCAGGAATCTCGTTGGCATTCCATTGCTTGTCAAACTCCTCATCGAAGCTGGCAAAAAGCTTGTCGAGGTCCTGAAGGGGGCGCACTCGCTTAATAAAGCTCTCCAAGTAACTTGCCAGGCCGCCCACGTACTTAAAGTACCTATCTGACACTTTGTTGCTTCGTTTGACGGGGAGCTTGGGCGGAGTAAAAGCATCGAACACGTCGAGGTATTGTATATAGGTAAGACGCTTAACACCCGGCAAATTTAGGTATTCCTCGTGATTTTCAGTCAGATCCAAAAACTGTCCAAAGGCTTCTTCTCCAGTGAACATGTTCTCAACCCCAGACCCGAACCCATTTTCTTCTCCTGGTTGCCGCCTCTTGTAAGCCCGTTCCAAATTTTCCACTGGCTCGTTCGGGTATCGTCTATGGAAGTCCTTGATCTCGTCCAGACGCTTGTAGAACTCTTCGAATGGATCACCCGTTGAGATAGCCTGTATCTCTTTCTCTCTCAGTCCTTCTGCATCTTTGTAGATATCAAGGAGTCTCTGTGATTGCTCCTCAATGCGCGTTAAAAAGCCGGCGATTTCGTGGTCGCGATTCAAGCGTTCCCGAATCTGTTGCCCAGAAACTGTTAGCAAATTTGAATGTTATGTTGAGGCTGATGTTAAGCAACAACGTACGTTTCGCGGTTCTTCAGAAACTCGATCGCTGATCCCCTGCTCCAGCCTCTCCAAATCCTCGTGGATAAACCTCTGATCTTCCAGTAACATGATGAGCAACAGGCCAGTTGAGATCTTGCTGCGCAACTGGATTGTTCGTGCTTAGAGATCGCAAGTAGCCACTTACCGGGCGACCTGCACGACAGCTTTTCCGAGAAAGCTTCTCACGTGACGATAGCGGGTGGCGCTCGGACCAGACAAAAAGTCGTCGCGAGGAGTTCTGGAGAAGTGAACAGCTCACTTGATACCATTATCTCATTGACAGATCTTTTCTCCTCCTCTTTACCGTTACTTAAGCACTTTCAAGATGGCGGACGGTATTGATCGCAAGGCTGATGGTAAGCTACGGGTGGTCGTGCCCATTTGCAGTTCAAGGCTGACATTTGGTATAGATAGGATGGAGTTCACGACCTCCAAGGAGGTCACGGTTGCTCCGACCTTCGAGGACATGCACTTGAAGGAGAACCTACTACGCGGTATCTATGCGTATGGTTATGAATCGCCATCCGCTGTCCAGTCTCGCGCAATCGTTCAGATTTGCAAGGGTCGCGATACTATCGCGCAAGCACAGTCTGGTACCGGTAAAACGGCGACTTTCTCAATTAGTATCCTGCAAGTCATTGACACCGTTGTCCGTGAGACTCAAGGTAAGAGATATCTTGCGACTCTGCATGTATAGTGTATACTTATCGAAACTGTAGCTCTCGTCCTATCTCCTACCCGCGAACTTGCTACCCAGATTCAGTCCGTCGTGATGGCTTTGGGAGACTACATGAACGTCCAATGCCACGCCTGTATCGGTGGAACTAACGTCGGTGAGGATATTCGAAAGCTTGAATATGGACAACATGTCGTCTCTGGAACCCCCGGAAGAGTTGCAGATATGATCCGTCGCCGCCACCTGCGCACTCGCAACATCAAGATGCTTGTTCTCGATGAGGCAGACGAACTCTTGAACCGTGGTTTCCGTGAGCAGATCTATGATGTGTACCGTTACCTGCCTCCTGCAACTCAGGTTGTCGTTGTCTCTGCCACTCTACCTTACGACGTCCTTGATATGACGACCAAGTTCATGACGGATCCAGTGCGCATTCTGGTCAAGCGTGATGAGTTGACACTCGAGGGTCTCAAGCAGTATTTCATTGCTGTCGAGAAGGAGGAGTGGAAGTTTGATACTCTTTGTGATCTCTACGACACTTTGACCATCACTCAAGCTGTTATTTTCTGCAACACTCGCCGCAAGGTCGACTGGCTTACCGACAAGATGCGGGAGGCAAACTTCACCGTCTCTAGCATGCACGGAGAGATGCCGCAGAAGGAACGTGACAGTATTATGCAGGACTTCAGACAGGGCAACTCTCGAGTGCTCATTTCGACCGACGTCTGGGCCCGTGGTATCGACGTGCAACAGGTGTCGCTTGTCATCAACTACGACCTACCCAGCAACCGTGAGAACTACATCCACAGAATTGGTCGAAGTGGTCGATTCGGCCGGAAGGGTGTTGCCATCAACTTCGTCACTAGCGAGGATGTCAGAATTCTCCGAGACATCGAGTTGTACTACTCTACTCAGATTGATGAGATGCCTATGAATGGTCAGTCATCCTCATTAAACGTGCAGCTACCCCGTACATTCTTAACTAACATATCCATAGTCGCGGATCTGCTGTCTTAATGGATGACTCTTATTTCACGGAGTGTTCTTTCTCCTCACCTGTTACAATATCTTTTCTTAGTCTCCCGTGTCGAAAGCGGAATCCTCCTGGGCAACTAGCATCAAGCGGGCAATGGATAAAACCCATCTTAGGGCCAGAGGTGGTTACATTGCGTTTTCTGGCTGCATCATAGCATAGCCAGAAACAATAAACAACAGGGAAGGCCGGTACAAGCGTGGAGGAAATGGGAAAAATACCAAATTGGTGAGTCTCCCCGTTCCTATCATCACAACTCATTCCAAATCGAAACCAGCAAAGCTAATATCCACCTTTTCGCTTTCTTGCCGCAACAGCTATAGCTTTCAATATCCATCAAACAGCAAAACCGAACGGCCTTTCGGCCTTTTCTTCAAATTATCTAGTGGAATATTGTCAATGTTCACTTTCCAAATATCGGCATGAAATATGGACATCAGTCGTCCACTTGGCGTGTTTCTGAGAGCCTAATAAGAGCTCCATTATGAGTTACCGTATGAATGAGAGAAATGATATATTGAGACTTTTGTTTTATTTTCATCCTGTTCGGCGTGGAAGATAACTGAAGTGGTAATGAATCATGCAGACTTCTTCTCGCCGTGATACCATTTCCAGTTAATATCGTACGTATGCCTGAAAGACGATGCATTACTCGATTTTATCTTCGATGAAAGACCGGAGGTTAAAAGAAAAAGACATACGAACAGACATAATTGCTGGTAAATATTCAGAGTAAATGGAGTAAGGGAAAAGCAAGACACAGGACCGCACTCCGCCACCGTAAGTTAGCCTCGCAACCAGTTTCACCATGACCCGATGATGAACAATTCGCATAACAAACAACATGAAAAATGGTGAGACTCGTTCAATGACCAGTGATGCAAGGACCTAGACATGGGTGTGATATGTTTGTGTGCCAAAATGAGAGAGGGTCCACTCCGCTGTCTTTCTCAAAAATGCGCATGAACATTGCAAGGGGCCAAGTCACAGATGAGGAAAATATGTCTAAAATGCAGAAGAGACCCGATGTTTTCAGGGAAAAAGAAGAAATCTTGGGTATGATTCTCTCCGGATGATGCAAGACGGCAGAACGAAGCTACATGGAATGACTTGATTATGAGGGCTTTCCGGGTTAAAGACTCGTCGTCGATCGCAACGCGCTTGTACGCGCAAACCCGTTTGACGAAGGTATTCTGCGTTTCCCTGCTGCTGCGTCACTCGGAGGTTCCCGTGTCCAGCTAAATCGTGTTAATACTGAAGGATCGTTAGATGGAGACATGGCTAACATACATCCGAACTATTCGGTCGTCGCCGGCGGAGGCAAACATGCCGGGATCGGCGGGGTTCCACGAGATTGCATTGACACAACCGGACAAGTGACCCTCTAATGTCTCCACGAGGGTACTATTTTCTTTGTGCCAGATGTATATTCGAGCGTCTGCACCAAGTTAGAACATGGAGAAACTGGAAGATTAAATATCTTACCTTCACTACCACTGACAACGAAATTTTCCGCCGCACCGCCGAAAGTACTTCGGATAACATACTCGCCTTGCTTCTGCCCTCGGAACCGTCGTATAACGTCCGTGGTCTCAATATCGATAAGTTGTATCTGCCCCTCCGCGAGGTTGACCAGCATATACCTCGAGTCATGACTAACAGTGACAGATGTTGGCTTGCTCTTCAAAGATAAGCAATATTCTTCTTCGTGTGTTGAGAAGTTGTAAACATGGACTCTCTTATCGACATCAGCCGCAATTAACCGTCTCCCATCTGGCGTTATGGCACAGTCTTGGACTCGGAAAGCCCCAGGCCACCTGTACAATGGATCACCTCCAATACTCCAGTGACAAAGCGACGACGTGAGATCAAGAGATGCTGTTACAAAAGACTGTCCATCTGCAGCCCAAGCTGCCGCAGTTACTGGCTCGCTGTGGTGGTCGATGGTGAGAAGAAGGAGTCCCGTCTACAAAGGAACCGTAAGCTTTGCGTTCAGAAATAGGGGCAATGGTGACACCTACCTCTACATTCCATACTCGAGCCTTTTTGTCCTGAGAGCACGCAATTAATTTTGTGTCATCTGGACTCCAACTCACATGAGCTACCGGCCCTTCGTGCTCCACGAATCTGTGCAAAACAGTAAATGTAGCAGTATCGTAGATTATGACACTGTGATCTCGACTTGCTGTTGCTAGTTTCGTGCCATCATGAGAAAATTCACAGTACCAGACTTCATTGGAATGCTGGCTCAGCTCAATAGTAGCGCGGAGCGGGAAATCATTCCTGTCACACATATGATCGGAATAAAGTGAGGGAGCCGCAGCAGTATTGTGATAGAGACACTGGTTGATCTGGCTCTGTTTTACATGGTTCAACAACACAGCGAGACGGTGGTCCGGTATCATAACCGATGGTGATATGGACTCTGGTGCTGCTTAGCATTTGTGCGATGAAACACTTGACTTTGAAGGTATAAAACTCACTTGATAATTCCGACAATAATCGTTCTCGAGAGGGACCCAAAGGTCCGTCCCAACCGGCTTGTTCATGCAAATGCTCGGCGGGGCACATGAGGAGACTATATGAAAAGACCGCTTAGTATACGCTCCTAAGGCAAGAGTGACGACAGACCCATCGAATCTAATCTCACCTTGAAAGAGCGTGGAGCTGGGGGATATTATAATTGAGTGGTGTCAGCTCTTGACGAAGGACCATTAATGCTGCACCAAGATCCCGCGCTTCCAATAGCTCGAGAAATTTTTGTTGCCGGAGGCAAAACAACATTTCGTTCTTGTCTGCATTCTCTGCCAAGACTAGTCTTGGTTCATTCTGAATCTGGCCATCACTATCACCTACAGCACCACTGCTACCGTCACGGCGGAAAGAGCGGATCAATATGTTCTCGGCTTCTGTCCACTGTCCATCCAGAATTGCACTCCTGAAGGCAGCTACAGCAGGACTTTCCAGTTGATAACCACTTTCTCGAGTCAACGTATCGGCAGATTCATTGTAGCCCAGATCGTATAAACTCTGAATTAGAATTCTTGTCACCTCCTCCCGATCATGACCAAAATATGACGGTGCACTTGAAGACTTTTTAGATGATCCGTTCGCTTGCGGTTGTCCGTTCGATGTGTTTCGAGACAGTGAGCGGCCATTCAGAGAGCTCGAGATGGAGGACTTGCTTAGTGGTGATGCTGCGAGGCCGTTGGACGTCTGTGAGAAGCCATTCGAATTTGTCGATACTTCACCATCGGGTCGCATATTTGCCAAACGCCTGCGCTTGGGAGACCGCGAACGCCCCTCTTCACGGGAATATTGTTGATTGATATTGTATTCTTCAGAAGCAGCCCCGCTTCTGTCTTGCTCCCACTGTAAGCTTCCTTCTCCCGCAGTGGTGTTGTCCGAGGGGTCGGGTGATGAATGGCGGCGACGGCGGCGGTTGGAAGTTCGTAACGACCGTGAATCAGATGAAACAGTATATCTACTGTCGACAGTAGTTCGCAGAGACTGAGACTCGACACCACGTTCCGTTGAAGAAGCGGGAGCTGCAGCTGAGTCCTGGGCGTCTCTTTGACGAGGAGACGCAGCAGAATCTATGGTGATAGGAAGATGAGGGCGGTCGGAGGCGGCTGAGGTGGGTATATACTGGGAAGAGTTTGCCAGATCGAAGACGGAGACCTGCCCTTCGTCCTGGCTCTGTGAGAGAACCAGGTGAGCAGGCCTGAAGCAGTCGTGGGATGTCTGCTAACGCCGCAGCGATGTCCCACGTGCGGGATCCAGTCACAGTTCAAGAATCGGTCAATTCTCGACGAGGTCCAAAGAGATAACAGCACTCCCTGAGGTAACTGTCCAGGGTTCTCCCTCCCAGCTGAAGCTCTGTATGCAGTTTTGGTCGTGCTCGTTTCGCGGCTTATCTCCCTGGAGATCTGACGCAAGTTGAGCTGTCGTCTGGGCGTAGGAAGCTGGCGGGCGATGACGGACGGGATTTAGTGGCAACAACGACACAAACGGCTCGAAAGAGAGGCCAGAAGCTCCAATGCGGTACACTATCAAAGGAATGGAGCTGAGCGTAGGGGTAGGATACGGTAGTGAGCAGGACGAGGGGGTCGATAAAGGTGTGTTAAGCAGCGAAAGTCGAGCACCGAAGTCGTCGGTGGTTGGCCTAGAGTACGGCCGCCCAGCGTAACTTATTACTCCCCCGTGGCCGTGGGGCGAAACTGTAAGTAACAATAATCCTCTCTGCGACACCCGGGAGACTTCTAACATCCTGAATCTACGAAATCTCCCACAGAAAATATTTATATAATCCCAGTTGCTTCAGCTGGATGAATATACCTCCTCATATTGTACAGTATCACGTCTGCCTGGGGCAAGCAGTTTCTTCTCCAGAGTACTATTAAATAAAAGCAGACCAAACACTGCCAACCTACGGCACCAGATCGTCAGCGATAACATGGCCGTGACGCCAACCATCCGCTTATCGTTATCAAGGAAACTGTCTTCTTTTGAGGAGTACAATAAAGGAACACATCGCTGGCGCATTCCAGGTACAACAAGATAGCAGTCCATCTCTGACTGACATGCCCCGTGAATGGATGACTTGTCGGGAAGATCCGCGTCTTAAAAGGTCTCATCCACGAATGTTAATTTAATCATCTGATCAGCAGTCGATAAATTGTTGACTAAAGTGCCTTGATACGCTGCTGATTACCCTTTTGAGTACAGTAATAATATTCCGGTCAGCCGGTGACTTCTTTTGACACACATATCCCATTCTACTGCGATGACAAGAATGCTAAGTACCCAGGGAGCCCAGAACATGTTTTGTCCACGGTGACTATCCTATCCTATCCTATCCAACCAACCGGCCCGTTCCAACACATCATCTGAGAGCAACCGGTATCAAATCTTTGGGTGGTGACCTTCCCTGAAACGGCCAAGGCCAGCTGGACAATCATATCCCGAGGGTGTCCGCCCAAAAGGAAAGCCACTTGCAGATGACTTGCTGTTTTCCTTAAACTTCCACCCCAGCATGACTGTTGGCCCCCCGCAATATGTGGCATACTCCAGGTTGAACAACTTGTACCCACCCAGTGTTGTCCAACTTTACTGTCCGAGGCAGAACTGCAGAGTTGGGTATCAATTAACGGGGATGTCGCTGTTCCGGCTCTTGCAGATCTTATATGGGAAACCTCGAGGCTGAAAAATATTTTACGCAGCAAATCCGGTCCAAATAGAGTTATATGTAGAATCGATACCACGGATATGTCATTGAATCATGATGGCTTTCTGCCACTCGACCAAAAAGGAGAACTCCTGGTTTGTCGAGACTCTACCTGGACCTCTAACAATTCATATATTATTTCGAGGGGGTGGGTCCATGGAGTGAAATGTTTAGATATAATCCTGATGGGGAAGGGGTGATGCTAATCCATAATCTACTGATATACTACCTAACTAGCTATAGGTATTAATGTAACTATTCTACCCCAGTAAGGCCCATTTGGGACGAAGGCGGGTAATTCGGAGGAATATGAGTCTGGATTCATTCATACTACACGATAACTTTATTGACACGAGCCACTAGTATCGATTGTCTTCGAACTACGCAAAATACAAGGCCTTTAGACGTGTCTTGAAGATAAGATAGGAGTATTTTCTTTGGGTAAATGGCATCACAAACACTGTCTTCATCCACTGGGTTGAAAAGATGTGATTATGAACTATTCTTGGGTACATGGTCCTAGTGAACGAACATCGCCAGAAATGCTCAGATACTTGGTTCAGTCCAATTTAATGCCCGAAATACTTAGATCGTCGATATCCACAATTGCAATCGAGACACTTATTGCAAAGCAGTTGTCGGCTATCCCCATGACTGTCTCGGTCGCAAACGGAACGCAAGGTCCTTTCGTCGGTCCTGCCTTGCGAAACTTCTCTTATCAGCATAGGAACATGTCGGTTTTATGGTTCTTCAGCAGATGAAGTATCGCCTTCCTTGGGGGGTATGTTTTCAATGTCGGATCCGGGTTGTGGGGAAACATACTGATGGGTCTGGGTATCATCGCTGAACTCATACTCTGGACCATCCAGAGGTTCACAGGCACAGTAGCGAAGAAAAAGCTCGAATGGTGCGCTGTCTTTGCGTAGGAAGCTATAGATAGGCGAGGAACGGACTTCTAGGATACTAGAATTGTTGAAATTGGCTTGTAGGAGACGCCCATGTCGTGGCCCAAAAAGCGAAACGGCCAGCACCTATCGAGTTTAGAGTAGATGATTAGCATATATGCTGGTCTGATGAAGGAAAATTAGTTAAAATATACCGGGAAGAGGGATGTCTTCTCAAATTCCTTCTGCCTTAGACGGTTTCGGATTGCTTGCGCGATAGGCCCTAGCTCGCCAAAAAGTAATTCATTAACTATCTTTGGCCTCCGCTCCAGTGCAAATGATGAGCATTATATGTGGGCGAATTGTCCTTGGGTCTTCATAGTCTTCCTGCCATTCGCGCTCAGCCTTACAACCCCATCTTGGAATATCTCTGCCCTCGCGAAGGCCAAGCAATAGTCCCTTTCCTCCATCGAGAAACGAATTATCATATCTGCGTTATTAAGCCTGTGTATCAGTATAATATATCTATCTTGCAGATAATTCGCTTCTAGCTTACTTGATCTGGTCCCATCCAGAGACTTCGTCGAAAAAGTCAAGATTGTCACCGCTCTTCTTACGCAAGCTGGTGTAACCGGTATCCAAGTATTCGAAAATTTGATTTGCTCTTTCCCACATAATACTGGAAGAGGATGCATTTTTTTCCTTCGCGGGGTCGTCATATATCTTGTCAAATCGCAAGTAATAGTATCCACAAGCGCCTTGATTCAATTCGGATTCGAGAAGAGAGTACTCTTTGAACTCCTTCAAGGACAGAGGCTTAAAAAGGCACGCTTTGGAATTGAGGAACTTCTGATCAGACGGGTCGAAGCATCCAAGGGAAACCCCAAGATTAGTGAGCTCATCATGTGCATAAGCTGTCTTTGCCTGGGAGTTCAGTTCCTTGAGTAGGTTTGACACCACCTGGGTGTACTTGTCCCTTAGGAGAGCTCGTTTTAGTATCTGGTCATCATGAATAGACTCCATAGTGGAGCCAAATCGAGATGGATGGGCGTGACTGAAGAAGAAAATGGTTCAGTTAAGAGATAAGAAAGTGGATGAATGTAAGTGGGTGTACTGTGTTGTAGATATGTTGTAGGTATTATCCAGTAACTACACCAGTTTGTGGTAGACTAAGCTAGTTAATTTTAGGACTACCGTTAGTTATATCAGCTTCATTTCCATCACTTGGTCTCAAAGGCATCATTAGGATAGTTGTCTAGATACCAAGCATTATTAGTGATTATAGACTTGACATTGCCATATATAGAACATATAAAGTATCTATTCACAATAAGACTCTTATTATATACTGTAACTGAATTCAGGATCACGTAACTTCTCTTAACTACCTAACACAACATGATATTTTAGGTCTGTGGACCTAGTAGGATACCTAGGTACTTAGGTAGGTACCTACCTACCATGGAATCTTGGATGGGAACCTTCACGGCTTAGCCTCACGCACAGTCAGTTAGATAGACCTTCGAGCTTCTCCTAGTGACTAGGAAGTAGGACGTGCTGAGTCGGCGGGCCGCTTCCTGTTTAGGCAGAGGGTCTGGGAGACAAAGGGCCCCAATCGATAATTCAAGGGTCTAAGCGTTACTGGCGAGACGGTTCAATAGGTTCCAGTGCGCAGAAATAACTCATAATAACAGTGGATGAAGACGGTGTTGATGATGCTATATAGCGGAAGAACATGCTCATGCTCCTTAACCAAGAAAGCAAGTGCGGATACCTCTGGCACAATATCCGTAGATCACGTCTATAATCACCTTTTCTTATATTCGAGACACATCCAAAGGCTTAGGGTTTGCAAAGATTGCATTGGCCTTGGCCCTCCGGGCTAGTGCGGAGGACTAGCATAGAGGATTCTTCTGGGGGCGACAGCGTGGGGGTGAAGAGATACTGTGAAATAAGCTCTAAAATTCGGAAAGACTTGCTAGGTAGTGGAGATATCTCTCAAAACGACAGGAAATGGAGTGAAGTATCCGTTCATTCGGAAGATATCTATCCAATACGCAAGACATCAATAATAGACGGCAAAGAGGATATGAAGCTAAAGTCCCCAGCCAATAGGAAACAATTTCCTCGACTGCAGAGTCGCGCCTCTAATGAATACGAAATACGCCATAATAAATCTAAAAGTGAAGACCACATAGAATAATCCATGGCATCCGCGTTCGTTCTCTCTGTATCCACGCCACGTAGGGATGACAACTTCTACGGTCCTGACGCCATGGTGATGCCGCCGAGCCAAGCAAAGCGTCTGAAGTGGCGCTCCCGGTCGAATATAAATAAGGGCTCTCAGAAGGTCCTCGCTGATCTAACATTCAGCTTCAAGCACGCAATACTCGAGCTACCAAATCATCATCGATCTCAAATATTCTATATATATCTTGATCATTTGAACTCCCAATCCCACCATGGCTTGCGGCTGCGGACAACAGTGTAACTGCAGCGGTCCCCAGAACTGCTCGTGTGGCAATAACTGTACCTGCAAGAGCTGCGGAGTACGTATCTCCTCCGGACAGGATTGAAAGCTGGTCCTCGTTAAAGGCCGCAGATATGATGGCTGACCTGCGCTCTGTACTTATAGAAGTAAATGCAGTTGCCACTGACAAACGAAGTCGACTATATACCGTCATGAGTTCCCTCCGCGTCAACCCAGGACAACCTTTCGCTCTATTGTCGGTTCAACTTGGCAAAAATATCTACCTAATACTATAATACAATTCAGAAAATTTTATTTTCTTGCATCCTCAATGAGTATCCCAGCTATAGTACCTGTTTAATTAATTACCCGTAGCTCCCGTAGCAGATTGCCATGACGTCACACTAGTGCTACGACATTCCGAGTATGATAACGAGGTATGATACTGGCAGTTCTCCGCATGAAAAAGCACATGTTAGTAAAAGAAGCAGAGATATTACTGTTTAGCCGGCATGCGCCTTATACTGCAAATTGATCTGGTGCCTGCTATATTGTATATTGGAGAACAGATGGACCAGAGATTTTGTAGAATCATAAAAACGCAAGATGCAATAACTCAGGCGAAAAA
>MSJH02000808.1:334918-349342 GCA_001931875.2 Byssochlamys sp. IMV 00236
AAAAAAAAAAAAAAAAAAAAAACAAATTCGATTGGGAACACTCAATCACCTTCGGCGAGAGTATAGTATTGCTCCATTTTGATACGTGATGCCGAGACTTTGTAGTCGGGTTTGGGCAAAGTTCTCTATGAGTTAACTTATCTGCAATGAGTAAAACTACTTGGAAGAGACAATCCTGGGGGTTTGAAAACTTATATGCAGAAACATTGCCTTCTTTAAATAAACCTGCCGTCTGTTTCCGGCAGTGTCTGAGTTAAGCGTTACATCGGATGACGATGTCGATTACTTTAGGCACACGCAAACTCAGAAGGTGCATATACGATCACGCCGGGACCAGTTAGGTCAATCAGCATTACTCTGTTACAAAGAAAAGCCACCGACTTCATGGCCCCTTCTGAGACCCAGTCAGTTCTTCAAGAAATACGCGGACATGTTCTTCTCAAGACATGCTATGGCTGGCCAGATAGATCCCTATTTCGGATCGTTGTCTCGACCCATATAGACGTAACAGACCTTGAGACTTGCAATCCGGTTTACCCTTCGATCGCTGATACATGTCTGGTCAGGTAGTTATCCTCCATTAGAAGAGAGAACGAACTATCCTACCACGCATAGAACAAGCCTCAAGATACGTCATACAATCAAATGCCGATTGACAATCAGTTCAACAGCATTGGTTCACTTAACAGCCGCGCTAGCAATAGCATTCCGGAAGCTTGCTACCAAATACCTGTCATACCTGTCATACCTGTCAATGAACGATCGCGGTATTGGATCGATACTCTAACCTAATCCGGGAAATCTAGACTGGCGGGTTTCCGTCTCCGATTCTCCTTGTTCGAATGAGGAACTAACTTACTCTATGCGAAACCGCTTAGGGTCTAGTAGCGCTTAGGGTCCAGTTAGGATCTGCGTTGGTAGATCTTGTTTTTGTTCTGTTGGACCGGGTGCTCCTGCTGGCCGCCCTGGCCACCAGTGGTCATGTGACTTAGCATAGGATACAGGCTGGTAGCCCTCAGCTAGATAGGCTTGTTACTATCAGAATGGAGTCAAGTCTTTTTCCTGGGTCGAAATATATGGAGATCATAATAGTTATCCTTGTATTTTTATTTCTAATTACCCTAGCGGTAGTTAGTAATAGTTAGTTATAACTTGCTAGAGTCTCTCCCTAGATTCGTTCCTTAATTACCTAGCATTCAGGTTTTCAGCTGCTAGTCCAAGATCTAATTTCCTATTTTAAGCTTTGTCAAGGTCGAACATCTTGATGAATGTGGAGTCCTATATGCTATACTGAGTTAACGAATCTCATTATTGAATGTGGATACATCCGCTCTCTGCTCCGCGCGTTACAATAGTAGTAGTATCGTACTGTATTCTCCCCAACGCCTCGCTCGGTGCTGATTTCTGCATAAGATAAACTATGGTCAAACAGATTCGAACCTCCAATGGGAGATTGTAGGAACTAAAAAGCAAAGAGAAGTCTGCCAATATCCGTAGTGCCGTCACTGGAGAGACAACGAATGCCTTCTCGCTCGTCTAAGATCTTCTCAATGTACTCTGCCATTCCCGACGCGTGTAAAATCTTGGCGAGCGCTGCATGAGTCTCAAGTAACACTGGACTTGGAAGATCAACATCATCTGCGTGTTTTCGAAACGTCACAATGCGGTCACCCTGAGCATTCGGGTTTGGGAGGGCAGAATTCAGAAAAGTTGACTGCTTTTCGAACCTCAGGATCTTGTACTCGTTTGGAGCCCCCTACAGAGAGTTAGTTATCGGAACCACTATATCAAGGCGGAAATCAACATACAGTTGGCTCAAAGGCAAGTGTAAAATTCCCAAAGTCACTGTGCGCAAGTGACACCAATGTCATAAGATTGTAATCGTCGTTCACTTCGGTCGGTTTCATGTTGATGCTTGGGAAACACTTTCCCAGAGTGGCCCATATCTGTGCTACTTTGTGATCCTGATGTAGTGAGTAAATGAGATTTAATTTTCACAGATAGAACCACAAATAGTTAACTTACCGTCTTGTTGTCTTCCCAACTGCTTATTGACAGGGGAATAATATGAGAAAGTTCTGTGGGAGCAGTATGCGCAGATGATGGTATAAGGTGTGCCGCAGCACGGTTGTCATATATATTAGTTACCATACAGTGGTAGCCATCGCGACGCAGGCAGCGTTTCTTGAGCCACTCTTGCGAATTTCTGTTTGCAGGGCAGTCCATTACTTGAGCAACTGCCTCCACCGCGTCGTCATTATCATCAAAGGGCGAAGGCGTGACTGCAGGAGTTGGAGCTCTCGCCTTCACTATAAGCAACAAAATTAGTCTATATAGAAACATAATGCGGATTAACTGAACTCACTGGGGAGAAGAATAGACGTGACAAGGTGACGGGATAAAGCTCGAAGTGTTTCGTTATTGAAGGTAGTTATAGCCTCTGCCAAAACGCGCTTTCCGTTAGGTGGTAGAAACTGGAGAAAACTTGACAAGACCCTCTTCGTATGATCATTCCTGTCTAGAGGTTGATAATTGTTGATGCTGGCTTCGGCCTCCTCTTCGACGAAAGTAGATGGGACTCTGCTCAAGGTTCCACTGCTCTGGCTGAAAAAGCTAGCCACCATTTCGTCAGGTGTCTCTTCAAGATTGGACGTCATGGCTGATTCGAGTGAGATTATGGTGAGGGGATAATCGATGCTTGGTCGCGGATAGTAAGTGTTTGCTAAGGTGATTTGTATCCTGGCAAGCGGCGGTTGAGGAAAGAGAGTTGGCAAGTGACATTTGTGTTCCCGACGTTAATAGTAATAATCGTTGCTGCCTCCGATGTGACGCCCCTAAGCGGTGTGGGTATGTCCGGCAGAATTTAGATTTGGCCAATTGGGATTTGGGAGTCTACGAAATGTACCACTTCCTTGTTACTAGTACCGTGGGCCCGTCAGTGCTAAGGCGGTGAGAAGATTATATTACCGCCTTCCCTTTTAGGAGGAACACAATCATATCTGCTAGATCTTCGGCAGATAGAACCGGCAGACCATTAGGTGTGGCAAATCAGCTCCACCGAACTAACAATCATAGGGGTGGGAAGTGGTAAACGTTGAGCAGATTGGCAGTAACTAGCACTAGCTATTAATCGAGTCATGAATTGAAACGAACTTTAATCTCTCTTCTTTTCAACTGCTGCTTGTGCGATAGATAAGTACGCTTGTAAGGGGTCCTATTGAAGAGCTAGTAACTAAAGGTACAGTACCTGCAATAATTTCTGTGCACTACGGATGTATCAGGGACAATAATGGCCATATTGCACTTGTATTCATTTCATGTTACTTTGCTATCAAAAGAGCGTCCGTGCTATTGTGCTACTGCTCAAATGACTGGATGGTCCGGGGACCAGATCATGTCGTCATTTCAACATCTAAGCGGAAGTGGTGACCTCCTTGCTGGCGATCTCAAGTCTCTTGAAGCCACCCTCAGCAGCGACCTTCTTCTGGAGCTCGGCCATGCGCTTCTGGTCGCCAGTCGGGTCAGCAGAGTCGCCGTCCAGCGTCCAGCTGAGGAAGCTGTTGGTGTAGTTGGGCTTGAAGTCAGCATCCAAGATTCCGAGACGCTTGCCGTAGTTGGTGACCTTGGTCCAGTCACGCTGGACGTTCTTCAGGTCACGGCTGAAGTAGGCGTAGGAGCGTTCGAAGATCTTGCGGTTGACGGGAGTGCCCATGATCGGCTTGATGTCGATGTACTCTTCATAGGCCTTGGCGGGCTCCGCGATGACATAGTCAGTGGCGCGCTTGACGGCACGCATGAACTTCTCGATCTTGTCCTTGTTGCCAGCGATGAAAGCGTCGTTGGCAATGTACAGGATGGAGCAGAAGCAGCAGCAGCCCAGCTCAGCGAGCTGGTCGATGCGCAGCATCTGGACGTCGTCGCGGGGACGGCCCTGGGAGGCCAGCCACTCCTCGAGCTCGACCATCTGGACGTTCTCGAGACCAATACCGGCGTCAATGTCGCCGCGGATGATGGCCTTGGTGACGTTCATACCGCAGCGGACGGCAGTGTAGTCGTCAGGGGTCATGCCGTAGTATTTGGTGAGCTCATCGATTTGAATCTACTTCGCTTAGTGGGAGTTGAGAGTCTAGTACACCACGATCACACACACCTTGCCGAACTCGCCAACGTATCCGATTCTCTTTCCCTTGAGAGACTTAAAGTCGGTGGTGATGCCACTGCTCTTCAGGTAGACAACACCAGTGAAGGGCTCGTCGAGGAGGGAACCGATCGAGGTAACGGGGAATCCGCGGGCCTTGGCCTATGGAGGAGTCAATGGATGATGCATGGCACACGAGGGTTTCGACAACACGCACAGCCAGGGTGTGGATCATGGCCTTGAAGCCCATGTCGACCTTGCCGCTACCGATGATCTCGGTGACATCGGACGGGTCGTTGGGCTCCAGGAGAGCAACCTTCAGGTCCTCATCCTTGAAGTAACCCTTGGCCTGGGCCAGATACAGGGGAGCGTGGTATGGCGTCGCGTGCCTTGACAGAAAACTCTCAGTATCCAGTAACAGAGAACGCAGTCTAGTTTCGAACAGAAACTATCAACTACGCCACAGAGAATCGCATATAAATCCTACCAGTTGGTGAGAAAAGTGATCTTATCGGTAGACATTTTGATCAGACACCAAGTTCAAATTGAACTTCTCTGGAGATTGTTAGCACCACACAGCCATTACCTCTCCGCCCAGAGACAAGAGAGATAACAGGGAAGGGGATCAAAGCCACGCATGTCCTTTCGCTAGCATTATCTAGAGCAAGTGTTGACAGTATAATCTCAGAACAACCGGCCTACTGCAAAGCACACTGGACCTCAGCTGCTCTCGTCTTGTGCAACCTCCCACTTGTTCAAGCATCGATTGTCTGGACAGATGGGAGACTTTCACAGGGTGAGAGCAGACAAGAGGTCCAGCTGCCTACAGCGGTTTCGATCGAACACCTGTCATGGTGGCTTGATGTATACTATACAATACCTTGACCCTTGAATGAACCCATTGCGAAAGAACCCAGCCCGCGCAGCCTCGTTGGAGAACCGTACCAAAAGCGATTTCGTGGGATTGATGGGATAGAAGGATAGAAGGTTACAAGAAACGATGAAGAGTCGGAATAATGGGAGGGAGAAAAAGCGCAGGAGGGGAGGAGGGGTAATTAGCAGAAGATATAGCTGTAAGCGGGGACCCCCGCCGACCCGAGGTCACGATCCGTTGTCAAGCTCCCCCACTGCGCAAAAACACTCCCAAGCGAATTGGAACGCGCGCAAAAAAGAGGTTCACGACAACACACGCTGGCCGATGTCGGCTCACATCCCCTAACAACTCTGAAAAGTGGACTTTTTGGCCTGCAAACCGCGTTGATTGGGGTGGACTACAGCCGGCCGATGTATCCAAACCTGTTCGGATCAGCATGTTTTACCTCTTTCACCCTGCGGTGGGACAATTCGGATATCCGGACATATTCTCTGCCCACTAACTGTTCAGACAGCTGCTGAGGTTATAAAATCTATTTGCCTGGATAGGTTGCTGCGGGATGACGGATTTGGACGTGCAGATCTTCCGGATTTAACGATGGAGATGGATGGCAGACTGGATAAGCTAGAGCAGTCTCGACTTGATGATACACATGCGCTAACGAAGTGGACTTTCACGAAAATAATTCAGCATTCAAGACGAACATATCGATGCTGAAATGGCCCGAATGCGTATGGGACGTGAAAACACAAAACAGAAAATCGAGACGCTTCAACAGCACGAGGAAACTAAAAGTACACAAGGACCACTCGCTAGACACGGGCGTCATGCACTCTCCGGCCAAGGCGGCCTAGATAAAGAAGATATCACAACATGAGGTTAGAACCGTTGCGCTAATCGAGCCTCCCGAAGAGAATCGAAGCACACTTGGAAGTTGGAAGAGAGTTTGATTGTAGCGGAAAGCCGAAAACCGAAAAAAATAAAATCCCATCTCACATCGCTGCCCCTCTAATGACGTCCATTCAGAGTGACATTGTCGAGCGGGGATCCGGGGCGATCAGCGGGCTTCTTCGTGCGAAGCGTCAGCGGGAATGCGTAGTCGTCTGGCTCTTCCTCCTCTCTGTGGTCACGGCTGCAGTTAGTCTCCAGTGCGTAAGAGATAATAATAATCCGAGTCGATCATATCGGATTCGTCTGCAAGCGAAATAAATAATACTCACGGCAGTTTCCAGGCAATGTAGTCCTCCGTGCTGAGCCCCTCCAGGCCTTCCTGGAGCGACGCGAAATCCCCGGGCGTCATCATCCCGGAGCGGTCTCGTGGCGACCCGGGCACGGACAGAGGTCGGGAGATCTTCTGTTCGGTGCCGCCGATAATATCATCAAAGTTCTCGTTGGAGTCAAAGGAGGCCGGGTATGCTGTTCGCTCATCTTAGCAAGAGTTATCTGATGGGATAAAAAGAGAAAACCGAGAACGTACCTCTTCGGAGGGCCAGCTGACGGGCCTTCACATACTCCAAGCCCATGCGTTTCCAGTCCAAGAGATCGCTCAATCGCTCGGTTCTGTTACGCTGGTTGATTCGCTGGCGGCGGCTCTTCATGGCGAAGTCGTACATGCAGGTTGTCAAATGGTTGACGGAGTCATCCACGCCCTTCATCCGTCGGTCCACGATGTAGATGCCGTAGTCAGACGAGTTCTCGATCAGCTCTTCCATGTAGCAACCGAAGCCAGAGAGATTGGTCGTGATACTGGGAACGCCCATGACGGTACATTCGGCAGGGGTGTATCCCCATGGCTCGTAGTAAGACGGGAAGACGCCCAGATGCGTTCCCCGGACGAAATCATCGTAGTCCAATGGCAACACCGGGTTAGATGAATTGAGGAACTCGGGGTGGAAGATGACCTTGACCCGGTCCTCAGGGTGATTGAAGAGCTGGACCCGTCGCAGCTGGTTTAGGATTGGGTCCTCTGCATCGTTGATCATGTTGTGGGTGACAATCGGAGGCAACGTGTGGCGCTTCATGGCAAACAGGCGGCGACGGAGCAGCACACGATCCTGCGCCGTGATGAGGTCTTTCTCATCGGGCATGTTGTCGCCCTCTCTCCAGGACAGACAACGTTCAAATAGTCGCTTGCCAATGCCTTTCTCCACCATCTCCAGGGTGTCCCGCAACGACTTGACCACTGCCTGCCCCTTGAGGGCCTCGACGGTGAGAGACGACGTCTGCGCCGGCATAATGATGAAGGCCACGATGGTTGTCTTGGAACCCGCTGCTTTGAGACGGTGGTTCAGCCGGGCCAGGGATTCGATAAACATGTCCACACCTTTGTTCCGGAACTCATAACGACCAGCGATGAAGAAGTACAAGGTGTTGTCGAGGTCAAAGTCATTGTATCCATAGAAATGTCCACGGACGAAGTCATGGATCTTCTCCTTGGCCTGCGAGTGCAGGTTCTGGAACTCGTGCACAGCTGAAAACTTCTTCACGTTGAGGCCGTTGGGCAACACGCCGTCGGGTTTCCGCTTCAACAGGTGCTCGCTCTCGAATGCCGTGATGTGCGAGACAGTAGTAAAGACGTCAGCAGAGTGAGCAGCCGCTCTCTCGATGCAATAGCGGTGGTAGATGCCGCGCTTGCCCGCCTCAGCGTCGACGTCGAAATACTGCAGGTTGTTGTAAAAGTCGACCGAGCCTGCACACAGGTATCGTCCCAGCAAGGTGGCATGTGTGGTGAAGATGGTGGTTAGGTCCATGTGTCGCTTCTTGGTCAAAGGGAGGGCGACTCCCGCGAGCCATTCGTGGAAATGGGCGATCACAGCCCGCCGACGTTCGTGGGCGATGAACTGAGAAGATCAGTCAGCAGCCGTTTCCCGATGGATCGCATCCTACTCACCTCTCCTAGAAACCAGGCTACCAGGTAACCAAAGACGATGGCCTCGTTGGTCTCATGATCACCTTCCGGCGATGGAATGCCCGACGAGTTCCATAGATCTCCCTTCCACTCGTTCAGATATTTGTATCCGGTCCCCGTCTCGATCAGGATCACGCGGGGAGCGCCTTCAATCAACCATCGCCCGTAGACAATATGGATTCCCCGTTGCTTCATGGACGCGATCGTCTCGACCAGGTGCGGGTTCGACGGGGTCAACTCTTCCACCTCCACAGCAGCCTAGGAGGAAGTCAGCAGCTATCACGTATGTACAATGCATCTGACTAGACCGGGCACCTACGGAAGCTTTATTGAGGGGCCCGATGAGGGTGTAACGATCGCCATACTCTGCCGTCGTCACGGGCGCCTTGGACTTGAGGACGGAGTAGATTCCACCGACTGTCAGGAACCATTAGTTGATACTGCATCGCATTTGATTTCCCATCTCTATCTAGAGCGTGCTCACCTCGATTGGCAACCTCCGTAGCCACCTCAAACAGCATATGGTTTCTAGTGTCCCGCCTGGGAGGCTCGGGGCCATCATCGTAGTCGGCCATGACGTGATCTGGATCTCTGAGATCGCCTGGAGGAGAAGACAGCGCAATTGACAGACGATGACGGACCAGACGACGAGCAGCACACCCGTAGAGGATTGAATCGACCCGAAGCGCAAAGGGTCCCGGGGGGTCTTAAAGGAGGACAGATCTCGACCGGGAGTGTTTTGTTCTGGAGGTTGGCAGTGCGGGGATGCGATGGCGGGACTGGGGTTGACCGGGGGATCAGTGCGGGAGGGAAGCTTGCTTGGATCTGATCTGTCTCACCGGCTTGCAAACCGATCTGAGAATTGGGAGGGCCAATCGAGGGAGGATCTGTTTCCCCCGCGAATGATTCTGGAGAAAAGTCTGGAAGATGCTTCGTGCGAAGATGGAAAAGATTATCGAAAGGGGAGCTGGCGCAGAGGAGGACGAGAGAGAGAAGAAGAAGAAGCTGTCTACCAAGCTCACGGCAGGAAATCATGCGATCCAGCCGGGTAGCTAGTAGTGTGACCAGTCTTGATCTTGCCTCCCACCTGGTTTCTGGTCCCAGCGTCAAGTTAGCAAGGAGCGATCTCTTTGTGTATCACACTACGGAATAGACGAGAGTGCGATCCATGGCGAATGGAATTGGGCCGGGGAACCTCTGGGGACTTTGAGTCCTGAATGGCCGGCCGATCTGGGGAAGCCGGACGGGGAAAACGACGTCACAGATTGCTGGAGCTGGACATGCCGCAATTACTGCTTGTGTTGTTCTATGCAACCTGCTTGTATCTATTTGTGTTGTGTTGAATTTTTCTCTATTCTTGTCACCAATATCCAATTCAAACCAAACAAAGAAAACCATCATCAATATGATTCTCATTAAATTCAGCATAAGAAATAGAATCAGAGCATAGCAACAAGACGTCATTTCTCCCGTTTGCGCTGTTTGTCTGGGGAAGGCACAGACCAGGTGACCTGCCCCACACCGGCGCTCGAGCCTCAGGCGAGAACGAGTCTGGCGCCGTCTGGTGCCTTTTGGTGCCTGAACGACCCTTTGGCTCTCGTCCAGATTCGCTCACCGTTGGTCTTGCTATGTTCCCAGGAGGACGAGATATTCAATAATAGTACCATAGTATTTCATCAAAACCCCGCATCTTTTTTTCCTTCCAACAATAACTCCGGAGTTAGTGTTGCATGCATGCATGCAGTAATAATAATAATTAGCCCTCCGTAGTGGACTGCTAAAGGGACACTAACTGGCCTAGGCGATTTCTCGGCCCCTCGCTGCACAACGATGTCATCCGAGCGGGTTTCCCTCCAGGTGAGAGATGCCGACCAGCTTCATTATTCTCTTTGGTTCCGTGTGTTGCTGATCGGCTCTGTTATGAATAATTCGTAGTAATATGTCATTGGCATCCTGCAAACGCCCCGCGATCAACCTGGGCCCATTATCATGACGACCAGGGACGACAGACCCAGTCAGGTCGGCAATTGTCCTGTGCTTCCACCACTTGGTTTGCGTGGTGTCGATCTCACTCGGGATCGTCCGGGGAGGGGCGTGGAGAATTTCAACACGTGCCAGTGGACGGCATGGGATAGATACATGTTGATCATTAATTAATAATATCGCCTGCTCTCCAGCAGCACATGGCAGATCACATGGCTGGCTATCGTTACTTACTCGATCGGATTCATCGTAGCCTGGTCGTTATTTTCTGTGTTTGTATCAAGTTGACCGCCTCAATACGTAAGTTCTACGAATATAACATGAACAGTATCAACCGGCCAGAAATCGCACAAATCAAGTCAGACAAACCCTATTATCTCCTCTTGTAATTATCAACCTCCTACTTGACACAATAAACCAGTCAGTGGCGAGCCAATCCCGGTTTCGCCCGGTTGCTCTCCCCGAATCAACACTCACTGATCGCAACAGCTTTCCCTTCCAATGCAGCCTTAAACAAAGCAATTATGGCCAGTGTATATGGACTGCAGGAGCCATTGGCAACTGACGAGGCTAAACCCTCTCTAGGGCGAATACTGGTAGTTTCCAATTTCCTTAAGTATATAGGAAGGGGGATCTATGTAGAAGAACATGATATCTGTAAGCTGCCACCTATAACTACCTAGCTACCCCCACTTGTAGTTCGCAACAGGTCCACTGCCTCCACCTCGTACTTAGTTCGCGGATCACCCGGTGTGCTTCGACAGTTGCATTAAAGTGTCCGATAAAGTTCCCGTTGTTGTATCGGCGGATCTAGCCAATGCAGATAATCTTAGGCGAGGGATTATCCTTGGAATGAACGAATTTTTACAGTGATCTTCAGGGATTGATGGGAAGGATAGGACATTCTCCCAATGACTTATTACACTCAGAAAGAACGGAACTGCCCATATCACTTGACCATGTCAGGTGCGCAAGCAATGTTGGCTGTCTCCGGGAAGACTTGAAGGGCTTGGTCAGTATTGAGGAGCAACGTAGAGGCTTCCCTGGAAATTTCCCGAAATAACATGGTGAATGGCCAGCCATAATTATTAATTGAGGAACGCGACATGAACTCATCTAATCTGAACTATCTGACAATCGCACATATCAAATCTCACGGGGCAGACAGTTTTGGTCTCCAAAATTCCTGTGTTTGCTCTATATACTCCGTCTGTTCAAGGGGCAACTCCCACTCAGCTCGGTGTGCTTCAGCTATGGCAAGATACGGTTCCAAGGTTTGATCCAAGTGATCCGCAGGGGTTCCAGGAAAATGTACCAAAAGATCACCAGGGTGTACCTGATATTCCGGAGGCGAGTCTGGATTTAGTTCCTCGCCGTCTGGCGATCTCATATAGGCGTTGAACCATCGCAATGGACAGTAAATGATTGATCGGGAAAAGTAATCATTATCTTGGATGAGATTGCTCATCGCTGACTGATCAGGCCAGTGAAGATATACGTCAGGATGAATGACCGGATATGATATGGCGGCAGTGAGGAACTCGACAGACCACCGATGCACACGAATTGGAAAAACACCATTGTTGATACCATTCCAATCTTTGGTTAGTAACAGATGGATGTCTGATACTTGTGGCGGAGGGAGAAATGTCTCTAAAGGTATATAAGGGTTCATGATCACGGTGTCAGCATCGAACCAACTATGAGTATCACAGCAAGTAAGCATACTACCACGCCAACAGTGAGTCGACAACTTACAACAGCCACTCCAGCCTTTTATCGGCTGGTTTTGCTAATTCCTGTAGCATCACTGACAGGATGATAGCGTACTTATTCCAGTAGCTATCAAGTATAGGACTCTCAAGAACGAAAAGCGGATACCCCAACCGACGACTTTGTTTCTCGTGCGTAGCCATCGTTCGTTTGTAGATCGTGTGATTGCCATATATCGCCATTACTTTTCCGACCTTCGGTCGAGACAATGGAGATACATCGTTCTCAGTGGAGTCTATGATCGGTCCAATTAGAAAACTTATCAATGGAGAGTCTAGAATGTACTCGCTCAATCACATACTGTACCTGGGAAAAGAATGCAAAAGCCATGAGAACGCTAGAAGGACGAGAGCAACATGTAGTATTGGCTTTAGCCTCGGGCGCTGATCGCGACAATTCAGAAAGATCATTCTAGAGGACTTCGTGACTGCGACTCTGCCGATTCAGGGACACATTCTGAGGATGGAAGACGAGGCATCAGCGGTTTATGTTTATGAGGCTATGAGCAAGCCAAAGGGACCGGCGTGTCCAAGCCGGTGTGACTGGCAGCGCTGACTGCAGACAGTTTGAGGAGTGCTGCCCAATCAAGATAACTAGCGTCTTGTTGCTTTTTTATGGGCTAACGGTTATGATACACTTATTCAGTAATGATAGACACACGGGGGTTCGGATAAGGCGCATGCTAGGATATCTCCTGTCAAATGAATGGTGGAACTCAAAGCGCAAAAGTACGAAAGACCCACCTGAACATCACAAGCTGTTACAGTGTTTGCCATTTTAAGACACTTAAGCGCCGAGTCTGCTGGAGACATTGAAAGCAATAGCACCAATCATTCGACAGGAATTCACCCTTAAACCAATCAAGCATTGTTATCACTGCGAACTAGCCTAATTATCTTGTCTCTATCTTAATGATTAGAAGTGTTCAGCTGAGACCCCTATTCTTGTATATCTCATCTCGCAACTCCAATTTGAATGGGTACCATTATTCATACACAACGGCTCAAGGGTCTTTTTGCCAAAATGGCATCCACCGGAATGACAACAACGACGACTGATGATGTCTCGAACACGATAACTACGTTTGCTATGACCGCTATTTTCACCCCCCCGCCGTCTTGCTCAAGTTCGTGGACATACGAACCCGAAGCTGCAAACGATGTTTATGGTGGATTATTGTTACAGAATGCTGCACCCGATGACAACGCAAACCCCTCGTGTTTCCCTCTGCACTTTGACAATTATGGGAGAAAAACAGGAAGTGCAGTTTTTAGCCCTGGCTTCTGTCCAGTTGGATATACCTCTGCCAATCTTGCTATTGATCAGCCTGTGACTACGGCTGTCTGCTGTCTATCGTATGGGAATAAGTCGATTCGTTTCTTGTGATGCCCGAATACTAACTTTGGGGTACTCCAGGGACTATACCTACTATACCATGGATGGCGGCAATGGAGTGTACGCAGGATGCACACGCATGTTCCCATCGACTACTTCAACGCTTGTCACCATTCGTCAAAGTCCTGGTCATAGCACAGAAATCACTGGACCAATAACCATGTGGGCGCAACCAATAACAATAGAACTTCAGTCCTCCGACTCCAACTTGTTCACCACTCAGAGCACAGCAACAACTGACCAAGCGAGTGTTGCAGTCTCGACTCAGTCAACACGGACAGCATCGAAAGCACCCTCAGCAGCTTCGACCAACTCCGCAACACAGAGTGTCTCTGGAAGTTCTGGGCAGGGCCACCTATCAGCAGGAGCTGATGTTGGATTAGGAGTTGGTGTTGGGGTGGGAACCGTTATGCTTGCGGCGATTGCTTTCTGGATGTTCCGTCGACACAGAGCGGCCAAGAGGAACGCCATGATCAAGTCTCCTTACCAGAGTCCTAATCACGATGAGACTCAGGCAACGATTCCAAGAGAGAAAACGCGCGATGATGTACGGGAATTAGACAGTACTCGAGTCTCTGTTTCACGAAACATATACGAACTTGGTGTTTGAACTTTCAACTGATGTTACACGTTTTCCTGGCCTGTGCTCATTATTTTCTGGAATTTATATATATCCCACTTGCGCTTTGGTATATCAGTTTCATTGATTGAACAAGTCTTTTTTTATTTGTAGTACTATACATCCATCGACTGCTTTCCATTGAGAGTTTACAATGTTTGATCCAATCTCGCCGGCAGATTCATATAATCGAAGAGGGCGGATTTGTATGTACATACTTACCTGAAGGCTCCATAACAGGGGTGATTATCATATCTATAATTTTCTCTTTGGAATTTCATGGAATTCGCTGACAGCATGACAGGATTATGACTGATTTAACAGAAAATATTGGATTCGATCTCAAGGAAGAAGATGAAAAATACCTACCTAGCTGTAAATTGAGATGTATTGGTTACGCATCAACGGAACAAAACTGCCGCACTTTGGGGCGAGGGCATCGTCGAGCAGAGGCGTGGGTCCAGAGGCATGAGTCTAAATTCTCACCACCGAAGCGCCGGCTCGTCCACTTCACGCGGTCTAAGACGGAAGTCAACGCCACAAACTCCGCGAGGATCAAATCCCCAAGACCATAGGATACAGTGATACACTGTTCTAGAGAGCGCTAACTTGCATCTCCTGAAGTTATAAAGCGGAATGTGACAGGAACCGATTGGCTCACAGCTACCAAATTTAGAACATGTCATCTAGATAGTGATATGGCTGAGAACGTAGCCGCCGAAGAGGGTCTGGGG